>OU612058.1:111139715-111709715 GCA_914767635.1 Melanostoma mellinum | reverse complement strand
CAAAGAATCTATAACGCCAAAACAACATGGGTTTGTGAGCGGCCGTTCGACTGCGACTAATTTGTGCCTTTTTCCCACTTCTGTTTAAATGCTTTGGAGAATGGAAAGCAAGTTGATGCTTTATATACGGATTTTGTAAAGGCGTTCGACAGAGTCCATCATGAACTTTTATTACAAAAACTTCAAAAATTGGGACTCAGCTTAAAATTCTTGAAATGGTTGAGGTCTTACTTAACAAACCGTAAGCAGGTTGTTCAGATCGATGGTTTTCGATCGTTTTTTATCAGAGTGGACTCAGGTCTTCCACAAGGAAGTCATTTGGGACCACTTTTATTCGATTTATTTGTAAACGATATCCCTGACGTTCTTCAATATTCGGAATGTTTGATGTTTGCGGACGACGTTAAATTATTTCACGAAGTTACTTCCATTCATGACTGTCTTAAATTCCAGGTAGATATTAATTCCTTTTTAAATATGTGTAATTATAACCATCTTAAACTGAACATCTCAAAGTGTAAAATCTTTAGTGCCTTCAGAACTTTTCACCCATTAATTTTAGCTACAAGTTTGGAGTTGAAGCTCTCACAAAAGTCAGTGAGGTCAAAGACCTTGGTGTTATTTTTGATGCCAAACTAACTTTTTCTGCACATATTGATTACATTACATCAAAAGGAAATTCGCTGTTGGGTTTTCTCCGACGGAATTTTGGTGTTTTCAAAGACGTCTACACACTTAAAGCTATTTTTATGTCCTTGGTGCTGCCCATATTAGAGTACTGCTGTGTTGTGTGGTCACCTTTTTATGAAAATAATATTAGTAGAATAGAAAGAATTCAAAGAAGATTTACGCGTTTTGCATTAAGAAATCTGAGATGGTCTGATGAATTGCCTGATTATTTTTCTAGATGCGCACTTATAGACTTAAAAACTCTTGAAAGCCGCAGAAAAACCCAATGCGTTGTTTTTATTAAAGATATTCTGAGTAATAATATTAAATCTGAGGAATTGCTCATGTTAATTTCTTTGTACGCTCCTGAAAGAATTCTTAGAACTTGAAATTATTTGTTCTATGTTCCCACTCATAGAACAAACTATGGCCTAAATGATCCAATAACTCGAAGTGAAGTCGACCTGTCGATGAATAGGGATATTTTTAAAAAAATAGTTCTTGAATTGTTTAACTCGTAAGCATAAGTTATTTTTATTATAAGTTATTAAATTTGCTATCAAAAGATTGTGTATATCCATTGATGAATGAATAAATAAATAAATAAATAATACAAAGCCTACGCATTCTCCCACTACTCGAAAACATATCAACGAAGATGCTGACATCACATCTATTCTCTTGTGAATAAGAAATCAATATGATGATCTCAAAAGTTTCATCTCAGAAAATACTAGAACATTATCAGATAAACTCGACAAAATGGAAAATGATTTTTCACAACGCTTTGCCAATACAAGTCTTGCAATTTCGGAATTATCGCTTAGGGTAGATTCCCTCGAAAATGCACCTAATCTTTTACATGCATCTTCTATACCAGCTGATGTCACAAAACTTGCCGAGAGGATCGACTTTCTTGAAAGAGAAAAGGTAAACAATGTGGCAATCCTTCGTGGTGTTTCTGTGAAAGATGGCGAGAATTTGTGCGAACTATTTCAAACCCTATGCAAATCAATTCAATGCGTACCGGCACCTGATCTACAACAAATTTATCGTGCAAAAACAAAAGAAGGGAATGTCAAGGATACTGTGATTTTTATTCACTTAAAAAATTTAATGGACAAAAAATCATTACTTGCGTCAACTTATCAGTTCCGGATTAAGAAAAACAAAAATATATGTTTGAGTGACGTTGGAATTGATTCCGATTGTCCGATATATTTAAATGAGGGCTTAACGCGATCAAACCATTTGATTTTTGATACTAAGAAAAGCTCTTCAATTTAAGAGACAAAAAAGCTCTTCAATGTATTTGCTCGAGATGGAAGAGTATTCATCAAGACAACAGCTGCTGACAAAGCTCTTTTAATAACCACTGATGACAACTTGAATGCATTAACCGGCACAGATGATAACCGCAACAGAGATAAAGAAAAAAATTCAACAAACATTCTTCCCGGAGAGCCTAATCTGTAGAAGACTGCGTAGATATTTTTTTTTTCTCATTATTATTTTTTTTTGATTTCTTATCTTTGTTATTTTTTGAATCAATTATTTTTCTTTATATTATATTCTTAATATTCATATCATCTTAATTCTTTATTGCTTTTATTTCTTTATTTTTTTTTTCTCTTTTTCGCATCACGAGCCAAGTTTTTCATTAATATATCGTATTTTGTACATCAAAACATGACGGAAGATAATGCGGATGCTCAGGTTGGTGGAACGAGCGATAACATGCAAGCCATGATAAAGATTCTTAGAAAACAGGCTCAGGGACTCAGTGTTTGTCATATTAACGCGCAGAGTCTGTTTCCCAAGATAGATGAATTTCGGGAATTATTTGTGCTATCTAAAGTCGATATTGTTTGCGTATCGGAGACATGGTTTAACGAAAATGTTGGTGATGAAATTTATGCTCTAAGTGGCTACAAAATTTTTCGATGTGACAGACATAATAGAATTGGTGGGGGAGTGGCGATTTATGTTCGTCTGGGCATTCACTGTCGGGTTATTGCTACTTCCACCCCATCGCAGCAAATAGAATTCTGTTTTATTGAGATCACAAATTTTGAAAGCAAGACCTTAGTGGGAACGGTTTATCGACCAAACAGCTCCATCAATTTTGAACCCCTTTATTCAGCTCTGGAAGTGTACTCCCCATCTTTTGCCAATATAATTATATGCGGTGATCTAAATTGCAATCTCTTAAATTTGACTTGCTCTGATTTGTTTTTAGGGACAATGAGATCACTTAATTTACATCCTTTAAATACAGAGGTACCTACCCACTTCACAAATAGTTCTAACACTTTACTTGATGTATTTTTAGTAAATAATAAAGACAAAATTCTCTTTTATGATCAGCTCTCTGCACCAGCATTCTCGAGGCATGACTTGATCTTTGCCATATTTCAAAGTAGCACTAGCAACGCAACACAATCATATTCTTTCAGGGACTTTAAAAATATTAATTTAAACAATCTGGAATATGATGTTATTAGTGTTGATTGGCAGCAGGTATTATATATGTCCTCTCCTGACCAGCAAATTAACTTTTTTCAAAACAACATTCGAGATCTTTTCAATAAGCACGTCCCTCTTAAAACCAAAGTTGTTAATCACCGCGGTCCTTGCTGGTTCAGTGCTGAAATCATTCGTCTGAAAAAGAATCGTGATAATGCTTTTAAACGATGGAAACGATATAAAGTGCCTGAATTTTATGAGTCTTATCGCTCCATTCGAAATGAAGTTACATCGAAAATAAAATTAGCTAAACGTAATTACTATGCTGAACATTTTAGTAGAATTCTCCCCACAAAAACCCTTTGGAGTAATCTGAAGGAAATTGGAATAGGGAAAAAAGCTAACCATGATTTGAATAATATTTATCCTGACGAGCTTAATTGCGAATTCGTTGGAATGCAATCCACTCCAACATCTTCTTCTAGATTGTTTCCAAATAGCAACTTAACTTCAATAAGTAGTACTTCGAATCTCTTTAGTTTTTCTTTATTTGATGAGACTGATATTGTAAGAGCAATCTTAAACATAAAATCGAAATCCATGGGCTTTGATGAAATTCATCCCAACTTTGTGAAAATCATTTTACCTTACATACTTCCATTTCTGAGCATTATTCTTAACAATATAGTTCGAACATGTAAATTTCCCGAAGCCTGGAAGTCAGCCAAAGTTTTCCCTATTCAGAAAAATCAACGATCACGTCTGTCAAAACCGGAGTATAGGCCGATATCTATTTTACCCTACTTGTCCAAGGTTTTCGAGAAACTTGCTCATCAACAAATTTCATTCTATATAAATAGAAGCAATCTTCTAATTAATAATCAATCTGGATTTCACCCGAAGCATAGTTCAATAACTGCTCTTTTAAAAGTAACGGATGATATAAGAATGTCTATTGATAATGATGAAGTTACGTTCCTGACCCTTCTAGACTTTTCGAAAGCCTTCGACACCGTCAATCATTCTTGCTTATTACATAAGCTTAAACACTTTTATGGGTTTTCTTTGCCTGCACTAAGCCTGATCTCTTCGTATCTTTATGAAAGAACTCAAGCAGTTGACATAAATGGAAGGAGGTCTGATTTCTTGAAAATTGTTTCAGGAGTCCCCCAAGGATCTATTTTGGGTCCTTTACTTTTCTCCATGGTCATTAATGATATTGGTGTTTGTGTCAAAAATTCTACGTATCATTTGTATGCCGACGACGTGCAAGTATACCTATCTTGTAAACTAGGACTTATTGAGCATGGAGCTCACCTATTGAACAGCGATCTAAACCGAATACTCAATTGGGCAGAGTCAAATTTCTTGAAACTAAACCCTACCAAATCCAAGTGTCTAATAATCAATAGAAAGAAATTGGATCTGAGTTGTTTCCCGAAAATCTTCTTGGGAACATCCGAAATAGAGTTTATCGAAAAAGGAAAAAATCTTGGAATCTGGTTTGACTGTACGTTAAGCTGGGATGTTCACATACAATCTGCTATTGGAAAAGTTTATGGATGCCTTAGAAATCTATCAGCATCGCAGGCACCCTTAAAACCGAGAATGATGTTAGTAAAATCATTGATTATTCAGTTAATAACATACGGCTGTGAAATTTTCTCTTGCTGCAGTTATGAAAATAAAAGAAAGCTTTCTGTCGCATTCAATAATCTTGTTCGCTACATTTATCGGCTTAAACGTTACGATCATGTCTCGCCTTACGTGAACAATATTCTTGGTTGCTCCATCGCTACATACTTTGAATATTTAACAATAATGTCTTTACGAAAAATTATTTTAGCGAAAGAGCCAAAGTATCTCTATGATAAATTAAGTTTTTGCAGATCTGTGAGATCTTCTTCAATAGTTCAGCCTCGTTTTAATTATTTAGTATCTGAACGGCAATTTTTCGTTCATTCTATCCAACTATGGAATCGCTTGCCTCTTCCTTTACGAGTGCTGCACTCCAGAAACAATTTCAGCGACGAACTTCTGAAATACTTGGCCCGTGCTTAATTATTTCCTATATATTTTTTTATTTTTTTTATTTTTTTTTCTAATAACTAATCTAAATAGTTGATACTTTTGTTTAATAATGTTAACTAACTTAATTATTATATTGCAATACTTGAAATGTTTACTGTCATATCATAAACTTTTACTGCTAAAGATTTTTAGGTCTATAGTAAAAGATATTCTTAATGAAATAAATTGAAATTGAAATTGAAATTGAAATTGCTCATTGCAATAATTTAAAGTGTAATAATTTAATATGGCCTTAAGCTTGATAGAAACGAAATTTGAGTAATAGTCCGGTAGTGGTAACCCAAAGAAAAAGGTTGTCTTAAAAAAAATTTAAAATAATTAGATTACAAAAAAAAAAAAAAAAAAATTATGGTCAGGCCCCGGTCCTAAACATAAACAAGAAATTTTAAACATTAATTCATTTCAGTGAGGTGAAAGTGGTGCACTACCTTCGACGGATAAGCACGTAAGTGATTTGTTATATATATACATTACATATATTTGAATATAAGCATACTTTTTTGTGTTTTGGGGGTTGGTGGGCAAATTTTTTTGATTTTTTTTACGCTCCACTAGACCATAAAATTTCAAAATTGGAAATTCAGTAAGTTCGTAGCGTATATGAAATTTGGTCAACAGGTCCTAGGGTTACCACCTGGCAAGGATAAACCTAAACTTTAAATTTTTTTTTTTAAATTAGAGAATTGCCCTGAAAATTTAAAGCTAAATCATTTAATTGGAAATCTTAAAGTTTATAAGTAATTTATGGCCACGAAAAATAAAATTTATTATATTTTGTTTGTTTGTTAACAAAACCCAAGACGAATTAGCGCTATCATTTAAATAAGGTTGACGCTTTCAAAGCGATGTTAATGGGAAGTCAATTTCTGTGAACGAAAACTGACAGGATGTGCGGATAAGTAAAGATAGTGGGTGGAAGTGGTCGAAGGAACCATGGGTAGGTAAGCTGGAGTATGGGGAAGGAAGAACATCAGGGGCTGCTGCACAACTTGGAGGTCGCAGTGGCCAAAGGGTATCCTAGGAGGATACATGGGTGGGCTAAAACCTCCTGAGGGCATGACCATCTAAGTCCCTCACCCCCTACTGGAATCACCATCCCTACCCCTAGTAAGAACGTCGAGTCCCCTTTTTTTTCGAATTTTATATTTTTTTGGCATGAATTCGTAACGACCGTCCAGAGCTGTGGCTCCATGAACTCACCCCGCCGACGAGCTAAGCCCTCACCTACAAGCATGCCAGGGGGTCGCAGTCTGGACACCCCTCACTCTTCTGCTGCCCGGACCAGCCTCATATGCCTGTACATATGGGGTTGTTAGGGTGGTCTCCTAGGATAGCGAGGGAATGGGTCTAATTCGTTACAAGGGTTGAGGAGATCCATCAGGCTCGTGGAGTGACGGAAGCAAAGCTGTTGCGGTCGGCAGCAGATTTGTTTGTAGGTAGGGCATTGATATGGTTTAGGGCAGTTAGGGTTTCTATAGGTTCGTGGCAAGAACTAGTCAGCGAGTTGAAGCTGGAGTTTTTGCCACCACATTATGACGATCTTTTGTTAGATGAGATTAGGCGTCGTACACAAGGCCGAGATGAATCCATCGGAGTCTATGTGGCGACAATGCAAAACATGTTTGGAAGGCTTTCCGAAACCATTTTGGAGGGTAGAAAGTTGTCGATGATTCAAAAGAATCTCACATTTTTCTACCAGACGCAGCTCGGGTTGGCTAATCCGGCTAGCGTTTCCGAGTTGGTTAGATTATGGCGCAATTTGGAGTTCGTTAGGGCTAACGTGGAGTCTTACGTTCCACCGCCCAACAGTAGAAGTAGGAACCTACTTGAGCCGGATCTGGCTTATGTAGGAGTTGAACCCCCCAGAGTTTCGGTTGTTGAAGGAAACAATCGAACTCGACAGGTTGTGCAGGAGTCGAGTCCTAACTCGAATTTCGTTTCAGCGAGGCCGGCTGTAAGGAGAGTTGCGGTTGTTGAGGACAACACCCAATCTCGTCCGCCCGTCAACTCATCAAGGTCGTATAGGTGTTTTATTTGCAATGGAGAAGGCCATCTTGCAAATAGGTGTTCTGCTCCTAGGAGATGTTTTGGGTGTGGGAAACAGGGAGCTACAAAGAGTAACTGCCCGCAGTGTTCGGGAAACGGCAGACGCACTCTCGGGTCAGTAGGACGAGAGCGCCGTTAAATGCGTCGGGGTTGCTTACTGGTAACCAGTCGGCGGAAGTTAATTTGAGTTTCGCGCTTGAGCACGTAGGTAGGGACAAGAGACCATATATAGGTGTTAGCATTTATGGGATTAGGTTAGTAGGGCTTTTGGATTCGGGCGCTTCTCGCGCGATCATATATAGGGATGGATGGCAAATTTTACAGGGCTTAGGTATAAAGTCAGGCACTAGCAAAGTATGTAGTGTTAGTTAAGCTGATGGTGCAGGAGTGCATGTGGAAGGTGAAGTTTCACTTCCAATTATAATTAAAAGCAAGGTAGTTTTATTAGGGTGTTTAGTTATACCTAATTTTAGGAGCCGATTTTTGGGCTTTAGCGGGCATAGTCCCAGATTTACAATCAGTGGAATGGGAATTTTCGAATCATAATTCTTTGAATTCGATTTCCCATTCTGAGCATTTGACTGAGGTAGGAGAGGTAGAAAAACAACAGTTACAAAGATTTTTAGACAGGACATTTAAAGAGAACCCATTAAGCAGAGATATTATCCGGTATCTCCTGCCATTCAGTCTTTCATAGATAAGGAGTTAGAAGAAATGGTAGCAGAGGGGGTTATAGAAAAATCTGACAGTCCATGGGCTTCACCCATTGTCATGATTAAGAAGAAGGATGGTACGTATAGGTTTTGTGTAGATTTTAGGAAGTTGAATGCGGCTACAGACAGGGATGCGTACCCCCTCCCCTACATAACAGCTTTACTTGATAAGCTGAATAACGCGAAATTCTTGTCTTCTTTGGACATCAAGTCGGCCTATTGGCAGATTCCGATGGAAAAAGAGTCAAGAAAGTATACTGCCTTTACGGTACCTGGCCGCGGTCTGTTTCAGTTTTTAAGAATGCCGTTCGGGTTGCACAATGCTCCCGCAACTTGGCAAAGGTTTATTGATAACGTTTAAGGACCCGAATTAGAGCCATATGTCTTCGTGTATCTGGATGATATCACTATCGTCACAGATACATTTGAGAAGCATATGGAGATTTTAGAAGAAGTCTTCAGAAGACTTATTAAGGCAGGTTTGAAAGTTGGTAGGGAAAAATGTAATTTTTGTAGGCCATCTCTGAAGTTTTTAGGCTATGTTGTAGACCGCAATGGTTTACACATGGATCCAGAGAAAATAGAAAATATGATAGGAATTCCATCGCCAAAGAACGTGAAAGAGGTTAGGAGTTTTATCGGCACGGTGTCCTGGTATAGGCGATTTATACCAAACTTTGCGAGTTTGGTGAAACCGTTTTCCGATTTACTTAGGAAAAACAAGAAGTTTGAGTGGAATAGTGTTTGTGAGGAGAGCTTTAGGAAGGCTAAAGAGTGCTTAGTAGCAGCGCCCATTTTGACGTGTCCTGATTTTTCGAAGCCGTTTGTCGTTCAAACGGATGCTTCTGATTTCGGGATCGGGGCTGTTTTGAGTCAGACCTTCGAGGAAGGTGAGAAGGTGATTTGCTATTTGAGCAGATCACTTAATAGGTGTGAGCGGAATTATTCCACCACAGAGAAAGAGTGCCTGGCAGTTTTGTGGGCGATAGAAAAGTTGCGGCCTTATCTGGAGGGAGTTAAGTTTTCGGTAATTACCGATCACTACTCCTTGATTTGGCTCAGCAAGTTGAAGGATCCAGCGGGAAGGCTGGCGAGGTGGGCTGTACGTATGCAGCAGTTTGACTTCGATATCATCCATCGTAAAGGGAAGGATCATGTAGTGCCGGACATGCTCTCTAGGAGTGTGCCAGTTGTTTCTGGGATTTCCGAACCAACAACCGACCCTTGGATTGGAAAAATGATATCGGAGGTGGAAAAGAAACCATTGTCTTTTCCAGCGTGGAGAGTAGAAGACGGTAAATTATATAAGTTTGTTAGGTCAAGTCATGTGTTAGTCCATGACAGTAGTAGCGAGTGGAAGCTAGTAGTAGGTAGGGAAGATAGGAAAAAGATTTTATTTGAGAATCATGACATGACCATCCATTAGCAGGGCATATGGGGGTAAAGAAAACATTTGCTAGGATAGAAGAAAAGTTTTACTGGCCTAAGATGAGGTCAGATATTACTAAATATGTTAGGTTTTGTAAAGTGTGCCAAAGCGTGAAGCCGATTAATGAGAAACCGGCTGGGTTGATGACGGAGAGGAAAGGGGTTACCAACCCATGGGAGATGGTATGTGTGGACTTAGGTGGTCCATTGCCTAGGTCTAGTAGGGGTTTTATTTATATTTTAACAGTTGTTGATTATTTTACCAAGTTCCCACTTTTGTTTCCTTTAAGATCAGCTACTGCAAAATCTGTTTGCAAGGAGCTGGAAGACAATGTCTTCTTGTTGTTCGGCGTACCCAAGTTTGTTGTCTGCGTCTCTGCGACAACGGTCCCCAGTTCAATAGTAAGGAACTGAAAACGTTGTGTGATGCCTACGGTTCGTCGATTCGGTTCACCGTGCATTAGCATCCGCAAGCGAATCCCGCGGAACGTATTAATCAGGTTTTAAAGACTACACTTAGGGCTTATGTGTCAGAGAATCATAGGGTCTGGGATTCGCAACTTGCGAAAGTAGCGTGCAGTATTCGCACGGCCCAGCACGAAGTTTTAGGAGTTTCACCGTATTACGCGAATTTCGGTAGGGGAATGGTGACGTTTGCTGGTTCCTCCACCGCAACGGCCATTCAAAATAGTAGGGATAGTGATAGGGACCAGAGTAGGAATAGCGATAGGGATTTCAGTAGGGAACAGTTTAGAAAACTTAGGGAACAAATAGCGATGAGGTTAGAGTCGGCGTCTAAGAAGGCGGCGAAAACATATAACCTTCGACGCAGGGACGTTCAGTTCCTTCCAAACGAGTTGGTTTGGCGACGGAACTTTGCGCTTTCTGATGCAGCGAATTATTACGCTGCAAAGTTAGCTCCGAAGTTTGTGTATTGTCTCTCGAGGAACGTAGAATGTCAAGGACCTCAATCCTTATTCGGACGACCCTGAAGAAAGGGCGTAAGGTAGTCGTGTAGCAAGGATGTGCTCGCAAAGAGATACTGAGAGCAGTAAAAACTCCGTGATGTGCTCATACTCTCGCCAGGAGTGATTGAGTTCTGGCTGTGTTGTCTGCTAGTGTGTGCTCCATTTTGTTGTGTTGTCTAACCTTTTCTTTTCCTGTTACTTCGGCTTTTCTTTCGAAAAGCCCAGTTTCTCTCTTTGGTAGGTAAGGGTGGAATTTGATACGGTAAATTTTCCCGCAACAAAAACCATTCTTACATTTAGTTATTTTGATTTCGATATCCCTCTCTTTTCCTCAAAACCTTCCCTATCATTTCTTCGTCCCATCATTTCTCCGTCGTTTGCTCTTAGCAATGTGATCGAAACATAGCTTTGAGCAAATGACAAAATAGGTGCATGTCGTAATCAGCGGATGAGTTGAACTGATGTCGGCGTTTGGTGTGTCGAGCCAGAAGCCTCTGGAGACTCGCACACCATTTACTTAATCGAATGTCATGTCATACTTCGTAACTCACAAACATCATCATACTCATTCATCGACATTCACATCATTATCATCATTTACACATACTTACATCCATGCACTTAAGACATCATCCACCCTTATCATCATTCACGCATATCACCTTTACACTCATCATCATTCACACCTCATTACACACACTACGTAAAGCAGGATATCACACACAAAACACTATACACATACATACACATATCACCGAAGAGAACAATTGAAATGGCCCGTGTGAAAGCCATACTTCGTTATGAAACACACTGTGCAGCGTAGTGCTGCAAGTGTAAACGTCCTAAATGTAACTTTTATTTTTGTAAAACCGATTCATAAGAATGAAACATTAATAGTTTTCCCTTATCCCCAAATCTGCGCAAAGATCCACCGAATAGGGTAAAGTAGTTCATTTTGGTTTTAGTAGCTTTTCCTCCCTTCTTCAATTTTCGAATAGTTGTAACACAGAGAATTTTATCCTTCCCCTGACTCAGTAGAATATATAGTAGAGTAACTGGGAAAATGCCCAGAAGTATTATTTTCAACTTTCAGGAACTTTCATTTTTCTCGACATGTTTTATGGGAGGGGTCTGATCTCGACTAATGAGCTGGATAAGTTTTGGGAACAAACCCCCAACAACTTTTTCAGTTCAATGTGATTGGAAAATTGTGCGAGTGAAAGGTCTCGCTGGAATTCGACAACGGAGGTGCTTGTCAGCCATAAGGCTGCATGTGCTAGAGAGCCGTGACAGAAAACCTCGAGACACGATTGGTCGATTGTATGAATGTGTGGGTGAATTTGAAAGTCGAGAAAGGACAAACTTACAAGATCAAACAATTCTTGGTTGACCTAAAAAGCGACAAGTGGTTTTTCTTGCGAATAGTGATTTTTTTGAAATTGTTTTGAAGAGAAAATAGAAAGTCTTAATAGTGGAAGCTGAAGATATTTTAAAGATAGTTTTGTATATTAGTTTTGTTTAAATTGTTAGAAAAGTTTAGAGTCAGTGGAAGGAGTGAAATTGAGAAAGGAGAAGAAAACGTCAGACGGACGGAACATAGGAAATTTGAAGGAGGAAGGAGTAGCTGAAAAAAAAGATAAGTAGAGTGGTATAGTTTTTTAGTGTTGTGAAAATTAAGATTCGGTTGATCTTTGCCAACGAAATTCTCAATAATTGTGAGACACGCGACCCTTTTAAATTTTTATTAATTGTTCTTTTCGGGAAAGAACAATTAACGTTTCAATCTTTCGGTTACTTGCGTTTGTTTACTTTTTAAACGGTTCCGATAACCGTCCACCATTGTAATTTTATAGTTGAAAAGATTTGGGTTTATAATCCCACTTTTAGTAAGGTTTTCCCAACACAAACAGCAACAATAATTATTAAATTACAGACTTCATTCTTGGTTTGGAAATTTCACCATAAAATTTCCTGGCGCCCACTTTTCTTTGTACACCCTGTACTTAGAAAATACTTTTAATTCTACATTTAATAATTATTTAATCGGTTATTTTATTCGCGATCATCTTTTATCGCGCTACGCTACCTTTTATTTGTATACGAACCCAGCCCAGCTGAGCTTAGCCGTGGTGTCAGCAGCCTACCTGCTGAGTGTTACACTTTTCCTTATCAGCGCGATTGACAGTTCGTTTGTTTACCTCGCGGCACACCGGTTGTGCATTTATTTTAATCGTTCTAAATTTCGTTTATTTTATTTTATTAATTGGATTCCGAAAATCCAATCGCGTCTAGTATCATAATATCGATCCATCGTAAAGTTAATTTTCGCGAAATAAAAAGTGTAACAAATTGGCGTCCTCAACGTGGGGCATACATTTAGTTTAATCGTACATACATTTTTACATCGTACATTTTGTGCATATACACATAACCTGTTGGTACTTTGTACCTGTGATTTTTTTTTTTCCTTGAAGAGAATATTTTTGGTGTTGTCCTTTGTTTTACCTTGTGCGTGAATATTTTACTTTTGTATTATTTTTTTTCTTAAAGGTGGAAATTGTGAAAATTGTGTTGGATAAGTGCGAGTTTGTTGTGCTGCAGAATCCCAGTTTACATTTCTTGGGCAACGTTTGGAGTCATATACCCAAAGGCAATTTTTTTTATTGTTCTGTATTCACTGTATTCTATTGAGAGTTTTAAGTGCAAAAGTGATATTAGTTGCACATGAAAGTGCACATCTATATTAGGAAGTGTTTTGTTTTTATGAGTGGTTTGCATTGCCACTATCGAAGTTCATAGCTCGCACGATTGGCGAGAAGGAACATATTTTGCAGGGCGTTTTTGGTTGTAAGCCACAACCACACGCAATATCGATTTTTTTTTCTGCTTAAGTTTATTATTATATTTTTGTAATTTTACTATCATCATATTGTTTTGATTTTTAATTTTGTTTTTCTATATATATTCACATACCTAAATACATACTGTTTTGTGTGTCTTTGTTTTGGTGTCAATAGACATTGCTTTTTGTGTATCGGATTGTGTTTCAAGCATCCAGTTGGAGCTTGATAACTTTTATTTTGAGTTTTCAGAAACTGAGTTTTATTTTGCTAGGAGTTTTTTGTTATAACTTGTCTTTTTACCATCTTTGTTGGCATATTTTTTTTATTAATTTTTTTTTGAGGATACTTTTTAGTTTTTGTTTTTGAAAATGGATATTTATAGATTAGCGCAAGATGAGCTTGCATATAAGATGGAGTGTAGAGGATTAAAGGTAGGCACCGTAGATGAGATGAGAAAATCTCTAAGAGGAGCTAGATTGCTTGAGCGTAGGGGTTCGTTAGGTGCTCCCGCTAAGTATCCGTTCACTTTTGAACAGGATTACGAATCGGTTGAGAATAAGTTAGGAGAGGTAGGGAAAATTTTAGAAAGTAAACTAAAGAGTAGGAAAAGTAAGGAGTACTTGAAGAGTTTAGCAAAAGTAGAGTGGGGTATTGGTAGGCTAGATAGGTCGCAGCCGGAAGATGGCGAGCAAGAAAAGTTAAAGTTAGGGTTGAAGAATAAACTCATCAGGGCATTAGCGGATTTAGAGGAAGTCCTTGATATGGAAGAAGTAGGAGATGCTAGGGCCGATGGCGATCAGCTATCAATCGATAGTCTGAGAGCTTCAGCGGTAGGACCAGCGCCATCAGCGGCATCAACATCAACAACAGTAGCAGCATCAACATCGTCAGCATCAACAGCATCAGCAACAACAACATCAACATCAACAACAGTAGTAGCATCAACAGCAGCACCAACTTTAACACCAGTCGTAACTGAGAGTAGGGAAGAAAATTTAGCTAGGCAAATTAATGTTAATAGGATAGATGAGAATAGGGAATTGAATAGAGAAAGGGTTTATGTTAGTGAAAGGTTTGAGAACTTAGCAAAGTGGGATGTCAAGTTCACCGGAGAGCGTTGCTGAGCCTCGGTGAACGCATTCCTGGAGAGGGTTGAGGAGATCCGTCAGGCTCGTGGAGTGACGGAAGCAAAGCTGTTGCGGTCGGCAGCAGATTTGTTTGTAGGTAGGGCATTGATATGGTTTAGGGCAGTTAGGGTTTCTATAGGTTCGTGGCAAGAACTAGTCAGCGAGTTGAAGCTGGAGTTTTTGCCACCAAATTATGACGATCTTTTGTTAGATGAGATTAGGCGTCGTACACAAGGCCGAGATGAATCCATCGGAGTCTATGTGGCGACAATGCAAAACATGTTTGGAAGGCTTTCCGAACCCATCTTGGAGGGTAGAAAGTTGTCGATGATTCAAAAGAATCTCACACCTTTCTACCAGACGCAGCTCGGGTTGGCTAATCCAGCTAGCGTTTCCGAGTTGGTTAGATTAGGGCGCAATTTGGAGTTCGTCAGGGCTAACGTGGAGTCTTACGTTCCACCGCCCAACAGTAGAAGTAGGAACCTACTTGAGCCGGATCTGGCTTATGTAGGAGTTGAACCCCCCAGAGTTTCGGTTGTTGAAGGAAACAATCGAACTCGACAGGTTGTGCAGGAGTCGAGTCCTAACTCGAATTTTGTTTCAGCGAGGCCGGCTGTAAGGAGAGTTGCGGTTGTTGAGGACAACACCCAATCTCGTCCGTCCGTCAACTCATCAAGGTCGTATAGGTGCTTTATTTGCAATGGAGAAGGCCATCTTGCAAATAGGTGTTCTGCTCCTAGGAGATGTTTTGGGTGTGGGAAACAGGGAGTTACAAAGAGTAACTGCCCGCAGTGTTCGGGAAACGGCAGACGCACTCTCGGGTCAGTAGGACGAGAGCGCCGTTAAATGCGTCGGGGTTGCTTACTGGTAACCAGTCGGCGGAAGTTAATTTGAGTTTCGCGCTTGAGCACGTAGGTAGGGACAAGAGACCATATACAGGTGTTAGCATTTATGGGATAAGGTTAGTAGGGCTTTTGGATTCGGGCGCTTCTCGCGCGATCATATGTAGGGATGGATGGCAAATTTTACAGGGCTTAGGTATAAAGTCAGGCACAAGCAAAGTAGGTAGTGTTAGTTAAACTGATGGTGCAGGAGTGCAGGTGGAAGGTGAAGTTTCACTTCCAATTATAATTAAAAGCAAGGTAGTTTTAGTAGGGTGTTTAGTTATACCTCATTTTAGGAGCCGATTTTTGGGCTTTAGCGGGCATTGTCCCGGATTTACAATCAGGGGAATGGGAATTTTCGAATCAGAATTCTTTGAATTCGATTTCCCATTCTGAGCATTTGACTGAGGTAGGAGAGGTAGAAAAACAACAGTTAGAAAGATTTTTAGACAGGACATTTAAAGAAATGCCTGAAGGATTAGGGTGCACACAGGTGGTGGAGCACAAGATTAGGACGAAAGCTGAACCCATTAAGCAGAGATATTTTCCGGTATCTCCTGCTATTCAGTCTTTCATAGATAAGGAGTTAGAAGAAATGTTAGCAGAGGGGGTTATAGAAAAATCTGACAGTCCATGGGCTTCACCCATGGTCATGATTAAGAAGAAGGATGGTACGTATAGGTTTTGTGTAGATTTTAGGAAGTTGAATGCGGCTACAGACAGGGATGCGTACCCCCTCCCCTACATAACAGCTATACTTGATAAGCTGAATAACGCGAAATTCTTGTCTTCTTTGGACATCAAGTCGGCCTATTGGCAGATTCCGATGGAAAAAGAGTCAAGTAAGTATACTGCCTTTACGGTACCTGGCCGCGGTCTGTTTCAGTTTTTAAGAATGCCGTTCGGGTTGCACAATGCTCCCGCAACTTGGCAAAGGTTTATTGATAACGTTTAAGGACCCGAATTAGAGCCATATGTCTTCGTGTATCTGGATGATATCACTATCGTCACAGATACATTTGAGAAGCATATGGAGATTTTAGAAGAAGTCTTCAGAAGACTTATTAAGGCAGGTTTGAAAGTTGGTAGGGAAAAATGTCATTTTTGTAGGCCATCTCTGAAGTTTTTAGGCTATGTTGTAGACCGCAATGGTTTACACATGGATCCAGATAAAATAGAAAGTATGTTAGGAATTCCATCGCCAAAGAACGTGAAAGAGGTTAGGAGTTTTATCGGCACGGTGTCCTGGTATAGGCGATTTATACCAAACTTTGCGAGTTTGGTGAAGCCGTTGTCCGATTTACTTAGGAAAAACAAGAAGTTTGAGTGGAATAGTGTTTGTGAGGAGAGCTTTAGGAAAGCTAAAGAGTGTTAAGTAGCAGCGCCCATTTTGACGTGTCCTGATTTTTCGAAGCCGTTTGTCGTTCAAACGGATGCTTCTGATTTCGGGATCGGGGCTGTTTTGAGTCAGACCTTCGAGGAAGGTGAGAAGGTGGTTTGCTATTTGAGCAGATCACTTAATAGGTGTGAGCGGAATTATTCCACCACAGAGAAAGAGTGCCTGGCAGTTTTGTGGGCGATAGAAAAGTTGCGTCCTTATCTGGAGGGAGTTAAGTTTTCGGTAATTACCGATCACTACTCCTTGATTTGGCTCAGCAAGTTGAAGGATCCAGCGGGAAGGCTGGCGAGGTGGGCTGTACGTATGCAGCAGTTTGACTTCGATATCATCCATCGTAAAGGGAAGGATCATGTAGTGCCGGACATGCTCTCTAGGAGTGTGCCAGTTGTTTCTGGGATTTCCGAGCCAACAACCGACCCTTGGATTGGAAAAATGATATCGGAGGTGGAAAATAAACCATTGTCTTTTCCAGCGTGGAGAGTAGAAGACGGTAAATTATATAAGTTTGTTAGGTCAAGTCATGTGTTAGTCCATGACAGTAGTAGCGAGTGGAAGCTAGTAGTAGGTAGGGAAGATAGGAAAAAGATTTTATTTGAGAATCATGACCATCCATTAGCAGGGCATATGGGGGTAAAGAAAACATTTGCTAGGATAGGAGAAAAGTTTTACTGGCCTAAGATGAGGTCAGATATTACTAAATATGTTAGGTTTTGTAAAGTGTGCCAAAGCGTGAAGCCGATTAATGAGAAACCGGCTGGGTTGATGACGGAGAGGAAAGGGGTTACCAACCCATGGGAGATGGTATGTGTGGACTTAGTTGGTCCATTGCCTAAGTCTAGTAGGGGTTTTATTTATATTTTAACAGTTGTTGATTATTTTACCAAGTTCCCACTTTTGTTTCCTTTAAGATCAGCTACTGCAAAATCTGTTTGCAAGGAGCTGGAAGACAATGTCTTATTGTTGTTCGGCGTACCCAAGTTTGTTGTCTGCGACAACGGTCCCCAGTTAAAGAGTAAGGAACTGAAAACGTTGTGTGATGCCTACGGTTCGTCGATTCGGTTCACCGCGCATTACCATCCGCAAGCGAATCCCGCAGAACGTATTAATCAGGTTTTAAAGACTACACTTAGGGCTTATGTGTCAGAGAATCATAGGGTCTGGGATTCGCAACTTGCGAAAGTAGCGTGCAGTATTCGCACGGCCCAGCACGAAGTTTTAGGAGTTTCACCGTATTACGCGAGTTTCGGTAGGGGAATGGTGACGTTTGCTGGTTCCTTCACCGCAACGGCCATTCAAAATAGTAGGGATAGTGATAGGGACCAGAGTAGGAATAGCGATAGGGATTTCAGTAGGGAACAGTTTAGGAAACTTAGGGAACAAATAGCGATGAGGTTAGAGTCGGCGTCTAAGAAGGCGGCGAAAACATATAACCTTCCAAACGAGTTGGTTTGGCGACGGAACTTCGCGCTTTCTGATGCAGCGAATTATTACGCTGCAAAGTTAGCTCCAAAGTTTGTGGGCCCGTTTCGGGTGAAGAAAAGAGTGTCGGCTTGGACATATGTTCTCGAAGATGCCAATATTGTCTCTCGAGGAACGTAGAATGTCAAGGACCTCAAACCTTATTCCGACGACCCTGAAGAAAGGGCGTAAGGTAGTCGTGTAGCAAGGATGTGCTCGCAAAGAGATACTGAGAGCAGTAAAAGCTCTGTGATGTGCTCATACTCTCGCCAGGAGTGATTGAGTTCTGATTGTGTTGTCTTCTAGTGTGTGCTCCATTTTGTTGTGTTGTCTAACCTTTTCTTTTCCTGTTACTTCGGCTTTTCTTTCGAAAAGCCCAGTTTCTCTCTTTGGTAGGTAAGGGTGGAATTTGATACGGTAAATTTTCCCGCAACAAAAACCATTCTTACATTTAGTTATTTTGATTTCGATATCCCTCTCTTTTCCTCAAAACCTTCCCTATCATTTCTTCGTCCCATCATTTCTCCGTCGTTTGCTCTTAGCAATGTGATCGAAACATAGCTTTGAGCAAATGACAAAATAGGTGCATGTCGTAATCAGCGGATGAGTTGAACTGATGTCGGCGTTTGGTGTGTCGAGCCAGAAGCCTCTGGAGACTCGCACACCATTTATTTAATCGAATGTCATGTCATACTTCGTAACTCACAAACATCATCATACTCATTCATCGACATTCTCATCATTATCATCATTTACACATACTTACATCCATGCACTTAAGACATCATCCACCCTTATCATCATTCACGCATATCACCTTTACACTCATCATCATTCACACCTCATTACACACACTACGTAAAGCAGGATATCACACACAAAACACTATACACATACATACACATATCACCGAAGAGAACAATTGAAATGGCCCGTGTGAAAGCCATACTTCGTTATGAAACACACTGTGCAGCGTAGTGCTGCAGGTGTAAACGTCCTAAATGTAACTTTTATTTTTGTAAAACCGATTCATAAGAATGAAACATTAATAGTTTTCCCTTATCCCCAAATCTGCGCAAAGATCCACCGAATAGGGTAAAGTAGTTCATTTTGGTTTTAGTAGCTTTTCCTCCCTTCTTCAATTTTCGAAAAGTTGTAACACAGAGAATTTTATCCTTCCCCTGACTCAGTAGAATATATAGTAGAGTAACTGGGAAAATGCCCAGAAGTATTATTTTCAACTTTCAGGAACCTTCATTTTTCTCGACATGTTTTATGGGAGGGGTCTGATCTCGACTAATGAGCTGGATAAGTTTTGGGAACAAACCCCCAACAACTTTTTCAGTTCAATGTGATTGGAAAATTGTGCGAGTGAAAGGTCTCGCTGGAATTCGACAACGGAGGTGCTTGTCAGCCATAAGGCTGCATTTGCTAGAGAGCCGTGACAGAAAACCTCGAGACACGATTGGTCGATTGTATGAATGTGTGGGTGAATTTGAAAGTCGAGAAAGGACAAACTGACAAGATCAAACACTTCTTGGTTGACCTAAAAAGCGACAAGTGGTTTTTCTTGCGAATAGTGATTTTTTTGAAATTGTTTTGAAGAGAAAATAGAAAGTCTTAATAGTGGAAGCTGAAGATATTTTAAAGATAGTTTTGTATATTAGTTTTGTTTAAATTGTTAGAAAAGTTTAGAGTCAGTGGAAGGAGTGAAATTGAGAAAGGAGAAGAAAACGTCAGACGGACGGAACATAGGAAATTTGAAGGAGGAAGGAGTAGCTGAAAAAAAAGATAAGTAGAGTGGTATAGTTTTTTAGTGTTGTGAAAATTAAGATTCGGTTGATCTTTGCCAACGAAATTCTCAATAATTGTGAGACACGCGACCCTTTTTAATTTTTATTAATTGTTCTTTTCGGGAAAGAACAATTAACGTTTCAATCTTTCGGTTACTTGCGTTTGTTTACTTTTTAAACGGTTCCGATAACCGTCCACCATTGTAATTTTATAGTTGAAAAGATTTGGGTTTATAATCCCACTTTTAGTAAGGTTTTCCCAACACAAACAGCAACAATAAATAGTTTTAAATCCCTTTGGGAGTTTAATTGCAGTGTTTTAATTGATATTTTAACTATTACAGACTTCATTCTTGGTTTGGAAATTTCACCATAAAATTTCCTGGCGCCCACTTTTCTTTGTACACCCTGTACTTAGAAAATACTTTTAATTCTACATTTAATAATTATTTAATCGGTTATTTTATTCGCGATCATCTTTTATCGCGCTACGCTACCTTTTATTTGTATACGAACCCAGCCCAGCTGAGCTTAGCCGTGGTGTCAGCAGCCTACCTGCTGAGTGTTACACTTTTCCTTATCAGCGCGATTGACAGTTCGTTTGTTTACCTCGCGGCACACCGGTTGTGCATTTATTTTAATCGTTCTAAATTTCGTTTATTTTATTTTATTAATTGGATTCCGAAAATCCAATCGCGTCTAGTATCATAATATCGATCCATCGTAAAGTTAATTTTCGCGAAATAAAAAGTGTAACAAATTGGCGTCCTCAACGTGGGGCATACATTTAGTTTAATCGTACATACATTTTTACATCGTACATTTTGTGCATATACACATAACCTGTTGGTACTTTGTACCTGTGATTTTTTTTTTCCTTGAAGAGAATATTTTTGGTGTTGTCCTTTGTTTTACCTTGTGCGTGAATATTTTACTTTTGTATTATTTTTTTTCTTAAAGGTGGAAATTGTGAAAATTGTGTTGGATAAGTGCGAGTTTGTTGTGCTGCAGAATCCCAGTTTACATTTCTTGGGCAACGTTTGGAGTCATATACCCAAAGGCAATTTTTTTTTATTGTTCTGTATTCACTGTATTCTATTGAGAGTTTTAAGTGCAAAAGTGATATTAGTTGCACATGAAAGTGCACATCTATATTAGGAAGTGTTTTGTTTTTATGAGTGGTTTGCATTGCCACTATCGAAGTTCATAGCTCGCACGATTGGCGAGAAGGAACATATTTTGCAGGGCGTTTTTGGTTGTAAGCCACAACCACACGCAATATCGATTTTTTTTCTGCTTAAGTTTATTATTATATTTTTGTAATTTTACTATCATCATATTGTTTTGATTTTTAATTTTGTTTTTCTATATATATTCACATACCTAAATACATACTGTTTTGTGTGTCTTTGTTTTGGTGTCAATAGACATTGCTTTTTGTGTATCGGATTGTGTTTCAAGCATCCAGTTGGAGCTTGATAACTTTTATTTTGAGTTTTCAGAAACTGAGTTTTATTTTGCTAGGAGTTTTTTGTTATAACTTGTCTTTTTACCATCTTTGTTGGCATATTTTTTTTATTAATTTTTTTTTGAGGATACTTTTTAGTTTTTGTTTTTGAAAATGGATATTTATAGATTAGCGCAAGATGAGCTTGCATATAAGATGGAGTGTAGAGGATTAAAGGTAGGCACCGTAGATGAGATGAGAAAATCTCTAAGAGGAGCTAGATTGCTTGAGCGTAGGGGTTCGTTAGGTGCTCCCGCTAAGTATCCGTTCACTTTTGAACAGGATTACGAATCGGTTGAGAATAAGTTAGGAGAGGTAGGGAAAATTTTAGAAAGTAAACTAAAGAGTAGGAAAAGTAAGGAGTACTTGAAGAGTTTAGCAAAAGTAGAGTGGGGTATTGGTAGGCTAGATAGGTCGCAGCCGGAAGATGGCGAGCAAGAAAAGTTAAAGTTAGGGTTGAAGAATAAACTCATCAGGGCATTAGCGGATTTAGAGGAAGTCCTTGATATGGAAGAAGTAGGAGATGCTAGGGCCGATGGCGATCAGCTATCAATCGATAGTCTGAGAGCTTCAGCGGTAGGACCAGCGCCATCAGCGGCATCAACATCAACAACAGTAGCAGCATCAACATCGTCAGCATCAACAGCATCAGCAACAACAACATCAACATCAACAACAGTAGTAGCATCAACAGCAGCACCAACTTTAACACCAGTCGTAACTGAGAGTAGGGAAGAAAATTTAGCTAGGTAAATTAATGTTAATAGGATAGATGAGAATAGGGAATTGAATAGAGAAAGGGTTTATGTTAGTGAAAGGTTTGAGAACTTAGCAAAGTGGGATGTCAAGTTCACCGGAGAGCGTTGCTGAGCCTCGGTGAACGCATTCCTGGAGAGGGTTGAGGAGATCCGTCAGGCTCGTGGAGTGACGGAAGCAAAGCTGTTGCGGTCGGCAGCAGATTTGTTTGTAGGTAGGGCATTGATATGGTTTAGGGCAGTTAGGGTTTCTATAGGTTCGTGGCAAGAACTAGTCAGCGAGTTGAAGCTGGAGTTTTTGTCACCAAATTATGACGATCTTTTGTTAGATGAGATTAGGCGTCGTACACAAGGCCGAGATGAATCCATCGGAGTCTATGTGGCGACAATGCAAAACATGTTTGGAAGGCTTTCCGAACCCATCTTGGAGGGTAGAAAGTTGTCGATGATTCAAAAGAATCTCACACCTTTCTACCAGACGCAGCTCGGGTTGGCTAATCCAGCTAGCGTTTCCGAGTTGGTTAGATTAGGGCGCAATTTGGAGTTCGTCAGGGCTAACGTGGAGTCTTACGTTCCACCGCCCAACAGTAGAAGTAGGAACCTACTTGAGCCGGATCTGGCTTATGTAGGAGTTGAACCCCCCAGAGTTTCGGTTGTTGAAGGAAACAATCGAACTCGACAGGTTGTGCAGGAGTCGAGTCCTAACTCGAATTTTGTTTCAGCGAGGCCGGCTGTAAGGAGAGTTGCGGTTGTTGAGGACAACACCCAATCTCGTCCGTCCGTCAACTCATCAAGGTCGTATAGGTGCTTTATTTGCAATGGAGAAGGCCATCTTGCAAAAAGGTGTTCTGCTCCTAGGAGATGTTTTGGGTGTGGGAAACAGGGAGTTACAAAGAGTAACTGCCCGCAGTGTTCGGGAAACGGCAGACGCACTCTCGGGTCAGTAGGACGAGAGCGCCGTTAAATGCGTCGGGGTTGCTTACTGGTAACCAGTCGGCGGAAGTTAATTTGAGTTTCGCGCTTGAGCACGTAGGTAGGGACAAGAGACCATATACAGGTGTTAGCATTTATGGGATAAGGTATGTAGGGCTTTTGGATTCGGGCGCTTCTCGCGCGATCATATGTAGGGATGGATGGCAAATTTTACAGGGCTTAGGTATAAAGTCAGGCACAAGCAAAGTAGGTAGTGTTAGTTAAACTGATGGTGCAGGAGTGCAGGTGGAAGGTGAAGTTTCACTTCCAATTATAATTAAAAGCAAGGTAGTTTTAGTAGGGTGTTTAGTTATACCTCATTTTAGGAGCCGATTTTTGGGCTTTAGCGGGCATTGTCCCGGATTAACAATCAGGGGAATGGGAATTTTCGAATCAGAATTCTTTGAATTCGATTTCCCATTCTGAGCATTTGACTGAGGTAGGAGAGGTAGAAAAACAACAGTTAGAAAGATTTTTAGACAGGACATTTAAAGAAATGCCTGAAGGATTAGGGTGCACACAGGTGGTGGAGCACAAGATTAGGACGAAAGCTGAACCCATTAAGCAGAGATATTATCCGGTATCTCCTGCTATTCAGTCTTTCATAGATAAGGAGTTAGAAGAAATGTTAGCAGAGGGGGTTATAGAAAAATCTGACAGTCCATGGGCTTCACCCATGGTCATGATTAAGAAGAAGGATGGTACGTATAGGTTTTGTGTAGATTTTAGGAAGTTGAATGCGGCTACAGACAGGGATGCGTACCCCCTCCCCTACATAACAGCTATACTTGATAAGCTGAATAACGCGAAATTCTTGTCTTCTTTGGACATCAAGTCGGCCTATTGGCAGATTCCGATGGAAAAAGAGTCAAGTAAGTATACTGCCTTTACGGTACCTGGCCGCGGTCTGTTTCAGTTTTTAAGAATGCCGTTCGGGTTGCACAATGCTCCCGCAACTTGGCAAAGGTTTATTGATAACGTTTAAGGACCCGAATTAGAGCCATATGTCTTCGTGTATCTGGATGATATCACTATCGTCACAGATACATTTGAGAAGCATATGGAGATTTTAGAAGAAGTCTTCAGAAGACTTATTAAGGCAGGTTTGAAAGTTGGTAGGGAAAAATGTAATTTTTGTAGGCCATCTCTGAAGTTTTTAGGCTATGTTGTAGACCGCAATGGTTTACACATGGATCCAGATAAAATAGAAAGTATGTTAGGAATTCCATCGCCAAAGAACGTGAAAGAGGTTAGGAGTTTTATCGGCACGGTGTCCTGGTATAGGCGATTTATACCAAACTTTGCGAGTTTGGTGAAGCCGTTGTCCGATTTACTTAGGAAAAACAAGAAGTTTGAGTGGAATAGTGTTTGTGAGGAGAGCTTTAGGAAAGCTAAAGAGTGTTAAGTAGCAGCGCCCATTTTGACGTGTCCTGATTTTTCGAAGCCGTTTGTCGTTCAAACGGATGCTTCTGATTTCGGGATCGGGGCTGTTTTGAGTCAGACCTTCGAGGAAGGTGAGAAGGTGATTTGCTATTTGAGCAGATCACTTAATAGGTGTGAGCGGAATTATTCCACCACAGAGAAAGAGTGCCTGGCAGTTTTGTGGGCGATAGAAAAGTTGCGGCCTTATCTGGAGGGAGTTAAGTTTTCGGTAATAACCGATCACTACTCCTTGATTTGGCTCAGCAAGTTGAAGGATCCAGCGGGAAGGCTGGCGAGGTGGGCTGTACGTATGCAGCAGTTTGACTTCGATATCATCCATCGTAAAGGGAAGGATCATGTAGTGCCGGACATGCTCTCTAGGAGTGTGCCAGTTGTTTCTGGGATTTCCGAGCCAACAACCGACCCTTGGATTGGAAAAATGATATCGGAGGTGGAAAATAAACCATTGTCTTTTCCAGCGTGGAGAGTAGAAGACGGTAAATTATATAAGTTTGTTAGGTCAAGTCATGTGTTAGTCCATGACAGTAGTAGCGAGTGGAAGCTAGTAGTAGGTAGGGAAGATAGGAAAAAGATTTTATTTGAGAATCATGACCATCCATTAGCAGGGCATATGGGGGTAAAGAAAACATTTGCTAGGATAGGAGAAAAGTTTTACTGGCCTAAGATGAGGTCAGATATTACTAAATATGTTAGGTTTTGTAAAGTGTGCCAAAGCGTGAAGCCGATTAATGAGAAACCGGCTGGGTTGATGACGGAGAGGAAAGGGGTTACCAACCCATGGGAGATGGTATGTGTGGACTTAGTTGGTCCATTGCCTAAGTCTAGTAGGGGTTTTATTTATATTTTAACAGTTGTTGATTATTTTACCAAGTTCCCACTTTTGTTTCCTTTAAGATCAGCTACTGCAAAATCTGTTTGCAAGGAGCTGGAAGACAATGTCTTATTGTTGTTCGGCGTACCCAAGTTTGTTGTCTGCGACAACGGTCCCCAGTTCAAGAGTAAGGAACTGAAAACGTTGTGTGATGCCTACGGTTCGTCGATTCGGTTCACCGCGCATTACCATCCGCAAGCGAATCCCGCGGAACGTATTAATCAGGTTTTAAAGACTACACTTAGGGCTTATGTGTCAGAGAATCATAGGGTCTGGGATTCGCAACTTGCGAAAGTAGCGTGCAGTATTCGCACGGCCCAGCACGAAGTTTTAGGAGTTTCACCGTATTACGCGAGTTTCGGTAGGGGAATGGTGACGTTTGCTGGTTCCTTCACCGCAACGGCCATTCAAAATAGTAGGGATAGTGATAGGGACCAGAGTAGGAATAGCGATAGGGATTTCAGTAGGGAACAGTTTAGGAAACTTAGGGAACAAATAGCGATGAGGTTAGAGTCGGCGTCTAAGAAGGCGGCGAAAACATATAACCTTCCAAACGAGTTGGTTTGGCGAAGGAACTTCGCGCTTTCTGATGCAGCGAATTATTACGCTGCAAAGTAAGCTCCAAAGTTTGTGGGCCCGTTTCGGGTGAAGAAAAGAGTGTCGGCTTGGACATATGTTCTCGAAGATGCCAATATTGTCTCTCGAGGAACGTAGAATGTCAAGGACCTCAAACCTTATTCCGACGACCCTGAAGAAAGGGCGTAAGGTAGTCGTGTAGCAAGGATGTGCTCGCAAAGAGATACTGAGAGCAGTAAAAGCTCTGTGATGTGCTCATACTCTCGCCAGGAGTGATTGAGTTCTGATTGTGTTGTCTTCTAGTGTGTGCTCCATTTTGTTGTGTTGTCTAACCTTTTCTTTTCCTGTTACTTCCGCTTTTCTTTCGAAAAGCCCAGTTTCTCTCTTTGGTAGGTAAGGGTGGAATTTGATACGGTAAATTTTCCCGCAACAAAAACCATTCTTACATTTAGTTATTTTGATTTCGATATCCCTCTCTTTTCCTCAAAACCTTCCCTATCATTTCTTCGTCCCATCATTTCTCCGTCGTTTGCTCTTAGCAATGTGATCGAAACATAGCTTTGAGCAAATGACAAAATAGGTGCATGTCGTAATCAGCGGATGAGCTGAACTGATGTCGGCGTTTGGTGTGTCGAGCCAGAAGCCTCTGGAGACTCGCACACCATTTATTTAATCGAATGTCATGTCATACTTCGTAACTCACAAACATCATCATACTCATTCATCGACATTCTCATCATTATCATCATTTACACATACTTACATCCATGCACTTAAGACATCATCCACCCTTATCATCATTCACGCATATCACCTTTACACTCATCATCATTCACACCTCATTACACACACTACGTAAAGCAGGATATCACACACAAAACACTATACACATACATACACATATCACCGAAGAGAACAATTGAAATGGCCCGTGTGAAAGCCATACTTCGTTACGAAACACACTGTGCAGCGTAGTGCTGCAGGTGTAAACGTCCTAAATGTAACTTTTATTTTTGTAAAACTGATTCATAAGAATGAAACATTAATAGTTTTCCCTTATCCCCAAATCTGCGCAAAGATCCACCGAATAGGGTAAAGTAGTTCATTTTGGTTTTAGTAGCTTTTCCTCCCTTCTTCAATTTTCGAAAAGTTGTAACACAGAGAATTTTATCCTTCCCCTGACTCAGTAGAATATATAGTAGAGTAACTGGGAAAATGCCCAGAAGTATTATTTTCAACTTTCAGGAACCTTCATTTTTCTCGACATGTTTTATGGGAGGGGTCTGATCTCGACTAATGAGCTGGATAAGTTTTGGGAACAAACCCCCAACAACTTTTTCAGTTCAATGTGATTGGAAAATTGTGCGAGTGAAAGGTCTCGCTGGAATTCGACAACGGAGGTGCTTGTCAGCCATAAGGCTGCATTTGCTAGAGAGCCGTGACAGAAAACCTCGAGACACGATTGGTCGATTGTATGAATGTGTGGGTGAATTTGAAAGTCGAGAAAGGACAAACTGACAAGATCAAACACTTCTTGGTTGACCTAAAAAGCGACAAGTGGTTTTTCTTGCGAATAGTGATTTTTTTGAAATTGTTTTGAAGAGAAAATAGAAAGTCTTAATAGTGGAAGCTGAAGATATTTTAAAGATAGTTTTGTATATTAGTTTTGTTTAAATTGTTAGAAAAGTTTAGAGTCAGTGGAAGGAGTGAAATTGAGAAAGGAGAAGAAAACGTCAGACGGACGGAACATAGGAAATTTGAAGGAGGAAGGAGTAGCTGAAAAAAAAAGATAAGTAGAGTGGTATAGTTTTTTAGTGTTGTGAAAATTAAGATTCGGTTGATCTTTGCCAACGAAATTCTCAATAATTGTGAGACACGCGACCCTTTTTAATTTTTATTAATTGTTCTTTTCGGGAAAGAACAATTAACGTTTCAATCTTTCGGTTACTTGCGTTTGTTTACTTTTTAAACGGTTCCGATAACCCTCCACCATTGTAATTTTATAGTTGAAAAGATTTGGGTTTATAATCCCACTTTTAGTAAGGTTTTCCCAACACAAACAGCAACAATAAATAGTTTTAAATCCCTTTGGGAATTTAATTGCAGTGTTTTAATTGATATTTTAACTATTACAGACTTCATTCTTGGTTTGGAAATTTCACCATAAAATTTCCTGGCGCCCACTTTTCTTTGTACACCCTGTACTTAGAAAATACTTTTAATTCTACATTTAATAATTATTTAATCGGTTATTTTATTCGCGATCATCTTTTATCGCGCTACGCTACCTTTTTTTTGTATACGAACCCAGCCCAGCTGAGCTTAGCCGTGGTGTCAGCAGCGGTGCAGTGCAATAACACCCGCGGCAATAACCCCTGCAGGGGTTATTTCCCAAACGAAAAGGAAATAGCCCCTGCAGGGGTTATTTCCTTTTTAATGTGGCAATAAAAACCGTAGGTCTTATTGCCTTTTACCTGTGGGGATTATTTCCAATTTCAAATGGAAATAAATCCCACCATAGAAAACCTAATAGAACAAAACAAATTTTACAAAATAACCATATTCGCTTTATTTTAAGAAGCCAAAGAAAACCATTGAAAATATTTTTTTGCATTAGTGAAATAAAAAAATTCGCTCGAATTTTTTAATTTCACTAATGCAAAAAAATAGTCCTGCTGTTAAATTTATATTGGTATATTTTTGTTAATTGCAGGACAACTTTTTTGCATTAGTAAAATTAAAAAATTCAAAATAAGAAAAAAAAATAATCGTCATTCGCGCAGCGGAAAATTTTTTTTGCCCCAGAGAGAATCAATTTGGGGTGTGAAAATAAAAAAATTCGCGCGAATTTTTTTATTTTCACACCCCAAATTGATTCTCTCTGGGGCAAAAAAAATTTTCCGCTGCGCGAATGACGATTATTTTTTTTTCTTATTTTGAATTTTTTAATTTTACTAATGCAAAAAAGTAGTCCTGCGGTTAAGTTTGCATTGGTGTATTGTTGTTCTTGTCAAAAGAATTTGGTGCGTAAACTTTAAGATTTCATTTCAAAAAAATTTTGAGAAATAAGAACAATATCTAATCTTTTTTGTTTGTACTTACATGACCAAGGTAGCCAATATGAATTATAAGCTTTTTATAACAATTTTTTAATGGAGAGTTAAAGCTTAACCCATGTGTGGGGCTTGTTGCCAATTCAAATTGGCAATTACACCTGCAGGTGTAAATGCCTTTTTGTTGCAGGGGTTATTACCACATTAAAAAGGAAATAACCCCTGCAGGGGCTATTTCCTTTTCGTTTGGGAAATAACCCCTGCAGGGGTTATTGCCGCGGGTGTTATTGCACTGCACCGTCAGCAGCCTACCTGCTGAGTGTTACACTTTTTCTTATCAGCGCGATTGACAGTTCGTTTGTTTACCTCGCGGCACACCGGTTGTGCATTTATTTTAATCGTTCTAAATTTCGTTTATTTTATTTTATTAATTGGATTCCGAAAATCCAATCGCGTCTAGTATCATAATATCGATCCATCGTAAAGTTAATTTCGCGAAATAAAAAGTGTAACAAATTGGCGTCCTCAACGTGGGGCATACATTTAGTTTAATCGTACATACATTTTTACATCGTGCATTTTGTGCATATACACATAACGTGTTGGTACTTTGTACCTGTGATTTTTTTTTCCTTGAAGCGAATATTTTTGGTGTTGTCCTTTGTTTTACCTTGTGCGTGAATATTTTACTTTTGTATTTTTTTTTTCTTAAAGGTGGAAATTGTGAAAATTGTGTTGGATAAGTGCGAGCTTGTTGTGCTGCAGAATCCCAGTTTACATTTCTTGGGCAACGTTTGGACTTTGGAGTCATATACCCAAAGGCAATTTTTTTTTATTGTTCTGTATTCACAGAGCAGGCCAAGTAAGGTGTTTTGTTTTTTTATTTATTATTTATTGTTATTGTCTCTGGGTAATTTTTAGCACCCATTGAGAGTTTTAAGTGCAAAAGTGATATTAGTTGCACATGAAAGTGCACATCTATATTAGGAAGTGTTTTGTTTTTATGAGTGGTTTGCATTGCCACTATCGAAGTTCATAGCTCGCACGATTGGCGAGAAGGAACATATTTTGCAGGGCGTTTTTGGTTGTAAGCCACAACCACACGCAATATCGATTTTTTTTTCTGCTTAAGTTTATTATTATATTTTTGTAATTTTACTATCATCATATTGTTTTGATTTTTAATTTTGTTTTTCTATATATATTCACATACCTAAATACATACTGTTTTGTGTGTCTTTGTTTTGGTGTCAATAGACATTGCTTTTTGTGTATCGGATTGTGTTTCAAGCATCCAGTTGGAGCTTGATAACTTTTATTTTGAGTTTTCAGAAACTGAGTTTTATTTTGCTAGGAGTTTTTTGTTATAACTTGTCTTTTTACCATCTTTGTTGGCATATTTTTTTTATAAATTTTTTTTTTGAGGACACTTTTTAGTTTTTGTTTTTGAAAATGGATATTTATAGATTAGCGCAAGATGAGCTTGCATATAAGATGGAGTGTAGAGGATTAAAGGTAGGCACCGTAGATGAGATTAGAAAATCTCTAAGAGGAGCTAGATTGCTTGAGCGTAGGGGTTCGTTAGGTGCTCCCGCTAAGTATCCGTTCACTTTTGAACAGGATTACGAATCGGTTGAGAATGAGTTAGGAGAGGTAGGGAAAATTTTAGAAAGTAAACTAAAGAGTAGGAAAAGTAAGGAGTACTTGAAGAGTTTAGCAAAAGTAGAGTGGGGTATTGGTAGGCTAGATAGGTCGCAGCCGGAAGATGGCGAGCAAGAAAAGTTAAAGTTAGGGTTGAAGAATAAACTCATCAGGGCATTAGCGGATTTAGAGGAAGTCCTTGATATGGAAGAAGTAGGAGATGCTAGGGCCGATGGCGATCAGCTATCAATCGATAGTCTGAGAGCTTCAGCGGTAGGACCAGCGCCATCAGCGGCATCAACATCAACAACAGTAGCAGCATCAACATCGTCAGCATCAACAGCATCAGCAACAACAACATCAACATCAACAACAGTAGCAGCATCAACATCATCAGCAGCAGCAGCAGCAGCAGCACCAACTTTAACACCAGTCGTAACTGAGAGTAGGGAAGAAAATTAAGCTAGGCAAATTAATGTTAATAGGATAGATGAGAATAGGGAATTGAATAGAGAAAGGGTTTATGTTAGTGAAAGGTTTGAGAACTTAGCAAAGTGGGATGTCAAGTTCACCGGAGAGCGTTGCGGAGCCTCGGTGAACGCATTCCTGGAGAGGGTTGAGAAGATCCGTCAGGCTCGTGGAGTGACGGAAGCAAAGCTGTTGCGGTCGGCAGCAGATTTGTTTGTAGGTAGGGCATTGATATGGTTTAGGGCAGTTAGGGTTTCTATAGGTTCGTGGCAACAACTAGTCAGCGAGTTGAAGCTGGAGTTTTTGCCACCAAATTATGACGATCTTTTGTTAGATGAGATTAGGCGTCGTACACAAGGCCGAGATGAATCCATCGGAGTCTATGTGGCGACAATGCAAAACATGTTTGGAAGGCTTTCCGAACCCATCTTGGAGGGTAGAAAGTTGTCGATGATTCAAAAGAATCTCACACCTTTCTACCAGACGCAGCTCGGGTTGGCTAATCCGGCTAGCGTTTCCGAGTTGGTTAGATTATGGCGCAATTTGGAGTTCGTCAGGGCTAACGTGGAGTCTTACGTTCCACCGCCCAACAGTAGAAGTAGGAACCTACTTGAGCCGGATCTGGCTTATGTAGGAGTTGAACCCCCCAGAGTTTCGGTTGTTGAAGGAAACAATCGAACTCGACAGGTTGTGCAGGAGTCGAGTCCTAACTCGAATTTCGTTTCAGCGAGGCCGGCTGTAAGGAGAGTTGCGGTTGTTGAGGACAACACCCAATCTCGTCCGCCCGTCAACTCATCAAGGTCGTATAGGTGTTTTATTTGCAATGGAGAAGGCCATCTTGCAAATAGGTGTTCTGCTCCTAGGAGATGTTTTGGGTGTGGGAAACAGGGAGCTACAAAGAGTAACTGCCCGCAGTGTTCGGGAAACGGCAGACGCACTCTCGGGTCAGTAGGACGAAAGCGCCGTTAAATGCGTCGGGGTTGCTTACTGGTAACCAGTCGGCGGAAGTTAATTTGAGTTTCGCGCTTGAGCACGTAGGTAGGGACAAGAGACCATATATAGGTGTTAGCATTTATGGGATTAGGTTAGTAGGGCTTTTGGATTCGGGCGCTTCTCGCGCGATCATATGTAGGGATGGATGGCAAATTTTACAGGGTTCAGGTATAAAGTCAGGCACTAGCAAAGTAGGTAGTGTTAGTTAAGCTGATGGTGCAGGAGTGCAGGTGGAAGGTGAAGTTTCACTTCCAATTATAATTAAAAGCAAGGTAGTTTTAGTAGGGTGTTTAGTTATACCTCATTTTAGGAGCCGATTTTTGGGCTTTAGCGGGCATTGTCCCGGATTTACAATCAGGGGAATGGGAATTTTCGAATCAGAATTCTTTGAATTCGATTTCCCATTCTGAGCATTTGACTGAGGTAGGAGAGGTAGAAAAACAACAGTTAGAAAGATTTTTAGACAGGACATTTAAAGAAATGCCTGAAGGATTAGGGTGCACACAGGTGGTGGAGCACAAGGACGAAAGCTGAACCCATTAAGCAGAGATATTATCCGGTATCTCCTGCCATTCAGTCTTTCATAGATAAGGAGTTAGAAGAAATGTTAGCAGAGGGGGTTATAGAAAAATCGGACAGTCCATGGGCTTCACCCATTGTCATGATTAAGAAGAAGGATGGTACGTATAGGTTTTGTGTAGATTTTAGGAAGTTGAATGCGGCTACAGACAGGGATGTGTACCCCTCCCCTACATAACAGCTATACTTGATAAGCTGAATAACGCGAAATTCTTGTCTTCTTTGGACATCAAGTCGGCCTATTGGCCGATGGAAAAAGAGTCAAGTAAGTATACTGCCTTTACGGTACCTGGCCGCGGTCTGTTTCAGTTTTTAAGAATGCCGTTCGGGTTGCACAATGCTCCCGCAACTTGGCAAAGGTTTATTGATAACGTTTAAGGACCCGAATTAGAGCCATATGTCTTCGTGTATCTGGATGATATCATTATCGTCACAGATACATTTGAAAAGCATATGGAGATTTTAGAAGAAGTCTTCAGAAGACTTATTAAGGCAGGTTTGAAAGTTGGTAGGGAGAAATGTCATTTTTGTAGGCCATCTCTGAAGTTTTTAGGCTATGTTGTAGACCGCAATGGTTTACACATGGATCCAGAGAAAATAGAAAGTATGTTAGGAATTCCATCGCCAAAGAACGTGAAAGAGGTTAGGAGTTTTATCGGCACGGTGTCCTGGTATAGGCGATTTATACCAAACTTTGCGAGTTTGGTGAAGCCGTTGTCCGATTTACTTAGGAAAAACAAGAAGTTTGAGTGGAATAGTGTTTGTGAGGAGAGCTTTAGGAAAGCTAAAGAGTGTTTAGTAGCAGCGCCCATTTTGACGTGTCCTGATTTTTCGAAGCCGTTTGTGGTTCAAACGGATGCTTCTGATTTCGGGATCGGGGCTGTTTTGAGTCAGACCTTCGAGGAAGGTGAGAAGGTGATTTGCTTTTGAGCAGATCACTTAATAGGTGTGAGCGGAATTATTCCACCACAGAGAAAGAGTGCCTGGCAGTTTTGTGGGCGATAGAAAAGTTGCGGCCTTATCTGGAGGGAGTTAAGTTTTCGGTAATTACCGATCACTACTCCTTGATTTGGCTCAGCAAGTTGAAGGATCCAGCGGGAAGGCTGGCGAGGTGGGCTGTACGTATGCAGCAGTTTGACTTCGATATCATCCATCGTAAAGGGAAGGATCATGTAGTGCCGGACATGCTCTCTAGGAGTGTGCCAGTTGTTTCTGGGATTTCCGAGCCAACAACCGACCCTTGGATTGGAAAAATGATATCGGAGGTGGAAAAGAAACCATTGTCTTTTCCAGCGTAGAGAGTAGAAGACGGTAAATTATATAAGTTTGCTAGGTCAAGTCATGTGTTAGTCCATGACAGTAGTAGCGAGTGGAAGCTAGTAGTAGGTAGGGAAGATAGGAAAAAGATTTTATTTGAGAATCATGACCATCCATTAGCAGGGCATATGGGGGTAAAGAAAACATTTGCTAGGATAAGAGAAAAGTATTACTGGCCTAAGATGAGGTCAGATATTACTTAGTATGTTAGGTTTTGTAAAGTGTGCCAAAGCGTGAAGCCGATTAATGAGAAACCGGCTGGGTTGATGACGGAGAGGAAAGGGGTTACCAACCCATGGGAGATGGTATGTGTGGACTTAGTTGGTCCATTGCCTAGGTCTAGTAGGGGTTTTATTTATATTTTAACAGTTGTTGATTATTTTACCAAGTTCCCACTTTTGTTTCCTTTGAGATCAGCTACTGCAAAATCTGTTTGCAAGGAGCTGGAAGACCATGTCTTCTTGTTGTTCGGCGTACCCAAGTTTGTTGTCTGCGACAACGGTCCCCAGTTCAAGAGTAAGGAACTGAAAACGTTGTGTGATGCCTACGGTTCGTCGACTCGGTTCACCGCGCATTACCATCCGCAAGCGAATCCCGCGGAACGTATTAATCAGGTTTTAAAGACTACACTTAGGGCTTATGTGTCAGAGAATCATAGGGTCTGGGATTCGCAACTTGCGAAAGTAGCGTGCAGTATTCGCACGGCCCAGCACGAAGTTTTAGGAGTTTCACCGTATTACGCGAATTTCGGTAGGGGAATGGTGACGTTTGCTGGTTCCTCCACCGCAACGGCCATTCAAAATAGTAGGGATAGTGATAGGGACCAGAGTAGGAATAGCGATAGGGATTTCAGTAGGGAACAGTTTATAAAACTTAGGGAACAAATAGCGATGAGGTTAGAGTCGGCGTCTAAGAAGGCGTCGAAAACATATAACCTTAGACGCAGGGACGTTCAGTTCCTTCCAAACGAGTTGGTTTGGCGACGGAACTTCGCGCTTTCTGATGCAGCGAATTATTACGCTGCAAAGTTAGCTCCGAAGTTTGTGGGCCCGTTTCGGGTGAAGAAAAGAGTGTCGGCTTGGACATATGTTCTCGAAGATGCCAATATTGTCTCTCGAGGAACGTAGAATGTCAAGAACCTCAAACCTTATTCCGACGACCCTGAAGAAAGGGCGTAAGGTAGTCGTGTAGCAAGGATGTGCTCGCAAAGAGATACTGAGAGCAGTAAAAGCTCTGTGATGTGCTCATACTCTCGCCAGGAGTGATTGAGTTCTGATTGTGTTGTCTTCTAGTGTGTGCTCCATTTTCTTGTGTTGTCTAACCTTTTCTTTTCCTATTACTTCGGCTTTTCTTTCGAAAAGCCCAGTTTCTCTCTTTGGTAGGTGGAATTTGATACGGTAAATTTTCCCGCAACAAAAACCATTCTTACATTTAGTTATTTTGATTTCGATATCCCTCTCTTTTCCTCAAAACCTTCCCTATCATTTCTTCGTCCCATCATTTCTCCGTCGGCGTCGTTTGCTCTTAGCAATGTGATCGAAACATAGCTTTGAGCAAATGACAAAATAGGTGCATGTCGTAATCAGCGGATGAGCTGAACTGATGTCGGCGTTTGGTGTGTCGAGCCAGAAGCCTCTGGAGACTCGCACACCATTTCCTTAATCGAATGTCATGTCATACTTCGTAACTCACAAACATCATCATACTCATTCATCGACATTCACATCATTATCATCATTTACACATACTTACATCCATGCACTTAAGACATCATCCACCCTTATCATCATTCACGAATATCACCTTTACACTCATCATCATTCACACCTTATTACACACACTACGTAAAGCAGGATATCACACACACAACACTATACACATACATACACATATCACCGAAGAGAACAATTGAAATGCTGCAAGTGTAAACGTCCTAAATGTAACTTTTATTTTTGTAAAACCGATTCATAAGAATGAAACGTTAATAGTTTTCCCTTATCCCCAAATCTGCGCAAAGATCCACCGAATAGGGTAAAGTAGTTCATTTTGGTTTTAGTAGCTTTTCCTCCCTTCTTCAATTTTCGAAAAGTTGTAACACAGAGAATTTTATCCTTCCCCTGACTCAGTAGAATATATAGTAGAGTAACTGGGAAAATGCCCAGAAGTATTATTTTCAACTTTCAGGAACTTTCATTTTTCTCGACATGTTTTATGATAATAATAATGAGCTGGATAAGTTTTGGGAACAAGCCCCCAACAAATTTTTCAGTTCAATGTGATTGGAAAATTGTGCGAGTGAAAGATCTCGCTGGAATTCGACAACGGAGGTGCTTGTCAGCCATAAGGCTGCATGTGCTAGAGAGCCGTGACAGAAAACCTCGAGACACGATTGGTCGATTGTATGAATGTGTGGGTGAATTTGAAAGTCGAGAAAGGACAAACTGACAAGATCAAACACTTCTTGGTTGACCTAAAAAGCGACAAGTGGTTTTTCTTGCGAATAGTGATTTTTTTGAAATTGTTTTGAAGAGAAAATAGAAAGTCTTAATAGTGGAAGCTGAAGATATTTCAAAGATAGTTTTGCATATTAGTTTTGTTTAAATTGTTAGAAAAGTAAAGTCAGTGGAAGGAGTGAAATTGAGAAAGGAGAAGAGAACGTCAGACGGATGGAACATAGGAAATTTGAAGGAGGAAGTAGTAGCTGAAAAAAAAAGATAAGTAGAGTGGTATAGTTTTTTAGTGTTGTGAAAATTAAGATTCGGTTGATCTTTGCCAACGAAATTCTCAATAATTGTGAGACACGCGACCCTTTTTAATTTTTATTAATTGTTCTTTTCGGGAAAGAACAATTAACGTTTCAATCTTTCGGTTACTTGCGTTTGTTTACTTTTTAAACGGTTCCGATAACCGTCCACCATTGTAATTTTATAGTTGAAAAGATTTGGGTTTTTAGTCCCACTTTTAGTAAGGTTTTCCCAACATAAACAGCAACAATAAATAGTTTTAAATCCCTTTGGGAGTTTAGTTGCAGTGTTTTAATTAATATTTTAACTATTACAGACTTCATTCTTGGTTTGGAAATTTCACCATAAAATTTCCTGGTGCCCACTTTTCTTTGTACACCCTGTACTTAGAAAATACTTTTAATTCTACATTTAATAATTATTTAATCGGTTATTTTATTCGCGATCATCTTTTATCGCGCTACGCTACCTTTTATTTGTATACGAACCCAGCCCAGCTGAGCTTAGCCGTGGTGTCAGCAGCCTACCTGCTGAGTGTTACACTTTTCCTTATCAGCGCGATTGACAGTTCGTTTGTTTACCTCGCGGCACACCGGTTGTGCATTTATTTTAATTGTTCTAAATTTCGTTTATTTTATTTTATTAATTGGATTCCGAAAATCCAATCGCGTCTAGTATCATAATATCGATCCATCGTAAAGTTAATTTTCGCGAAATAAAAAGTGTAACACATTCATACAATCGGCCAATCGTGTCTCGAGGTTTTCTGTCACGGCTTTCTAGCACATGCAGCCTTATGGCTGACAAGCACCTCTGTTGTCGAATTCCAGCGAGACCTTTCACTTGCACAATTTTTCAAACACACTGAACTGTAAAAGATGTTGGGGGTTTGTTCCCAAAACTTATCCAGCTCATTAGTCGAGATCAGACTTACTTACTTACTAAGGTGGGCATAACAGTTCGGGGTGAACCTGGGCCTCAACCAACATCCTTCTATAACGACTTCGATTTCGGGCGAGCTCTCTCCAGTTTCGCACTCCAAGTCGGTTGAGGTCTTCATCCACTTGATTGCGTCACCTGAGACGAAGTCTTCCCTTCCGCGATTTCCCTGCAATGTGCTTTCGAAAGCCCGTCTTGCTGGAGCGTTTGGGTCCATCCGCTCTACATGACCCAACCATCGTAGCCTTGCGATGCGTTCTCTTTTGGCTATGCCCATGTCGCAGTACAGCCCATACGGCTCGTTGTTGTATCTTCTTCTCCACACATTGTCTTCGCATACGGGACCAAAGATCATTCGGAGAATTTTTCTTTCAAAACGACCAAGGGTTTCCTCATCCGCTTTCGATAAGGTCCATGATACCGCGCCGTAAAGCAGGACTGGGATGATTAAGGTCTAAAACAAGGTTACCTTGGTTTTTCTGGAGAGGGTTTTGTTTCTCAATTGCCTTCTTAACCCAAAGAAGCAACGGTTGGCAAGAGTTATTCTCCGTTTGATCTCCGCACTGATGTTGTTGTCCGTATCTACAGCGGATCCTAGGTAGACGAAGACCTGTTCTACCTCGAAGTTATGTCTGTATATTGTGACGATTTGTCCAATTCATCGATGTTCTGTGTCCCTGTTTGATGACAGCATATACTTCGTTTTGTCCTCGTGAACCATCAAACCCATTTTTGCCGCTTCTGTTTCAATACTCGCAAAAGCACCTATGAAGTCACGCTTTTTTCTTCCCATTACGTCAATATCGTCTGCATAGGCAATTAATTGTACAACCTTTTGAAAGATTGTTCCTCTGGTATTGACGTTTGAGTTTCTTACTATCTGTTCAAGTATGATGTTGAACAAATCGCATGACAGCTTGTCGCCCTGCTAAAACCTTTTTCGACATCAAAGATCTCGTTGAGATCTTTACCGACCTTGACGCAGCAGCGTGAATTCTCCAAAGTCATCCTGCATAGTCGTACAAGTTCTGCAGTGATGCCGAAACTAGACATGGCTCTGTACAGCTCGTCTCTGTAAATGCTGTCATACGCGGCCTTAAAATCGATAAAGAGATGGTGAATATTGATATTACGTTCTGTGGTTTTTTCCAAGATCTGCCATAATGTGAAAATTTGGTCTATTGTGGACTTCTCTGGTCTAAAACCACATTGATAAGGACCTATCAAGTTGTTGACGTGGGGTTTCAGACGTTCACATATTACAGCAGACAAGATCTTATAAGCGACGTAACGGAGGCTTATCCCTCTATAATTGGCGCAATTATGAGGGTCTCTTTTCTTTAGGATCGGGCATACGATACTGAGGTTCCATTCATCGGACATGCTTTCTTCCGACCATATCATGCAGATCAGCTGGTGGATGCTCCTTTCCAACTGGTCTCCAGCTACGTTGAAGAGTTCAGCATCAAGGCCATCTGCACCTGCAGTCTTATTTGAATTAAGTTTGCATATGGCAAGCTTAACCACTTCTAGGTCGGAAAGACGGCATTCTTGATCATCGTCCAAGCTGAATGGGGCAATCTACCTGACAGCGGAATTAGTGTCCTCATCGCCGTTAAGCAGTCTGCAGAAATGATTTTTACCTTTGGTAAAACTTCCGAATCTCGTTCCTGTCATGGCACCTCTCTATTTCCTCAAACGAGCGCTTCTCATGCTGCTTCTTTTTCTTTTTGAGAAGTCGGTGTTCTTCCCTTCTATTCTCCTTTTAGATCTCGTTATACTGATCGTAAGCAGCCCTTGTTCGTTGTTGCAACAGCATTTGTCGTGCTTTTTGTTTGGCTGCATTTGCCTGCCTGCACTCTTCGTCGAACCATGGGTTTCGTTTTGGTGGCCGAGTGAAACCCAGAACCTCAGAAGCAGCGGTTCTGATGGCTTCTTGGCATTGCTGCCACTGGTCTGCAATGCTTAATGCTGGCGGCATTGGATTCAAGGATAATTGAAGGGACACTCGATTGGAAAAGGCATTGACAATCTCTTGCGATTGTAGCTTTCCGACGTCATATCTCTTCACAGCGTTAGTTCGTGCTGGTCGTGAACAAGATATCCTCATTCGTATCTTGGCTACAACAAGGTAGTGGTCCGAGTCAAAGTTGGCCCCTCGGAAAGTTCGGACATCTAAGACACTGGAAGAGTGCCTTGCGTCCATCGCAACATGTTCAATTGGGTTGACGGTTAATTGATCTGGGGATCGCCATGTACCTTTATTAACCTTTGAGATGCGGGAAACGCGTACTACTCACAACAAGATTTAGCCCCGCAGCAAAATCGATTAGCCTCAGTCCGTTTTCGGAGGTTTTGTCGTGGAGGCTATGCTTACCAACTGTATTTCTAAAGATGTCCTCCTTACCTGGTTTTGCGTTAAAATCGCCAAGAGCGATTTTCACGTCGTGTCTAGGGCAGTGCTCATACGTTTCTTCGAGGAGCTCGTAGAAACAGTCTTTGGAATCGTCGTCTTTCTCTTCTGTGGGGGTGTGGGCGCATATAAGGCTAATGTTGGCGAATTTAGCCCTAATGCGGATGGTCATTATACGCTCATTGACTGGATTTTGGCTAATCACCTTATCCCTGAGTCTTCCTCTAACGACAAATCTGCACCCAAATAAGCGCTGTTTCTGTTGTCTGTAGCAGTCGACGTAGTAGGTGTCACAGTTTTTCATCTTCTTTATGCCCGGTCGACTCCATCGCACTTATTGGATGGCGGTTATGTCTGCTTTGCAGCAGTCCAGGGCGTCCGCTAATTCTCCAGTTGCACGTAATCCATTAAGTGACCTAACGTTCCACGTGGAGATCCGGAGGTCGTTGTCCTTTTTTCGTTTGCTTGGGTCGTCAACTTTGAAATCATTATCGTTATCCGAGGCTGCTTGTTGTTTCGGAACAAGGTCTTTTTTACGTGGTTGGGTAGTTAACCCTACAACCCCCAACCTGGGGGGCATGTCCTTTTGGATCCCTTCGGACACAAAGGGCTGGAATATCCAGTGTCAGTACCCTGCTGCAGAGGTGTGAGTGCCACCGATGGCTCACCAGGAGCTCATCCGCCACCATCTCTTTTTCAATACCCTGTCTTAGTATTGAAAGACCCCGAAAGACCTTTAAACCAAATATGTTGGAGTAGCTCCTTCAGGGGTTTCTGCTTTTTTGACTGCTGAAGTCCACCGTTGATTCTGTCTTTCGAATTCATCCGCTGGGACATATACGTGAAAGCTCTCGTAGATCACTGAGATTCGTGCAGTCAGTCATTGTTCGCAGAGCAATTATAGTGTTGATCGATCACAATTCTTTTGTTCCGGATTCCTTTGTGAACACTCATTTCATTTCATTTCATTTATTAAGCATTTAGATTTACATGACACTTCAAGATTGATATCTTTTAAATAAGCATCTAAAATAAATTACAGTTTTTTGAAATATAAATAAATTAAATACATAAATAATTTAATTAGATTTAATAACATCAAAAAGTATAGAAAAAGAAAAGTATAGAGAAATAATAGTTACAAAGATTGGCAATATAAAATGCAAATTTGATTGATTTCTTCATAATTATATTTGTTGTGAAATATGTAAAAAAAAGTTTATTAACAAAAACGGTTGATGAGTTTAGCCTTTGCAGTTGATGTGGAAGATTATTCCACAACTGAATAGCCTTGACAAAGTAAGATCGCTGTCCCACCGTATATGTGAACCGAGGAATATTAAGTGTAAGTCCTCTCTCTCGAGCAAACATAAGAAAGTCAAATAAATACTGTGGGCAATTGTTATGTATAATGTTGCGGAGTTTGATCATGATTCTGAAGTCATAATATTCATCGAGACTGTTGAGAAGTACTCAATCGACATAAGAAAGGGGCCACCTTGAATAAATAAGTGGTCACCTCACCAACCTGCAAAATGTCATCTACACATCAAAAAGATAAATGTCAAACAAGAATAAAATAGCCCAATTGTCATTCAAAAATAAAACGTTGTTGAAGTCAGTCATCTTGTCTTATCATTTTAAAGGTTAGTTTTCGAAATAGATCTTCCGCTTTTCTCTTTTTCATAACTATTCAAACATTGGCATCCCTTGCGGGGAACTTTAATCCTCCGCGTTAATCAATAAATTTACTTATTTAAATTAAAGAATTTTTGTCTTTTGAGAATAATGGCGCTGGCCAAAGAAGAATCTATCGCGAAACTAATTTTGAACTTCTCAGCTAACACACAGAAGGCAGGGAAGGCAAAGCAGACAAAAGGTTATCTTATGGGCAGAAGGAAGCTGCTAGAAGACTACTGGGCCAAATACAATGAGGCTCATGACATCATTGCATCATTGGAGCCAACACATACCAACGAGAAAGATCTCCAAAGACTTTTGTCAGATGACCGCTTCGCCGGCATTGAATCTGCCTACTGTGAGGCTCTTGGAGACCTCAACGACGACATTGATGAGCTCTCCACAACCGCTAATGAAACAATGTCTCACTCAACTCCGACTCGTCTTGTGGTGAATGGGGGTATCAGCACTATCAAGTCGACGTTACCACCATTACAACTTCCCACTTTCAATGGATCGTTTAGCGAGTGGCTGAACTTTAAAGACATGTTCACTAGCTGTGTTATCAACGATAAAATGCTATCCGATGTGCAACGACTACATTATCTTAACTGTAGCCTACGCGGTAGTGCTACAAGTGTACTCAAAAACATTCGGGTCAACGGAGATAACTTTCAGATTGCATGGGACATCTTAATAGGGCGCTGTGACAACAAGCGAAAGCTGATAAAGCAATACCTTCATGACATTGTAGATTTACCAGCCATGGCCAACGAATCACCAGAAGTCTTACGTCAGGTTCTCGACGGAATCACTGACGCCGTGTGAGCTCTACAGCAACTAGGACAGCCAACAGACCATTGGGACGACTGGCTGATTCTACATGTCACTCAAAAATTGGACCCTGTCACAATAAAAGAATGGGAGACGTCACTGGAAAATCCAAACACCATTCCGACATACGCACAGCTGGAAAAGTTTCTAGAAAAAAAACTTCAAGGTCTAGATGCTATGGCTGCATGTCCTCGACCAAAGCAAAAGAATATAGTCCACAAAAAGTAACTAAGGCACAGCCAGTTCGCAGTCACCAAGCAAATGTCAATCGATGTCCGAAGTGTTCTGGTAAGCATGTTATTATGTTTTGTTCTGATTTCAGAAAAGATAACGCAGCACAGAGACAGATGTTCGTTCTGAAAGCAAAACTGTGCAAAAATTGCTAAAGACCTGGTCACGCACAACAGCAATGTCCATCGGAATACACTTGCTTAATATGTCACCAAAAACATCACACAATGCTTCACAATAGCATCCAACCGCAAGAACCTCTCGTCGTCAACACAAACCATCTGCGAACAAACAACAATGGCAATCCCGCTCCCCCTTTAGACGCGCGCTATGAAAAATCCGATGACGACACACTGATACAACTAGAACCGGTTCTGCTGGCTACAGCACAAGTTGGAGTGCGATCTGCCACTGGGCACAAACTTAAACTTCGAGCTCTTTTGGATATCGGATCACAAGCTACGTTTATCAGTGAGTATGCGGTGCAACAACTTCACCTTCGGAGAACACGGCTCTTTATGCCGGTGACTGGAGTAGGAGGTGCAAGTGTGGGTAAGTCATTAGGTCTGGTTGATATCTCTTTGAGCTCTCTTAGAGAAACAGACTTCAACATTAACTGCAGAGCATTAATTTTACCACGTTTGGGTCCTCTGATGCCCACTCTTGGTCTTGACACCAAACTTTTTGGTGAGTTTTTGGATCTGGATCTGGCTGACCCAAATTTTTGCGAACCTGGTTCCATAGATGTAATATTGGGAGCTGACGTTTATGGCTCTCTCCTGTGTGGTGAAGTTTTGCGCTCATCTGCTGGTGCACCTGTTGCACAACACACCCACTTAGGCTGGGTAATCTTCGGACGCTTGCCCGAGCCTACAACTAGAACGCTGGCTACGAATTTTTGTGCGTTTTCACAGACGGAGCTTGCAAATCTAGTTCAGTCTATGTGGAAATTTATCGAGAACGAAGACGTCGATTCTTCTCCCAAGATGACTAAAGACGAGCTCTACTGCGAAGAATTTTTTAAGCAAACAGTACAACGGACCAGATCCGGACGCTACGTCATCAAGTACCCGTTTAAAGATTCCATCGACCGAAAAACAATGGCAGATTCTAAATGATTCAGTGTCGATCAGCTATTCACCGTAGCCACACGCACCGCGCTTAGTGCCCGAATAATTCGTGACCTGTTCCACCTCCTACCACCCGAAAAAACAAAATTAATAAAAAAAAAAAATCAAAAAAAAAATCCAACTAAAACAACCATCAATATTATAAATCTCTCCAGCCGCGCCGCGAAAATAAAATCGAGTGCAATTATAATCAGTGCTGTGAAAGTGTAAAAAAAAAAAAAAAGCAAAGCCCATGTACTACTCAATAGCCCAAACACTAAGTGCGTTACCTGTCCATCGTCTCCTCCCCCACATCACTCTCGCAGTCCCAGTGACTGCACACATTTCTTTGATTTGATAATCTCTTATCTTATCTGGGCAGTGTGTGCAGTCAATGAGACTGTGCCTTTGTTAGGCGAATAGTCAATCAACGGTGTTGATCCCGTTGGTGAACTAAAGTCAAATTGCTAGCTGGGCATAACACCGCTAGTAATTTGATTTTGTTTTCTAATAGGATATACACTTGTTGATTCGACTTAGTTAGCGTCTACGGTTGATATTTTGTTTTATGTGTTTTTGTGAATTGTAATGTCGGGTAGATTTCGGGTCGATTTTAGCAACATTCGGGGGCTAAGATCGAATTTCTTTGCTGTGTACGCTCACACTGCAAAATGCAGGCCAGCTGTTTTGGCACTGAGTGAAACACAGGTGGGTGTTGGTTCTGATCCTTCAGAGTTCAACCTGCCTGGATATAGCTTAGTGCCATTATTCTTTTCCTCCCATGGCCTCGCCGTATATGTTAGACATGATATTGCTTACCAACTTCTACCACAATACGGCCTCTGTTCTAATACGAACTTTAATTTCATGTGGTTAAAATTCACTGTCCGTAAGCATGTCATTCATTATTGTTTTATTTATAGAAGCCCCAATTTAGATAGCAATTCAACCTCTAACGAGTTTGATGCGCTATCTGACTCCATAATAAGAATTGTTTCCCAATATCCTCACACTGAAATCGCAATTGCGGGCGATTTCAATGTACACAATTCAGGTTGGCTTCGACATTCTGGCCAGACAACACCCGAAGGAGAATATGTTGAGATCTTCGCTGAGTTAAATCAATTAACTCAACTTGTTGATGAGCCCACTCGGGTTCCAGATATTGAAGGCCATGCGGCCAACACTCTTGACTTATTTCTCACTTCTCATCCCGAAAAATACAGGGTTGTAGTATCATCTCCTTTAGGCAAATCGTACCATTGTGTCATATCGGTAGATTTTTCGTTTTCCGTCACGGTAGAAAAAGATAAAGTCCCTAAAAGAACTGTGTGGCAATACGAGAAAGCCAATTGGGACGGCCTGAATAATTTCTTTCGAAATTTTAATTGGTCATTGTGCTTTCTCGACGGAAACGTTGATGCATTAGCTGATATGATATCTAACGTAATTCTAAACGGCATGAGAAATTTTGTTCCTCACAGAACAAAAAGTATCATCCCCAAAGAGAATTCGTGGTTTGATTCAAGCTGTAAAGAGGCGATTAGGGATCGAGAAAGTAGTTTTCGTAAATTTAAAGACAACCCTACTGCTGAAAACCGAAATTTGTTCAAACGGGCCAGAAATATCTGTAATGCTCAAATAAAAAAGGCTAAGTTTTTACATGACCAAAAAGTAAGGCAAAAAATACTATTGTGTCCAAAAGGAAGTAAAAACTTTTGGTCTTTTATCAAGAACATTAAGAACTCGACCACGTCATCGGTCCCAACGCTCGTCTTCAATGACTCTCCATATGTCAGCTCCATCGACAAAGCCAATTTGCTGGCAGCCCAGTTTGCTGCCAACTCGACACTTCCTCATAGCATATTGGCTCCACCTGAGCTTGAGTCTACAAATTCTGTAATGAAGCAGATATTTTTCCGAACTCGCTCGGTTGCGAGAGTCCTCAAAGATCTCAATATACACAAATCCGCTGGTCCAGATGGTATCCCCGCCGTTATTCTGAAGAGGTGTTCTTCTACGCTGGCAAAACCACTGCGAAAACTTTTCCATCTTTCCTGCATTTGTCCAGCCGGTCCCTAAAAAAGGCGAATCTTCCTCCCCTTCCAATTACCGTCCAATTGCACTAACGTCCCTTCTTTCCAAGGTCATGGAAACGTTGATTAACCGTCAACTTATGAAATATCTTGAAGAACGAAAGCTTCTTAATGACCGTCAGTACGGCTTTCGTAGCAAACGGTCCACTGGTGATTTGATGGCATATCTCACCGAAAAGTGGAACCAATCTTTACATTGTTTTGGAGAAAGTAAGATTATTACACTTGATATTTCTAAAGCATTTGATAGAGTTTGGCATCAGGCTCTTCTATCGAAAATGCGTGCTTTTGGTATCGATGAGTCTCTTCTTCGTTGGATTAGAAACTACCTTTCTGACCGTTCAATACAAGTTGTGTTGGATGGCTTCAAGTCTGATACCCACTTCATAAATGCTGGTGTGCCCCAGGGCTCCGTTTTGTCTCCGACTCTCTTCCTCATTTTCATTAATGATCTCTTGTCTGAAACTTCTAATCCGCTTAACTGTTTTGCTGACGACTCGACCCTCAGCTTTTCATATTCGTTCCCAAATTCACGTCCCTGCTCTTCGGATGTGGAACTGGAACGGTTGCGTATGATAAGCTCATTGAATTCTGACCTTGACAGCATTGTTGCATGGGGTTGTAAAAACCGAGTAGAATTCAATGCTTCGAAAACTCAATGCTGTCTCTTGTCGTTGAAGCTTAACATTCCCCCATTGCCATTATCCATGAATGGTACCTGCATCGAAGAAACCGAAAAGCTGTCAGTACTTGGTATGTGTGTAAACGATGATCTTCGTTGGAACGACCACATATTTGAAGTCGCCAAAAACGCTGCTAAATGCTTAGGTTTCTTGAGAAGATGCAGGAAGTTCTTCACCCCCTCTGATCTGGCTACAATTTATAAGGCCTTCATCCGCCCAAAACTGGAGTATAACTCTCATATCTGGTCAGGTGCTTCTCAAACATCTTTGCGCCTACTCGATAGGGTACAAAACAGAGCGTTAAAATTGATAGGTGATAGTTCAATCGTAGAATCGATTGATTCTCTTGAACATCGTCGAAACGTCACCTGTCTCTCTCTCTTTTATCGCTTTTTCCACAAACAGTGCTCTAGTGAAGTAGCCAGTTGCATTCCTCCCCTGAAACAATTTAGCCGCAACACTCGCCTCGTTAGGAATGCTCATCAGTTTTACCTTGAGCCCAACTTCGGGCGTACAGTCAAGTATAGAGATTCGTATCTCAGTCGCACCACCCGAATGTGGAATGCTCTACCTGGCCATGTTTTTCCCCTACATTACGATTTACAAAGATTCAAAAGCAACGTGCATCGGTGTCTCCTTTCAAATCCTCTCCTATTTTCCTAAATGCTCGCACTGTGTTTAATAACATTATAAGGGTAGTCATAACCCCTTGATGTGCGCGTTAATTATAAAAAAAAAAAAAAAAAAAAAAAAAAAAAAAAAAAAAAAAAAAAAGGAGATGCCTACAAGCTTTTTTATCACCAAGTAAATCGCCTAGAGAAGGACCCAAAAATGAGAGCAATGTACGATGAATTTATGTCCGAATATCTGCAACTCGGGCATATGGAACCTGTTCATCATGAAGAGGTCTCACTTCAACAGAGTTGCTACATTCCACATCATGGCGTATATAAGGAAGCAAGCTCTTCAACAAAACTGCGAATTGTCTTCAACGCATCCAGGAAGTATAAATCGGGTAAAACTCTAAACGATTGTCTTCATGTAGGTCCCAAACTGCAGAGTGAATTATCTGCTATTATCTTGAAATGGCGTACTTACCGAATTGGGTTTATGGCAGACATTGAAAAATTTTATAGACAAATACTGGTGAATCGAGAGGATGCTGACATGCAGAGAATCATATGGAAAGATGAAGAAGGACGACCAGCTGTCTATATATTGCTAACTGTCACTTATGGTTTAAACTGCTCTCCGTATTTGACAATCAAAGTTCTTCACACTTTGGCCGATGATGAAGAAGATGACTTTCCTCAAGCTGCTAAAGTACTTCGTGATTCATTCTACATGGATGATTGTCTCCACGGTGCCAACTCGGTTAAGGCTGCCCAAAAACCACAGTTGGAACTACAGACTTTACTCCAACGAGGAGGATTCCGACTCCGAAAATGGAACTCAAATTCTACCGAGTTTCTGCAAGGAATTAGTGTGGACGATAAACTGGTTGAACAATGTTGTGATCTGAATTTGGATCGTGAAACCAAGGCACTGGGGATCTATTGGTTCTGTCAAACTGATTGCATCGGCTACAGAGTGAACGTCACAAAAGTTTCGACAGCAATCACTAAACGTCAACAGCTTTCCGATGTGGCCAAAATCTATGATCCAACTTGTCTACTGGCTCCAGTCGTAATTACAGGCAAAATTCTTTCACAACAACTTTGGCTATCTGGTATATCATGGGATGATCCGCTTCCAGAACCATATCAGAAGAATTGGGTACAATTTCGAGAAGAGCTCCCTTCACTAGAGGACATCAAGGTCTGTCGGTGGATATTCTCGTCTTAAAATGTCTCAAACTACCAACTGCATGTTTTTTCGGACGCCTCTACCTCTGCTTATGCCGCTGTCGCATACCTACGAGTGAAAACAATTGAAGGTGAATACAAAGTGTCAAACCTTATGGCGAAAACTTAAGTGGCATCTTTGAAGCAAATAACCGTTCCATGCTTGGAACTAAATGGAGCACTCGAATTGATAAGGAGCACTTCTTGCGTCAAAAGTTGCGTCCAAAGTTCTGGATACCTTACAGCTGCCATCCATAGAAACCTATTGCTGGTCGGACTCGAAGACAACTCTTAGCTGGATTCGATCAAGTCCAGGAAAGCATAAGCAATATGTGGCGAATCGAATCACCAAAATCCAACAGCTGACAACTGCTTGCTGGAGGTATGTGCCCACTAAAACCAATCCGGCTGACGTAGCCTCTCGTGGAGTATACCCGTCACAGTTAAAAAATCTTGAATCCTGGTGGTCTGGCCCAACATGGCTACAGAAAGATGAAAGCGAATGGCCTGAACAAAATGGTGTCTACAGTGAAGTGCATGAGGTAACAACACTTCTTGCCTCTCATGGCCCTTCCAAACTAACCGAGGATGTGGGTGCGCTCGGTCTTCTCTACAAATACTCCGATATCAATACTTTGATCGGTGTAACCAGCTGGTGCTGTCGTTTTATTACCATCAAATTAAACCAACCACATGCTACATCATCCTGGTGCACAGCTTCGGAGCGACAAAATGCTTTACAGTTTTGGATAAGGTATGTTTAAAGAATACATTTTACTAATGAAATTTCTTGCCTACTTCAAGGTAAACCTGTCAGTTCAAAGAGCAAACTCATGAAACTTAATCCAATGATTGACGATAATGGCATCATACGATTGAATGGCAGATTAAAGAATGCCCTATTGACGATGTCTGAACGGTTTCCCATCATTTTGCCTAAGGAAAGTCGACTTACCATGTTGGTTATTAGTCAAGGGCATAACGCCACTCTGCACGGTGGCAAGCAAACAACGATCAACTTTCTGCGAAGGCGCTACTGGATCATTGACTGTCGTTCCTCAGTTCAAAAGTTCATCCGTCGATGCTTGACATGTTGTCGTCATAGCCCACAACCAACAACACAAATTATGGGAATACTTCCCACACCTCGGTGCACAGCTACTGCTCCGTTTAAGCATTCCGGACTAGATTATGCTGGACCATATGCGATTCGTACAACAAAGGGCCGAGGTCATCGTTGTTACAAGGGGTGGGTGGCTCTTTTTGTCTGTCTGAGCACGCGAGCTATTCATCTTGAACTCGTGAGTGACATGACAACCGAGACATTCCTTGCAGCCTTACGACGATTTTTCTCTCAACGAGGGTATAGCTATAGTATCTATAGCGACTGTGCAACGACGTTTGCTGGCGCCAATGCAGTTCTGAAAGAAGACCTTATGGCCCACCGAAAGCAGTGGGAAACAGGGGCACGAGCTGTGTCTTGTCATGGTGTATCATGGCACTTCATTCCACCAGGCTCTCCAAACTTTGGGGGCATTTGGGAAGCTGGAGTCAAGAGTATGAAGCATCATTTGAAGCGGACCACCGGGAAGCCACATTGACTTTCGAGGAGTTTTACACAGTCCTCAAGCAAATTGAAGCTGTCCTAAATTCGCGACCAATATCAGCCCTTTCTGATGATCCCGGAGATTTTGCTGCATTGACCCCTGGGCATTTCTTGGTAGGCGGTCCCATCACTGCAGCTCCGGAACCGGATTTACTCGATATTAAGACGGGTAGACTGTCCCGTTGGAAACAGCTCCAGCAGATGCAGCAGGATTTCTGGAAGCGGTGGAGTTGTGAATATTTGCACGACCTACAAGTGAGATGCAAGTGGCAAAAATCAAAGCTCAACATTAAGGTAGGCGACCTGGTCCTGGTGAGAGATGAACGTGCACCACCGACCCAATGGCTTTTAGGACGGGTTTTAGAAGTGCATACTGGAGAGGACGATCTGGTGCGGGTCGCTACAATCCGCACTCAGTCTTCAATACTAAAACGAGCTATTTCAAAACTAGTCGTGCTTCCAATCGACAACGATTCTGCGGATGAACACGGTGGGCGGCCAGATGTTTCGTCGCAGTCACTGGACGAGGTAGGCGGAATGTTGAGAAGTACTCAATCGACATAAGAAAGTGGCCACCTTGAATAAATAAGTGGTCACCTCACCAACCTGCAAAATGTCATCTACACATCAAAAAGATAAATGTCAAACAAGAATAAAATAGCCCAATTGTCATTCAAAAATATAACGTGGTTGAAGTCAGTCGTCTTGTCTTAACATTTTAAAGGTTAGTTTTCGAAATAGATCTTCCGCTTTTCTCTTTTTCATAACTATTCAAACAAGACTCATTCCTAACAGAGATCTTTTATACTGAGATACGCTGACATATCTTGGTATATTATAAAATTATTTAAAGCAACATTAATCTTATACTTACATCCAGCATATAAGCATGGATTCACATTGCAATTGTATAGGAAAAATGGAAGAAGTAGGCTTTTGACAAGACGCATTTTCGTGTTTGGGAAGAGCATGTGTGAAGAGGCTCTTAAATTTCGAAGTCCAGCGTAAACTTTTTTGATGGTGTCAGAAGTAGCATTAAAACAACTCATCTTCTGGTTTATTTTGAACCCTAAGTATTTAACATAGTCCACGTAAGGTATTGTTACATCCTTTAAAACCAGGGGAGGAATATTTAATGAACATACTTCTCTTCCTGAGCACACGATTCCGAGCGACTTCGCAGGGTATAAATATAGTTGGTTTTCATCAGACCATCTTTTAACATTTTACAAATCTTCATTTATTCACATAACACAATCTTCAATCAATCCCATCCTTTTATTTAAATAAATAATAACATCATCCGCATAAAGATGCACACAACAATTTTCAAGAATATCTGGAAGATCATTAATAAATATTGAAAATAGAAGTGGTCCTAACACAGATCCTTTACACCTTTCTTGACCAAATATGGCATAGAACTGCCAAGTTTTGTGTGCTCTGTCTGATAACGGTTGCTTAGGTACTGGTGAATCAGCTTAACAGAAGAGTCAGAAAACTGAAATTGTTGTTTTAATTTATCCCTAGTTTACAAACTGGGGTCCATTTGGACCCCAGAGCATGTTTGAACACTCATAACTTTTTTGTTTTTCATTTTTTTTAAATGGGATTTTTACTCAGTGAACAAAATTCAATTTTTTATTTATTTATTAAGTTGAAACGATTATCAGATGTTTACAGATTTTTCTGCGATTTTTTTGTGAAAAGAACCCGTCCACCCGAACTGGGGTCCATTTGGACCCCAGTACTGAAATTATGTGAAAAATCATATTTTTTCTAATAAATAATTATTTTATTTTAAAAGCAGCCTAGTTTATGTTTAGAAGAATTTAACTTGAAGTTGTGGGCAGTTTCGGGAGACATTTAACACATAAGGTTCTAGTGTGGCAACTGCAACAACATCTTCCACATCCATCGCAGGTGGTTCTGGTTTTCTTGTCATCTGCTCTTGGGCAAAGGTGACATCTGCTTCTTTTACAAGAGAGCCTTTCGGGGACTGTTGGTAATTTTTCCTGAACTCTCCCCAAAATACAGAGAGCATCCATTGCAGATTTTCCAATGCCAGATTGTGTTGCATGTTGAGAACGGTTATTCAATTCTGACTCAACCAGTTCCTCCGCTAGTTCGATGAGTTTATCACTTCTGTACAATTTTTTTGTTTCTTCTAGGTGGATTGAAGTGTCGAAAAATGATAACAGTTGCTAGGGCTGCTACGTCCAATAAGTTGTAGAATACAACCATCGGCCAGCGATTTGTTTGGCGTGTACATGAATAAACTGAGACCATTTGGTCGAATACATCGACTCCACCTTTGGTGCTGTTATAATCCAGTATCATTGCAGGCTTACTTTGATGACCGGAAGTGGCTTTCTCACAGTTATGTTGTGTTGATAGCAATACCACTTGTTTGTTTGGCTTCGGAACATAACTCACCAACGCCATTTTTCCAGAAAATCCAAAAATGGATGAGTGGACTGGACGATACTGCTTTTTGTTATTGACCTTTACAGGCTCATTCTGCTCATCAAGAACCTCCTTCGCTACAAAAGGTTTAGGCAAATCTCTTTTGTTTTTCCGAATCGTGCCAAGAATACTGATCTTCTTATCCAGCTACTTCAATGCCAAATCCACCGACGTAAAGAAATTATCAATAGTGAGGTTGCGTCCAGAATTGAAATATGATGGCATCAACGACATCACCACATCATATCCACGACCAAGTCCTGTACTTTGGTCAGAGCTACCAGTATAGACAGAAAACTTCAGTGGATAGTCCGTTGAGCTTTGATACATCCACCTAAAGTTCAAGCCATTTTTGGCAGGCTTGCTTGGCATGTATTGGGAAAATTCAATCATTTTTACCTGAACAAAGTGAAATAATGACTATTTTTTTCTTTTGATAGGCGGACCTGGCAAGAACATTGATATGCATAAGGGATAAGCGGGAATCCCAGATTTGCAAAATTAGGCAATTTCCATCGTTTTTGAAATTTAAAAATTTTATTGCTGACCTCCTACATACCTGCATAATGACATCTCTGCTTAAATTTCTTTATCCCTGCTATATATAATACTTAGGAACAATTCATACAATAGCCAGAAGAACTATAACTGAACAATATAAGTCAGAAATCAAAAAAATTTCGAAGAAAAAATCGTGGGGTCCATTTGGACCCCAGTTCGGGTGGACACGACTTTTGCCGGTTTGTAAACTAGGGTTATAAAAAAGAATGAGGTGATTAATGGAATCGAAGGCTTTAGAGAAGTCTAACAGTGCCATTATACAAATTTCATCCTGGTCTAATGCTCTTCTTATATCGGTTGTTGCTTTCAATAGTGCTGATTCATAACTATGCTTTCTACGAAACCCAGATTGCTATTTAGAGAGCAAATTGCAAGTACCTAAGTGCTCTTGAATCTGATGAGCCAATATTTTTTTAAAGGCTTTTGATAAATAGGGCAACATACTTATGGATCGAAAGTCTGCACTGTTGGCTGGATTAGGCTTTTTGGGATGGGTACAATTTTTGCATACTTCCAGGCTTCCGGAAAATGACAACTATAGATGCAGTAATTGAAAAGGTGAACAAAATATGAAATCAGAAACGGAAGGACTAGTTTAATAAATTTTGGTGACATATTGTCCATACCAGTTGCGTTTGATTTAACTTAACGAATCGCCCATTACACATTAATGTTTGTTACGCATCTGAATGAAAATCCAGCAGGTCAGCCCTGGACGGAGCATCCCAGGTCCCAGTGGATACCGCTTGGAGGTATAGTAAGCAAAATTGACGTGTACTATTAGTTGCAACATCTGGGCGCCGCAAGTTGACACCAGTCAGCGTCTACCCGAATAGTACAACGCCCATCCATCCATCCATCGTCAAGATCCCCGTCCCATAAAACATGTCGAGAAAAATGAAAGCTCCTGAAAGTTGAAAATAATACTTCTGGGCATTTTCCCAGTTACTCTACTATATATTCAACTGAGTCAGGGGAAGGATAAAATTCTCTGTGTTACAACTTTTCGAAAATTGAAGAAGGGAGGAAAAGCTTCCAAAACCAAAATGAACTACTTTACCCTATTCGGTGGATCTTTGCGCAGACTTGGGGAAACGGGAAAACGGTTAACGTTTCATTCGTATGATTCGGTTTTACAAAAACAAAAGTTAAATTTAGGATGTTTACTAGACCGGTTCACCTATGAGACTATTACCAAATAAAAGCTCACGTTCAGCCCAATCAGCCTGCCAAATATTTTTGAATTCGGTCTTGGTAATTTTGAGATAATTAGACTTGAAGTTGAGCGCCGGAAATGGGAAAAATCTGACATTTCTGCAAATAATTACGTACATCTCGAAAAGCATATCACGTAGGACAATGATTTTGGTATCATATGAAAGACCATAAAAATATCTTTCATTTCATTTAAAATACAGTTTTCAAAATGCCTTATATTTCGAAAAAACAGACTTAAAAGTTGTTTGAAAAGAAACATTTTCGTTTACGTTTGCCAGCCAATATCTCGAAAAAATCAGTGATGACCTATATTTTTTTTTTGCACCACTTTAATCCTTAATTGGTAAGCTTTAATTTGATATATAATTACGCTATCATACATAAAGCATATCACGTACATTATACACAATTCCTAAAAAAAATTAAACGAAAACTATGTTCCACAGCAAATCGTCGCCCTAAAATTGGGTTGCCGTATACGCCATTTTTAAGTTTTTGGGAAATTGGATTTAAAGGTTTGGCAGCCAACTACACAAAAACCAACCGCTGAGTTTTTTTGATTTTTTTACACAATATCTATATGGAAATCTTCTTTCAAAAAACGCAAGAAGATGGGATAAAATACTTTTAGTTTTTAAAATATTTACAATTTACTAAAAAAGTAGGTTTGACGTATACGCCACAAAATCAAAAAGATTTTGCAAACTCATACACGTACGTCAAAAAATGTGTATACGGCATTCTAATAATAATAAAATAACTGAACAAAATCTGTTAGCTATCTTAAGTCAAAAAAATACGTGTTTTGGTTTTTCAATATCCGAAATGAAAAGAAGTTATTGAGAAGAAAATACATAAAAATGTGGTGAAAAATCGTTTTTAAGCTCGGTGATTTGTGCAGAAAAGTATTAAAGGCTGTAGACATGATTTTATTTTTGTTTTGGGGGACACAAGAATCACTCCATAATGTTAGTGTTTCCACTAGAGGATGTTCCTTCATGACTTGCTCTAGTATTTTTATAAGAGCACTGGGCACTGGCTAGTGGCTATATCATTACCAGAACGAACACTATCCACTTCACTCAATAGAGCACAGTTTGTTATATTTGGTTTTTTTGTCAGCGGAGCAAAGTGTTGCAGTCAGTTTGAAAACACTTAGTTTTCGTTTGTAGTAAAAAAGAAGAAGCGTTTCCCTTCTTAAGCGAAAAAACGCTTTGAAGGTCAAAGCCTTGGCCAAACCAACGCGGTGACATCATACGATGCGATTGCGATAAGTCAAATCCCTTTCCCAACGTTTATGGACGTTTGACTTAATGTATAGGGATTTGACTTATCGGTTATCGCAATCGCATCGTACGATCTCACCGCATTGGTTTGCGCAAGGCTCAAAGCAAATTATTATTTGCTCCAAGTAATTTCGATTTTAGTCCCTTTCGACCTTCATAAATTGTTTTTAATTTTTATGATCATCAAACTCTGTAATTTCTTTACTAGTACCTAGGATTTTCTTTAGCCTTAAATGCCAGACACCGATTACATTGGTCTTTTTTGGCTTGCAAAAAGACAAGTTGAATGAATTGTTGAACTCTTTACAGTAGATGCACTCTTTGGCAGGTTCATTCGTCATGTCCTGATACAAAGAGTTCATCTTGAGATATTCAAGTTAGATTCCAAATATTTTCGACTGGAACTTGTCCTACAGTAATGAGACTCTACTGTTTAAGCTTTTTATGTGTTTATGAATTTCCTGTATTTATTTTGGTGGGATCACTTTTTTAATATTTTTCCTCTATTGTAGGAATTATGGATGCCAGTTTTGTTTATATTTTTAAAATAATAGTTTATTGAGTGAGTATTTAAGAAAAATTTATTTATTATTATACTTTTTTACTTATACTTTTCTACGTTCAGAGTAAAATCGTATGCACGTACGCCAAAACCAAAAAAAAAGTTTTTTATTGACGTACATGCATACAATTTATAGTCCTAATTTTCACTTTGTATGAACTTAAGTCAAAACAATACTAAACATTCTTTTTATAGTTTATGGTTTACGTTGTAGGGCAATAGGACGTACGTCAAAACAGTTCTTGCAATAAAATTTTGAGAAATTGTATGGAAATTTTGACGTATATGCCAAAATTTGGCGTTTACGTCAAAACAATACCTGAATTTAATGATTTCGGTGGATATACGTCAAAATCATTCCGAATATCTCCGCAATGGAAAGAGATAGAGCAAAGAGGATGAAAAATTTGAAAAGAGCACCCTCGAAAACATAAGACTGCATATCAAACTCAAAAAACGAATTTTGGCGTTTACGGCAACCCAATTTTAAGGCGACGAAATGCATTTCTTCATTTAATTTTTCGCAGTTCCTACTTTGTTTTTTACTAAACATAAAAACAAAATACATTTTAATGCTGCAAATGAGAAAAAAATGACTAATCTTCGATTAGATCTATATCAAAATACCATCCAAAAACAAATCTAAAAAAACTGGTTGCTAGGTACCAAGCTTAAACATACAAGTCCGCGACCGTTAGGCCTAATTCATTGATAACAGATTGTTGGCTTGTGAGTAAATTATGTAGTGACACAAAAACAAGTATAATTCACAATTTCGCGGTCTTCAGTTGTTGTACTCCATTAACGAGACAAAAATTGATAAAAATTGTAGCAGCGCTCCAGATTTAAAAAAAAAGTGTTTTGAATTAAAAAGTGTGAAAATGACTAATGCTAGTAACTGTGCAAATTGTAGAGTTCGCTTGAATAACTTGATTCAATATCGAAGTATTCAAAGCCATGAAATGCGGTTAGTTTTAGCCTGGATAATACCAGATGAAGTGAGTTGCAGTGTTTAGTTTTGTTTTTTTGTTTTTTAAATATCTTATTTAAATTAAAGATATCTGAGTCAGATTTGGTATGCTTGAATTGTTATCGAATTATTGAAAGGATCACTTCAACAAATCACCATAATCCCAATCGCGAGAATGGACATTTAAGAACTTGTCTTTGCTGTGGATCTTCGTTAAGATCTCGCAGAAGCCGCAACGTACCTCTTAACTGTCGTCAGCGGTCTATCTTGAATCAGCTGTTACCAATTAGTCAGGTTAGTTTTAATTTTAATTTATTTTTTTCAATTAAACCAGGTGCTTAAAAATAATTTCTTAGCACCGTAATTTGCAGAGAGTTTGCCTACCTTGTTGGCTCCGTGCAAACCGCTCTGGGCGTAGACGTCGCCGCGAAAATTCACCTCATATTCCCGACACTGTTGCTGAACAGCTACATGACCCACCGGTAGTTCAGCAAAAATTACAATCTGTTGTATACAAGCGTATTATTGTGACTGAAAGACGATGTATATTTCCTGGCTGTCTAGGATCTGAAAGGTTTAGAGTTCCAGAACTTATTCGCGAAAGATTATTGATGGACCCTAAATTGTTTGTGCCGGGAAGTAGCAGGTTATGCAGTTCCCATCTTTCACTTCGCAACTGGACGTCATTTGTTGATATGGACAGCAATGTTTCTGACTTCACTGGAGCGCAGATGGATGAAATGTTGTCGCTTTTAAGTAATACTTCTATGAGGGCAATTGATTTTAGTGATATTAGTACTATCAATCCTCATTTATGTTATTATTGGCTTGGTATTACCCCTACAGAGTTTGCGGAACTGCAGGGCTATGTTCCAGCATTACGTACCATAGAACTTTTTACCTATTTGGCAAAATTAAGGTCTGGCGATAGTGATCGTAGACTTTCCTGTCTCTTAAACATGGATCACACGACTGTAGGACGGTACTCAACAGCTGCAAGAACAGCATTGATGGATTATTTTGTGCCATTTAACTTGAGTTTTCAGCATATAACTGTTCAGGAAGTATCTAGAAGGAACAGACTTATTCCCAACGGACTGTTTGGAAACATCAAGATTTTTTTAATCTAGCTGCTGCTGCTGGTCATTTGATGGACGACTTTAAAGTTGCAGCTGCAATTCTTAATAAGTTTCATCCAACCATTGAAGATAGTGCTGATGCGAACGTTCTGCTAGAACTGGCTTTAAATCGTTTTAATACTCCTAATTATTTAGGTGCCTTTGTAAGAGAAAATAATCTTAACAGAACCAGAGCCATGTACAGCCGCATCGATGGTAATATCCCGAATTTAAGTAAACAACTCACTATTCAAGAACTTCGTATGACATCATTGGAGAATTACCAAATAAACCAGGCTCAATCCTACTGTGGTGAACATTTAAAAGATCAGGGAACCTATACAATCGAAGTCTGCGATGATCGGATGCGAATTACCTCTACTGCTCATAAAAGTCTTATAGGCAACAATAACTTTTTATTGCGAGGGTGAATCAAATCCAGGCATGTAAGTAGAAAAATGTATCTCACTTACATCTTGGTGAAGTTCGAACGCAATAAAAGCTAACTATTGTAACTGTCTCGTTGGAATGAGGACTGTTGGTTGTTGCGCTCATGTCATGAGTATTTTATGGTATTTGGGTTACGCAAGACACCAGGATGCAATGAATATAGCACCAGCTTTGTTTTTGGATGGTATTTTGATAGATCTAAACGAAGATTAGTCATTTTTTTTTCTCATTTGCAACATTAAAATGTATTTTGTTTTTATCTTTAGTAAAAAAACAAAGTAGGAACTGCGAAAAATTAAATGAAAAAATGCATTTGCTGTGGAACATAGTTTTCGTTTAATTTTTTTTTAGGAATTGTGTATAATGTACGTGATATGCTTTATGTATGATAGCGTTATTATATATCAAATTAAAGCTTACCAATTAAGGATTAAAGTGGTGCAAAAAAAATTATAGGTCAACACTGATTTTTTCGAGATATTGGCTGGCAAACGTAAACGAAAATGTTTCTTTTCAAACAACTTTTAAGTCTGTTTTTTCGAAATATAAGGCATTTTGAAAACTGTATTTTAAATGAAATGAAAGATATTTTTATGATCTTTCATATGATACCAAAATCATTGTCCTACGTGCTATGCTTTTCGAGATGTACGTAATTATTTGCAGAAATGTCAGATTTTTCCCATTTCCGGCGCTCAACTTCAAGTCTAAATATCTCAAAATCACCAAGACCGAATTCAAAAATATTTGGCAGGCTGATTGGGCTGAACGTGAGCTTTCATTTGGTACTAGTCTCATAGGTGTACACCCTGGGCCCAGGCTCCATAGAAATATGCACCACCTCCTTTTAACAGGCTTGTTCTAACACCTCCTCGAAGGTAAAAATCGATGTGTTTCGAGAAAACGAAAAAAGTACCTTTTTTTGATTCGGTCTAATGTTTACACTTGCAGCACTTCGCTGCACAGTGTGTTTCATAACGAAGTATGGCGTTTACATTTCTATTGTTCAACTCTGTGGTATGTGTATGTATGTGTATAGTGTTGTGTGTGTGATATCCTGCTTGTGTAGTGCAAGTAATGAGGTGTGTGCATGATGATGAGTGTAAAGATGATAGTTGTAATGATGATAAAGGGTGAATGATGGTATAAGTATATGAATGTAAGCATGTGGAAATAATGGGCGGGTTCAAGACAAACTTCGAAGGTTCGAAGAGATCTGTCAGTCCATGAACGACTATCTGAACTTTTTTTTTGTCAAAAGTAGTACTGTGATTCACCTCTCAATTCTACATAGTTAGTAATAAAATTAATTGTATAAACACAGATTTTTCAGTTTTAAGTTCAACAATTTGACTTCCAAGTATTTCCAAGTTGAGCAGGTCTAAAATTACATTAATTTTATTTAATTTTGATAAAAAAAATGAAAATCGTGTTCCTCCAAAAATGTACTTTCTTTGTTGACAAACCCACTTTTAATATTAATTTACAAAATAGAATATCCAAACACCAATAATTATCAATTTCAATTCAACAAATAAGCGAGAAGTTGTAAAACAAAAAACTAACCCAAGAATACCGAGTAAAGTTCGATTGTCATATACGTTGTTTCCTTGTTTTGACAAGTAAAATCTGAAGTTCAGATTTTCAGCCAAGATTTTCCATCTGAAAATCTATGTTCGAAAATCTGAAAATCTAAATGTCATCTGAATTGTCATCTGAAAATCTGAATCTTTTTACAAGGGAAAAGTGACAGAATCTTAAGTTAAGATTTTCGAAGATAGGTGCCAAGAACGCGAGCAATGATAATGACGAGAATGTCGATATATGAGAATGATGATGTTTGTTAGTGACGAAGTATGACATTCAATTTAGGCAAACGGTGTGCGAATCTCCAGAGGCTTCTGGCTCGACACACCAAACGCCGACATCAGTTCAGCTCATCCGCTGATTACGACATGCACCTTTTTTGTCATTTGCTCAAAGCTATGTTTCGATCACATTGCTAAGAACAAACAACGAAGAAATGCTGGGACGAAGAAATAATAGGGAAGGGTTTGAGGAAAAGAGAAGGATATCGAAATGTAAATAACAAAATGTAAGACTGATTTTTGTTGCGGGAAAATTTACCGTAACAGCGAATGTAACAGGAGAAGAATACAGTTTTCCAGGCCACAGACAGAAATTATGACCTGGCATCGAATGCTCTGGTTAAACGGTTCGATAATAAGGTTGTTGCTAACAGCTCAATTGTCGAAATTGCTGTCACAAACACCAGAAATTGGGACAGCTTCCAGTCTGAGATGATTGCATGATGCCGCAAAAGAAGGAATGCAGGCAATATCCAATCTTGGATAAGAAGTCACCAATTGGGACCTTATAGTTGTCTATCAAATGCTCCAAAAGTCGGACAAGGAGAGCAGAACGCTGTTTGAACAAACCTAAGAGGATCCCAGAAGCAGTCCCAGTTAAGTTGCTTTCTTTAAATTTGTGGAATCACGCTCTCAAATATTGGAGACAATTAACAGTAGTGAAGAGAGAAAAAAAACATCAGCGTTTGTCGCTTCCACTAGTGCCAATAGTATCGATTGCGCTATGTGCAGTTCAAGTAAGCATGGTATATGTAACTGTACTAATTTTTTGTCTCATACAGGTCCGGAACGAGGAAAAGCTGTGTACAAGCTGATGCTGTGCAAGAGTTACGTCTGAGACGTCACCCAAACCTTTCTTTCGCCACCTCCTACATTCCAAGTTCCTCAACGGCTTCCCACGCCATTTTTACTTAGCCAGCAAAACGTATCCAGAACCCCTTTTTTACGTTCATCCTAACGCACAACAAGGTATTCTTATTTCACTAACGATAACGAAATATGAATATATTGTCAACAAGTGCATTCCTTTCCCTTTCCAAAATACATTAAAACAGAGATTACTTAGAGATAATAAAAATTTGTAAAAGTCAGTTCTAATTCGCATTCATCTGGCACTAGAAGTGCAGCCCCGCTTTGGACAGCGGCTTCTAGTTCCAGTTTATAAAACTATTACCTGTAAAACATATATAAGTGATAAACAAATTAAAGAATAAAAATAAAGAGAAACTATTTTGTTTTTTTTTTTTTTTTAGAACCGCTTAACCACGAAACATTACTGGCGCAGTCGGAAAAGTTCGAAAGAAAACATTGTTAAAAACGGTGCGATCAAGTGCGACAAAGTTCGAAAAAGACCATTATTAAAAACGGTGCGATCAAGTGCGAAAAGTTCGAAAAAGAAGATTATTGAAAACGGTGCGATCAAGTGCGACAAAGTTCGAAAAAGAATATCATTAAAAACGGTGAGAAAAAGTGCGACAAAGTTCGAAAAAGAACATTATTAAAAACAGTGCATTCAAGTATGAAAGTGAAAAGTGCTTTAGTAAATAAAATACGCAGCGTGACTAAACACACAAGAAAATAAGAACAGTACATCCAAGTACGAAAGTGAAAGCCATTGAATTGGCTCGAACTTACGTAAATGTCAAATTTAAAGCGTATCAACCATTGAGGAAGAAAAGAAGCGAGAAAACCAACACTTCTCTTGCGCCAAACTTCCAATTGCCAACATTGTGTGGTGTGGTTTGCCCTCTTGTGTATCTCTTCTGTGGTATCAAATCAACTCAACTCAGCTCAACGCATGTTAACATGTTAAGTAGCTAGAATCCATTATAGTTGCTTTTTGTTTAACGAACACTTTCGAAAACTTTTCGTCTTGTTTTTGACACTAGCCTAAGCTGAGCTCAGTGCTTTATAGTTGGCCCTTAACTTATAAACCCTAAACTTAGACCCTATAAAATATCTGAACAACATACCTAAATTTAATGGTAATATAGAAGATTTAAGCATCTTTATAGAACTATTAGATAGGGTCCAACCCTCATAGACATAATAAAAAGTAGGCTCATAGGTAGAGCCAGAGAAGCCTTAGACATTAAGAGTTCAGTACAGAGTTAGGAGGAAATTAAGAAAATTTTATACCAGTATTTTGGCGACAGAAAACCAATAGAGCAGCTACATGATGAACTGCGAGGATTACAGTTTTATGGTATTTGTCAAAATTTTGCGACAGTATTAAGATAGCACTTAGGAGATTAAACAATAAATTTAAATATGCAGGCAGCCAAAAACTCTAGAACAAGCCATGGACATACTCCATGACTCTGGCTATGCGTATACAAAAAATTGCAACAAAAAATAACAATTTTAGAGGATTTTCACATAGTAACCCAAATCCTTCTTAAATGAGTTGCAATAATAGCAGTAATAACCCAAATTACAATAGAAACCCGTTTCATACAAACAATAACTCAGGAGAGTACAGAAACTCTATCTCAGGACAGTACAGAAACTCTAACTCAGGACAGTACAGAAATTCTAACTCAGGACAATTTCAAAACAACAACAATAATAATTCCTTTAATCAAAGTAACAGATCAGGACAATATAGAAACTCTAATTCTAGTCAGTTCCGAAATTACAATAATAGTTATTATAATTCAGGAAACTGGGGAAATACTTTGCAAGAACCAATGGATACATCAACATCATATCAAAGAAAAGTTACCACCCTTGATGATGTAACGGAATTTCGGCAAGGCAACCCAATAGCCGACTTCTCCATATAGTAATAATAACAAAAAACTAGTACAGACTAAGGTTGCTCATAGACACAGACGCGGAAACGAGTATCCTTAACCCAGGAATTTGCCACCCAAAATGGCAAACAAAATTAGAAAAACCAGGGCCGCGCCGATCCCTGTCAGCGCCTGTATGCGAAACCTATGAAGCGCCTCTTTTTTAACGAATGTTCATAAAAACGAATTTAAATCTTTAACGAACATCATTAACTGTTCAATTTGACCGAAATGAATGTGCTCCAGTCTTACAGTTTTTTTTTTTTTTTTTTTATTTTTTTTTTTTTTTTTTTTTTTTTTTGAGGTTTTTTAAAATAGCAGCTGGAGCACTCAGACCTAAATACCGGTCCATTGTACTGCCAGATAGCAACCTTGACGCTGCCATGATAAGGAGCCTAAGTTACCAGCTCTCACCATGTCTGCGCCGAGTATCTGTAACCTCATGCGAGAAAAAGCAGAACATTCACAGAGGAAGTGCTCTGCGGTGTCCTCATCTTCTCCACAAGATTCACAGAGTGTGGTGTCACTTAAGCCTAACACGTATAAATGCTTGGCAAAAGAGAAGTGCCCGCTGGCAACGCCAATAAGCTTTCTACAGTCTTTTCTGCTACGAGCTAGCAAAAATGTTGCAGTCTTCTTACTAACGTTGGGGAGCATACGCTTGGTTTGTCTGCATCCGATGGAGGCATGCCATCTACGATTTTGCTCTTCACAGATCCAATCGTTGATTGAAGTTCTCACTGAGGACGCTGGCAAACCTAGTGACGGTTCAGGTCCTGAGAAAGCTGTCTGAGATCCCTGCCTAGCGAGTTCATCAGCGATCTCATTTCCAGTTATGCCGTGATGGCCCGGAACCCAAATGAGACTCAAGGAATTTAATCTTCCGATCGCATTCAGAGAGCTCTTACATTCCTGGATCACTTTCGAAGTGGGTAGAGGGCTGAGAAGGGCCCAAGCACAGCTTGGCTGTCGCTGCAAAAACAAAGATACTTCGCCCCGTCCATCCATTGTTCGTTACGTGGCTCAAGGCCATTAGGATAGCATAAGCCTCCGCTTGGAAAACGGATGCGTATGATCCCAAAAATGAGTGCAGTCGTATGTCGTCGTTCTCAACAAAGGCACCAGCACCAGAACCCTTGTCGGTTTTGGAGCCATCTGTGAAGATACGATAACAGTTCTTTCCAGGCTCAGATTCTGGAGCGAACCAGTCCTGAACCGAAGGAAAGTTGACTGAGTAATTTTGACGCAGTTTGAGCCTTGGGATCATCGTGTCAGACGACGTGAGTCAAAAGATATGCTGCTTGCGAGTTTCTCAAAGCTCCAGTGCGAATTGTGCCAGAGACCACATCGCTTTAAACGAGAAATGGCCTTGAGAGTACACCCCATGATGTAGGTATCAAGGGGAGGAAGATTCAACAGTGCGTCGAGAGCAGCTCTCGGTGTGCTGGGGTAGGCTCCGTAACACCTAGACAAATTGTTCTTTGAAGTTTCGCAAACGAGGCAATAACGTATTAACGCGAGAGCTTATTCCACCAAACAACTGACGCATAGGAGATGATTGGTCTTATCATAGCCGTATAGATCCAAAGGACCCTTTTCGGTGAAAGACCCCATGTCTTGCCAAACTCTCCTTTACATTGCCAGAAAACTAACAGTGCTTTAGTAGTCTTAGACTCGACATGTTTTGACCAAAGAAGTTTGTTATCCAGGATTACTCCAAGATGTTTGACTTCATTAGAAAAGGGAATGTTTTTTTTTTTTTTTTTTTTTTTTTTTTTTTTTTTTTTTTTTTTTTTGTCAGGAGTAAATCTTCAAAAGACACTTAGTAATATTCGATACCAAGTAGTGTGGGATTCTTACCCACTAAAAACTCCTCATAATCAGAACCAATCTATAACGATCGACAACAGATTTTTCTTTCTCAATAATATTATCTCTTTAAGGGAAGCTTAAACTTTGAATGCTTCCCATGACTTTTAGGCCATTAGCTCGTGTGGCTTGGTTCTTCGTAATCTCCGAACATTGCCTCTCGTATTTAATACGGACTCCATTTCAGAGTTGATATGACTATGCAGTCGCTGATTGTGTGATACAGCATGTTTTCTTACAACTTCTGTAACCGTTTCTATTTGTAGGTCACAATCTAAATCGCTATTTCTTATATACCATGGTGCATTTACTATTCCACGAAGGACTTTGTTTTGGAACTTTTGGATGATTTCAGTATTTGTTTTCTTTGAACAGCCCCATAATTGGATTCCATAGGTCCAAACAGGTCTAAGTACTTGTTTATAAAGCATTATTTTATTTTCCACAGATAAGTCCGAATTTCTACCGAGTAACCAGTACATTTTTCTATATTTCAAGTTTAGCTCTTCCCTTTTCTTTTTGATATGCTCTTTCCATTTTAGCTTTGCATCCAAATTCATCCCAAGGTATTTGGTCGTATTGGCGTAGGGTACAGCTTGATTGTTGATGAATATTTGAACGTAGCTTAACTTTTTATTTGTAAAGTTTATATGTGCAGATTTAGCTTCATTGAGCCTTATACGCCATTTTTTGGTCCAATCACTAACGGTGTCGACGGCATTTTGCAATTTCTCAGCAGCCTTGACGACGCACTTACTGGATGCCAAAATTGCGGTATCATCTGCAAAAGTAGCCATAATGGTGTTGTTATCCACTGGAATATCCCTTGTATATAGCAAATACAGGGTAGGTCCTAGGACGCTTCCTTGTGGAACACCGGCTTGTATATTACATAGCTTTGAATATTCTTGATCATACCGTACTCTGAAGAGCCGGTTTGAGATATAAGATTTTAGTATTTCGTAGTACTGCCTGGGTAGGTCCCTTTGCAGTTTGTACGCTAGCCCCTCATGCCATACCTTGTCGAATGCTTGAGCAACATCTAAAAATATAGCCGAACATACTTGTTTTTCTTCTAATGCTTTTTCAACTGCATCCGTTATTCTATGAACTTGGTCTATCGTGGAATGTTTATTTCTAAATCCAAACTGATGATTTGGGATTAGATTTCTTTCTTCTATGACTTTGCTCAGTCTTTTCAGTAGCAATTTTTCAAAGACTTTTGCCAATATTGGTATAAGCGATATTGGTCTGTAAGACGTCACTTCTGTTGGTGGCTTACCTTGCTTTGGTATAACAATTACTTCAGCAATTTTCCAATGATGTGGGACATATTGAGTCTTTAGGCATGCATTTATTATGAATTGGAGTTTTATGAAGGCTTTTGATGGCATTTCTTTCATAACCTGAGCAGTTATTAGATCGTACCCAGGTGATTTTTTGTTCGATAGTTGATTTCGACACACACTTTTTATTTCTTTGAGTGTGACAATTGGTATGTCAACTTCATCGACTTTATCAATAAACTGTAAGCTGATTTCAGATGTACTTGCTGGGAATGGCTTAAAAACATTCGCAAGATGTTCTGCAAACAGGTTAGCTTTTTCTTTCGGATTTCCGATCCAATTCCCGTTTAGAGATTTAATTGGCGGGTTTTGTAACTGCGGTCTTTTCAGGCGCTTAGCTGCTTTCCAGAGCGAATAATCAGTTGAAGCATCAGTCGTTAAATTTTTCAGGAATCTACTTAATGAATCATTTTTGAATTCGTAGATTAGTTTTTTCAGTTCGTTGCTTAGCCGGTTAAACGCTGTTTTGTCGTCTGGAAATCTAGTATTTTGCCATTTTCTTCGAGCTCTTCTCTTCTCCAATATCAACTCTCTTATCTCGGCAGGGTATTTTGTTTCAGTTTGCTTCCTACTCGAGTAAGTTGGTGTACTTTCTTCTGCAGCTTGTTGAACATCGGCAATGAATTGTTCTACTTCAAGGTCGATTTGCTCTTTTGTTTCCATAGGGGATCTGAGATTTATATAGCTTTCAAGCTTTTCTCTGAATTTACTCCAGTTTGTTTTATTGTTTACTAGCTTAGGATTACTTTTTTCCATTATCTCCGATTCATTAAGTGATAAAATCACCGGTGTATGATCTGATGATAAGTCATATTTTCCTTCGACTCTTATATGGTTTCGTTTGATACCTTTAACTATGAAAAAGTCAACAAGGTCTGGTATTTTACTTGAATCCGATGGCCAGTATGTTGGTGATCTGGATGACTAAAACTCACAATTGTATTTGAGGCATGCTTTGTAAAGCCTTCTGCCTTTTGTTGTTATAAGTCTGGATCCCCAATGGGTGTGTTTAGCATTAAAGTCACCACCAACAAGGAAGTTATGTCCTAGTACATTCAGCAGTTCTGTATAATCATCTTCAGTCGGGGAACGCCTCGGCGGGCAGTATATTGATGCCAACTTGAAGTCTTTCTTTTTCATACCAATACTAATTATTGTTACTTGCATATTCTCGTTTGTAAACATAACTTCTTCATGGTGTTTTAAGCTCTTTTTTATGAGGATTGCCGATCCACCTCTAGCCTTATCAGCTGGATGAGGAGCGTGGTAGCAAATATAGTTTATATTAAATCATCAAGAACCAGTCCTCTTGAGAAATGAGTTTCGGACACCAGACAAATATCTATGTGTTCGATGTCTAAGAAGATTTTTAACTCTGATAAATGGTGTAAAAGACCGTTTGCATTCCATGTTCCAATTTTTAGTGTTCTGTCCATCATTGTTTTTTAAGAGCGACTTCTTCACTTAGCCGTTTGATGTTCAAATCCTGATTGTCAATTCTTTTAAGAATAAGTTCAAGGATTTCTTTAATGGAAGTTTCTTCATTCTTCCGCACGTTCTTAACAATCTGTGAATAGGATTTTTTTCGTCGCTTTTGCTTTTAACAGCTTCCTTCGGAAGTTCTTTCTTACTTTTATCTTCAGCTTCAGGATTTCTTTTTGTGTTTGCTGGATTGCTGGGCTTTATTTCACCGGATGTCATTTTGCTTTTGGATTTTTGAAATCTTTTAGCAACTGGACAGCCTCTATAGCTTGCAGGGTGATTACCTTGACAGTTTTCACATTTTGCTTTCTGTTCTTTGCTTGATGGACAGTCTTTAGTTGCATGTTTTCCTTCACACTTAACACAAGCAAACTCGCGGTTGCAATATTTTTGGGTGTGGCCAAATGCTTGGCATCGTTTACATTGCGGAACAATTTTTTATTTTCGCAGTGGTTCAATTTTGACTTTTATGCCCAAGATTGATCGAATATTATAGACATTTTCAAGACTTTGTTTGCTGTCGAAAGATAGCGTGAATAAAGGCAGTGATCTCTTTATTATTATTGGTTCCCCAGCAGAGTTCTTAGTAGTCTCATTCTTAATAAGATTGACTGCATCAAGGGCTTGGAAGCCTGCTTGAACAAGGTCTTCTACTAATTCTTTTGGAGAACATGAGGAATGTAGGCCTCTGGCTACTACTTTTATTGGTCTTGTGGATTTGTTTTCATAGGAGTGTCACTGGATTAAATGTTTGCTTAGTTCCTCAGTGACCAGTCTATAGTCATCATCTTCCTCTACATTGACTTTCCAATTGTCTTTGTTATACGATGTATATTTGCAAGCTTTTTTAGTACATTTCTCAATCATTTTCTTAAGATCTCCAAAATTTGGGAATCCTGTGATCATAATTGGTGGTGGTACAGTTTTTCTGTTGCCTTTAGACAAAGACTTCGTTTTAGCATTGGCTAGCACATTATTTGCATTATTCTTTGTAGTACCCAAGTCTTTTTTATTTTCATTTTTCGAGGTTTGCTGGTTCTTTGTATGCAATTCGGGGCTACCTTCCGCTTTTCGTTTTTTAGCAGTGCGCTTATTTCTTTTTCTTTCAGTTTCAAATAAAAGTTCTTCTTCGTCAGTTTGATACACAGTAACAGTATCTTGTTGACTTGTCTGAACCGTAGACATGTGTTCCTTGTCAAATAGGGACACCTTTTCTTCGAGTCTTTTTACTTGCTCCTGAAGACTTTGAACTAAGGTTTCAAGTTTCTTTCTTGCTGCTATTTCCTTTTGCCATTCATCATAGTAATCTTTTGATTTGGTTTGGCAGTTTTCTTTGATTTCTTTGAAACTCTGTTGTCCTGCAGTGTCGATCATTTCAGAGACATTGGTTTCTTTTTGGCTAATGACTTTTACGTCATTTGTCTTAGTTGGGGTTTTCGATGGTGTAACCCTTTGGGAGTAGTTTTTTGGTGGAGTTCTCTGTATTTTCGTACTCCGTTTTCCAAAATTTTTAAGCAATAAGTGGTCCTCCCCAGAATCCGTAGGACCGATCTCTTTAGAGAGTGGATTTTCCAGTTTTGCTGGACTGCCACCTGGGGTAATAAATCTGTTTGTTTTGTTCATTGCCATAAATTTTTTTAAACTTTTTTTTTATGATACAAAAAGGTCAGTTACTTCTATTCGCATTTTAAATTCAGCCGTCCCACTGGGATCAGACGCTGACCAGTGTGCCGCACAATATGTGTCAGACGCTCTTGGATTTATTGTTGAGCTGGTACATTCAGAGTGATATTTTTCTTTCTTTGCTCCTAGTTCCTGAAAAGATAACTCAGGTGACACAGCTCGTGGATCAATTGATCCAACGCTCGTCGTTAGTTGGATATCCAGCGGGCACCACTTGGAGGTGACGATGCGATTTTGCTCCGCCCAAAAAGGGAATGTTGACGCCTTTAAGCGTAAGTTGGGTCAAACCAGTCAATTTTCTACGTCTCGTGAAGAGAACAACCTCGGTTTTAAGAGGATTGACGTATTGAAAATTATATGAATTTGCACACAAATGGCAACACGCAATACAATGCTCTAAAACTTATATGAACTCTTATACTAAAGCTTTAACTATGAATTACTGTGAACTCTAAGCCTATCTTTTTATATGCTCTTTCTAATAAAGTTAGTTCGTTGTTAAAACTCAAAGAGATTGAATGTGTTTCATCTTATATTCAACAAAGGTTATGGGCCCAGTCTTATGCATAGTCTAAAGTAATCTAATAACAGTAAATTCAGTTTTAAAAAAAAAAAAATTTTCTAAATATTTTTGATTTTTAATCTAATGCGATCAATAATGAGTACATTATACCATATCGATAAACTAAACGAAGATAATTACAATTGTTGGAAAGTGTAGATGAAGGCTGTGTTAGTTTACAGCGATCTATGGAGTTATGTCTCAGGAACGGAAATTAAACCCGAGTTATCTGCAACCAACGCATCAGATGTAGCGGCATGGTCAGGCAAGGATGAAAAAGCCCTTTCAACTATATTGCTTTGTGTTAAGTCTTCACAACTCATACACATCAAGAATTCTGTATCATCAAAAGACGCATGGAAAAAGTTGGAGGATATTCATCAACCAAATGGACCAGCTCGAAAGGTAACACTTTTTAAACAACTCTTATCTCTGAAAATGGCACAATCTGAGTCCATAAGTGTTCATCTAAATAAATTCTTTGAAATTTCCGAAAAACTATTGGAAATAAATATAAAAATGCAAGATGAGTTATTGGTGATCATACTTTTATCAAGTTTGCCTAAAGAGTATGAAAACTTCAAAGTGGCTATTGAGTCACGGGACTCACTCCCTACAATATGTTCAATTAAAACGAAACTTTTAGAAGAGGGAAATAGGAGAGAAGAGAATAGCTTAGATATTCATGAAACTGCATTTTTCACACGTCATCAAAGTAGAGCTTTGCAATCAAATAAAAAAAGTCGAACAAAAGGGAAATGTTACAACTGTAAGATGAGGGGTCACTTTGCTTCTGATTGCCGTTCTTCGAAAAGCTCATCGAATAGAAACACTACGTCATCATTTGCTATGTTGAATAGTACCGCAATAGCTTCTGCACTTGATAAAAATATGTGGGTTTTAGATAGTGGGTCAACCTGTCACATGTGTTGCGACAAAAGCCTTTTTATCATGATGAAACCACATGTTGAGAAGATTGAATTGGCTGCGAGTCATTTTATTAAGTCAATGGGTATCGGCACTGTCAAAATCACTTCAAACGAAAACATTATTCAACTTTTTGATGTTTTGTACGTTCCAGACCTAAAAACTAATTTTATTTCTGTGAGCAAGGCCGTGGAAAATAATCATTCTGTTGTTTTTGCTAAAAATGAGGCTAGAATTCTCGATTGTGAAAATAAAATAGTTATGCATGCAATTAAGCGTGGCGGTTTGTTTGTGCATGAAAATATAAGAAGATCGACATTATGTAGCATGGTAAATAAAATTGATAGAGCTGATCTTCTGTGGCATGCACGCTTAGGGCACCTGAACCTGAAAAGTATGAGTCAGTTATTTCGACAAAATATGGTTAAAGGAGCTAACCTCAAAAATATACCAAGTGAATTGCATTGCGATATCTGTTCAAAAGGAAAAATTTGTAGTTCGTCTTTCCCAAAAAAACAAGGAAATAAAGACAAAAGGATTGTTGGATGTCGTTCACTCCGACATATGTGGACCCATGAAGACCAAATCGTTAGGGGGTGCGAAGTACTTCGTTTTATTTATAGACGATTTTAGCCGCAAAATATTTGTTTATTTTTTGAAAGCTAAAAGCGAAGTACTCAGTGAATTTAAGGAATTTAAGGCAGAGGTAGAACGAGAAACTACATGCAAAATAAAAGTTCTTAGAAGCGATAATGGTGGGGAGTATTTAAGTTCCGATTTTACGAAGTTTCTCTCTGAAGAGGGAATAAAACGACAGTTGACAGTAGATTACACGCCTCAACAAAATGGGGTTTCAGAAAGAGCAAATAGGACTTTGGTAGAAATGGCAAGGTGCTTGCTATTGAACTCCACTCTTCCTGAATCCTTATGGGCCGAGGCCGTAAACACGGCGGTGTATTTAAGGAATCGATCACCTACAAACCTATTACAGAATCGAACCCCCTATGAAGTCTGGTGTGGACGAAAACCATTCATAGGCCATTTGAAAGTTTTTGGATCAAGTGCTATAATGCTCGACAAAAGACCAAAAACATCGAAATTTGATGCTCGAGGCATTGATTGTGTGATGGTAGGGTACTCCAAGGAATCAAAAGCGTATAGGCTTTATGAACCTAATGGAAGAAAAATCTGGAAAAGTCGAGATGTAAAATTCAAAGAATTGTATGAAAACAGCAATATTGTTGGTTCTCATGCCCCATTGAATGAAGAAGTAGAATCAGAGGAAAATCTATGCGTTAAAGAAGAAGACTTATTTCAGAATTCGACATGTGATAATATTGAAACGTTGAATGAAGAAGGTAAAGAAGACATTGATGATGAGAAAATAAGCGAGGTTAACAAAGATAACGAGATTTGTAGCGATGATGATGATCAAGGCCACAACATGAAATTAAGGTCAGGAAGGCAAAAAATCAATGCAAATTGTTATATGGATAAAAATACAAACTCGCATATTACGGCTGCGTTGAAAATGAATCCAGTTTCAGTAAAGGAAGCTCTGAATCGAGCTGATAGGAGTGAATGGAAGAAATCTATGCAGAGTGAGTATGATTCTTTGAAAGCTAACGAAACCTGGGAACTAGTTGACCTACCACCAAATCGTCATGCAATAAAATCAAAATGGGTTTTCAACATAAAACATGACAAGCACGGGAAGCCAGTTCGCTATAAGTCACGACTTGTGGCCAAGGGTTGCAGCCAAAAACTAGGGATTGACTATAATGAGACATTTGCACCAGTTGCTAGGTATTCAACTATAAGGTTAGTACTAGCGTTGGCAGTAGAGTTTGACCTCCATGTTCACCAAGTGGATGTTTCATGCGCTTATTTGAATGGCGATATAAACGAGGAGATTTATATGCACCAACCAGAATATTTCGTAGACAAAAACAATGAAGGAAAAGTTTGTAAATTAAAAAAATCACTCTATGGATTAAAACAGGCAGGTAGAGAGTGGAACAGTAAGCTTGACTCAACTCTTAAGAAAATGGGTTTCTCTCGCTGCAATGCTGATACTTGTGTTTATATGAGGAACCAGAAAGGGGTGTATAACATAGCCGTAGTCTATGTTGATGACATAATTATTGCTTGCACAAACGAAGATTCTGTATTCCGTATAAAAGAAGAGCTTGGTAACGCTTTTGATTTGGTGGACAAGGGACCGATTGATTTCTTTTTAGGCGTTGAGATAAGTCGTGATAAGGATACTGGATCGATTAGTCTTTCGCATGAGCAGTATATCAAAAACCTATTGTCAAGATACGGGATGGTTTCAACAAGAAAATGTTACACCCCTCTGGATCCAGGTGAAAAATTGTTAAAGTGTTCTAAGGCTACGTGTACAAAAGTAGATAGCAAGGAATATCAATCTTTGGTAGGATCTATGATGTATCTTGCGGTAACAACTAGACCCGATATTATGCATGCTGTTGGCAAATTGGCTCAATTCAACATAGAGCCGCACCAGGAACATATGACGGCTGCTAAACATTTGCTGAGGTATTTGAATTGCACTTCTAATTTTAAACTTTCTTTTAAGAAAACTGGCGAAAATTTGAGAGGGTACGCAGATGCAGACTGGGCTGGCAATTGCGATGACCGAAAATCCTTCACTGGTTACGGATTTTTGTTGGCTGGAGGTGCTGTGACTTGGGAGTCACGTAAGCAGTCTACTGTGGCGTTGAGCAGTACAGAAGCGGAGTATATGGCGCTCGTAGCAGCAACTAAAGAAGCCGTCTATCTTCGAAGTTTACTGTCTGAAATGGGATTTGGCTCTGTTGTGAACGGGCCAACTGAGTTGTGTGGAGACAATCTGAGTGCACAACATTTAGTAAAGAATCCAGTATTCCACTCCAGATCAAAGCACATCGATATAAAGTATCATTATATTCGAGAGATATATAACAAATCTCTTATAAAAGTGTGCCGCACAATATGTGTCAGACGCTCTTGGATTTATTGTTGAGCTGGTACATTCAGAGTGATATTTTTCTTTCTTTGCTCCTAGTTCCTGAAAAGATAACTCAGGTGACACAGCTCGTGGATCAATTGATCCAACGCTCGTCGTTAGTTGGATATCCAGCGGGCACCACTTGGAGGTGACGATGCGATTTTGCTCCGCCCAAAAAGGGAATGTTGACGCCTTTAAGCGTAAGTTGGGTCAAACCAGTCAATTTTGTACGTCTCGTGAAGAGATAAGAGAACAACCTCGGTTTTAAGAGGATTGACGTATTGAAAATTATATGAATTTGCACACAAATGGCAACACGCAATACAATGCTCTAAAACTTATATGAACTCTTATACTAAAGCTTTAACTATGAATTACTGTGAACTCTAAGCCTATCTTTTTATATGCTCTTTCTAATAAAGTTAGTTCGTTGTTAAAACTCAAAGAGATTGAATGTGTTTCATCTTATATTCAACAAAGGTTATGGGCCCAGTCTTATGCATAGTCTAAAGTAATCTAATAACAGTAAATTCAGTTTTGAAAAAAAAAAAAATTTTCTAAATATTTTTGATTTTTAATCTAATGCGATCAATAATGAGTACATTATACCATATCGATAAACTAAACGAAGATAATTACAATTGTTGGAAAGTGTAGATGAAGGCTGTGTTAGTTTACAGCGATCTATGGAGTTATGTCTCAGGAACGGAAATTAAACCCGAATTATCTGCAACCAACGCATCAGATGTAGCGGCATGGTCAGGCAAGGATGAAAAAGCCCTTTCAACTATATTGCTTTGTGTTAAGTCTTCACAACTCATACACATCAAGAATTCTGTATCATCAAAAGACGCATGGAAAAAGTTGGAGGATATTCATCAACCAAATGGACCAGCTCGAAAGGTAACACTTTTTAAACAACTCTTATCTCTGAAAATGGCACAATCTGAGTCCATAAGTGTTCATCTAAATAAATTCTTTGAAATTTCCGAAAAACTATTGGAAATAAATATAAAAATGCAAGATGAGTTATTGGTGATCATACTTTTATCAAGTTTGCCTAAAGAGTATGAAAACTTCAAAGTGGCTATTGAGTCACTACAATATGTTCAATTAAAACGAAACTTTTAGAAGAGGGAAATAGGAGAGAAGAGAATAGCTTAGATATTCATGAAACTGCATTTTTCACACGTCATCAAAGTAGAGCTTTGCAATCAAATAAAAAAAGTCGAACAAAAGGGAAATGTTACAACTGTAAGATGAGGGGTCACTTTGCTTCTGATTGCCGTTCTTCGAAAAGCTCATCGAATAGAAACACTACGTCATCATTTGCTATGTTGAATAGTACCGCAATAGCTTCTGCACTTGATAAAAATATGTGGGTTTTAGATAGTGGGTCAACCTGTCACATGTGTTGCGACAAAAGCCTTTTTATCATGATGAAACCACATGTTGAGAAGATTGAATTGGCTGCGAGTCATTTTATTAAGTCAATGGGTATCGGCACTGTCAAAATCACTTCAAACGAAAACATTATTCAACTTTTTGATGTTTTGTACGTTCCAGACCTAAAAACTAATTTTATTTCTGTGAGCAAGGCCGTGGAAAATAATCATTCTGTTGTTTTTGCTAAAAATGAGGCTAGAATTCTCGATTGTGAAAATAAAATAGTTATGCATGCAATTAAGCGTGGCGGTTTGTTTGTGCATGAAAATATAAGAAGATCGACATTATGTAGCATGGTAAATAAAATTGATAGAGCTGATCTTCTGTGGCATGCACGCTTAGGGCACCTGAACCTGAAAAGTATGAGTCAGTTATTTCGACAAAATATGGTTAAAGGAGCTAACCTCAAAAATATACCAAGTGAATTGCATTGCGATATCTGTTCAAAAGGAAAAATTTGTAGTTCGTCTTTCCCAAAAAACAAGGAAATAAAGACAAAAGGATTGTAGGATGTCGTTCACTCCGACATATGTGGACCCATGAAGACCAAATCGTTAGGGGGTGCGAAGTACTTCGTTTTATTTACACCCAGAGAAAAGTCGGTGTAAAATTAGCCTATTTCGGGGGCTGATTTCACCTTAGGCCTAAGGCCGTTTTGAGCCAGGTAAGGAATAGGCTACGATAGCCTATTTTCCTAAGGTGATTTGAAAATTTTCAACTTTACCTTATCCCTAACATAAACCTTACCTATTTTACCTATTCCCTGAGGTGATTTCCAAATTTCCCCTCCGAAGTTTTACTTAGCAAATAGGTAGATTTTACCTATTTCCTAACATGACTCACCTTATTTCTTGGGCAAATTTTACCTATTTGCTAAGGCAAATTACCTTATTCCTAAGGCAATTTTTACCTATTTCCTAAGGCAAATCACCTTATTCCTAAGGTAAATTTTACTTATTTCCTAAGGCAAATTTTAACTTTTTCCTAAGGCAAATTACCTTATTCCTAAGGCAAATTTTACCTATTTCCTAAGGTAAATTTTACCTATTTCCTAAGGTAAATTTTACCTATTTCCTAAGGTAATTTTTACCTATTTCCTAAGGTAATTTTAACCTATTTCCTAAGGTAATTTTTACCTATTTCCTAAGGTAAATTTTACGTATTTCCTAAGGTAAATTTTACCTATTTTCTAAGGTAAATTTTACCTATTTCCTAAGGTAAATTTTACCTATTTCCTAAGGTAAATTTTACCTATTTCCTAAGGTAAATTTTACCTATTTCCTAAGGTAAATTTTACCTATTTCCTAAGGTAATTTTTACCTATTTCCTAAGGTAAATTTTACCTATTTCCTAAGGTAAATTTTACCTATTTCCTAAGGTAAATTTAACCTATTTCCTAAGGTAATTTTTACCTATTTCCTAAGGTAAATTTTACCTATTTCCTAAGGTAAATTTTACCTATTGCCTAAGGTAATTTTTACCTATTTCCTAAGGTAATTTTTACCTATTTCCTTAGGTAAATTTTACCTATTTCCTTAGGTAAATTTTACCTATTTCCTAAGGTAATTTTTACCTATTTCCTTAGGTAAATTTTACCTATTTCCTAAGGTAATTTTTACCTATTTCCTAAGATAAATCTTACCTATTTCCTAAGGTAAATTTAACCTATTTCCTAAGGTAAATTTTACCTATTTCCTAAGGTAAATTTTACCTATTTTCTAAGCTAAGTTTTAAGTAAATTTTACCTATTTCCTAAGGTAAATTTTACCTATTTCCTTAGGTAAATTTTACCTACTTTATAGGTCATTTTAAAGCTGAAAAAAAAAGTTATTTTTAAAGAAAAAAAAATTTGTATTAATTTTATAATAGTATACATATTTATTTTTTTAAAAATATTTAAGTTAATACATTATATATATTTATGCAAATGTTACTAGTCCGTACGATTTATCAGCGGAGTAGTGTAGTGTAAATGTAAATGTAAATATTTATACATATATTTTATACTTTAAGTAAGTAATGCATTGAAATTGTTGATTAATGTTTAAATTAAAACTTTTTTTACAACTTTAAGTAAGTAATGAATTGATATCGTTAATTAATGTTGAAACAGAAGGAATTTTTTTACCATCGTGAATATTAAAAAAAAAAGATTCAATAAAAACCCATACTGAAGAACATTGAGTAGGGTATTCAATATTTAAAACGTATGCAAGCTTTAAATAAAAAATAATACAATGCAAATACGTATCCAATTTAAATTTAATGTTGTCCAAAGAAACGACAAAATTTTTATATTTAAATTTCTCACCAATAACAAATATAACGGGTTGAAGTTTCGTGCCGGATTTTGCACATTCTTCCTGTTTTTGTTTAAGGACCTGTTCAATATGGCTTGCATTTTCAACTTCAGTGGTGAATGATTGCCTGGAGTCCTCGATTGTAAATTTCTTAAACTTGCCTTTCAACTGCTGCGATGATGGAGGCAGCAATCCATGTAACAAAGTTGCATAAGCAATGTTAGCATTATCTGAAAATAAATTAAAGCCTCATAAGAAAAATAGAATAAACACATTAATTAAAAAAACAATTGAAAGACAAATATTTAATCAAACCAAGTGTTAAAATAGAGTCATTTTACCTATGTCAAGGTCAGCAATATTTTCTCTGACCTCATTGAGGTATGATTTGAGACCGCTACACTTCACCCTCTCACTGAAGAATTTGATGGCAATTTTTGAAAATTGCTCCCACTTCGAAAAATCAAACCCGTTGTTTGGCCTTAAGAAATCGAAATCCATGGCAATCTGTTCATAAAAATAAGAAAACACATTGAATGTTATGTTAAAATTTAATGTATTATTTGCTTTAAGAAAGGTGAAGAAATAAGTTAAAAAAAAAACGAATATTGTTACCAGTTCTGGCGCTCGTGAAAATTTGTAAAGCGGCCATTCTTGGAGGACTGTCTGAATGTCGTTGTCATTACTCTGGCTTATCATATCCCTCCTCATTGACATAGTTTGCTTCCATTGCTTAATAACGGTGTCCCAGTCGCGGTTTTGTTTTAGCTCATCGCAAATTTTTTGCATTTCGTTCGAATTTAGTGGTTCCACATAATGATCTTCATTGAAATGATCCTCCACTTCTACGACTTTTGCCATCTTTGATGTTGTGGGACTATTATAGAGCCTTTTGAGCGACCTGCGCTGTCCCCTATATCGATCGTACAGCTTACCCTTAGGGGGCATTTTGTTACAACCTCTAACAAAATATGAGCTCTGTAATGTAAACAATGCTTTTTAAAGCACATTATATTTTTTAAATTCTATAAACCAACCATGTTTTCCCTAGGAAAAATTTTTACAATTTCCCCTGCCAAGATTTCGCATTTTTGTACCGTCATTTTTTTTTTATTTTCTATATAATATTGTACAATCTTGTGGACTAACGTTGTTCGATTCTCTGGATTCAAACAATTTTTGAGGCGATAGGATTCTAAAATTGATCTCCCTTGCTCTGTTTTATTCAAAATTTCTAGTACAGTAACCTAAAATTAAATCAACGATTTTTTCACTCATTGCGATAAGTACCTTAAGACTCTTACCCCCTTATTTATAATCAAATCTTAAAGGTTTTTTAAGATTTTTAAGAGTCTCAACTATCTTAAACAAACACAAAAAGTGTCAAAAATTTAAAATTTGCTATCAAAACAAAGCGGTAAAAAAAGCTTAAATTAAAGAAACCTTCAAGATTTGATTATAAATAAGGGGGTTATTGTATGAGAAAATATTAATTCTTTTCCCTTGCAGGATAGCCAGCCAAATGCTAGGGTCTTGGATTTTAAATGTGTAAAAAGTTTCTACATTCTACTTAAAGCTTGCATACGTATTCAAATATCAAATGTATGCAAGCTTTAAATACAAAATAATACAATTCATATACCTTAAGTAAGTAATGCATTGATATCGTTAATTAATGTTGAAACAGTAGGAATTTTCTTGTCATCGTGAATTAAAAAAAAAAAGATTCAATAAAACCCATACTGAAAGGCAGAGACTATGTAACAGAGTTACATAGCCAATATACAGTTTTTTTTATGTCTCGAAAATTTGTGCATCTTTCATGCTTAAATTTTGTGCGTTTGACTAAGAATTGTCTACAGCATTGAATACAGCATGAAAACATTGTTTTTTCTTGGCAGAACTTAATCTAATTTCAATCTGACCTGATCTGATCCCAAACAAAGTGATTCGTTTCTATTTTTCTGCCCATGACAGTATGCTCACTCTTAAAATTTGCTGTCGGCTCTCAGTCTATTAATAAAATCCCTTCAAACCCCAAAAATATAATTTTGTTAGCAAACGGCTCTTTTAAACTTAAGATTTGAAAAAAGTTTAGTACCATAATTTGAATAGCCTATTTATTGAATATTAAAACTTAAATCTAAGGTTTATTAAATTTAGTTATTTATTATCGTTGTTTATATATGCAAGCACTTACATCAGAATCCGACGAAATGCTTGTTGGCGATGAGCTATCTAAGGTGTCAACCCACGATTCCACTGAAAGTTGCTTGGTCAGTTTGTTCGCTGGTCTCGGACTTAAATTGAATATTCCCTGTTTGCAATAAAAAAAAATTAGAAAACACAAATTAGAACTGAATGCATATTTGGAAAGGTAAATTTTGCTTACAAGTTCGTTTTGCCAGATTCCTAATTTATACTCAAAGATTATTTTTGTGTTAAAGTTTTGGAATTCGGAGAATAATTGGTCGATATGCCTTTCTTTTATAAATTTCAACCCATCAACATTGATTTTTTTTTCTGTGAAATACAAAAATTATGAGCAAATGAAATGAATATTCGTAAATTTATGAAATAAAGATATATAACCTTTAAGAAACTCATAAAGCTGTTCATAAAGCTCCCATGAAATGAGTAGATTGGCTAATTGTACGTCATCATCGCTTTCTTCTGGTTCTTCAGAGGGACTTATAGTTTCAACTATAAGACTTTGTAATTGGTTTTCATTATTGAGAATTGATACTTCGCCATCGTCATTCATAAAATATATTGATTCCGTTTCATCTTGAAGATTCACATCACTTGACTCATTATTTGAGAATGCTGCATTCATTTTGATTGTTCTCTACGAAAAATAGTGCTTTTTACGAATGAATTCACCACTATAAAGAAAATTGTGGGAATGGACAGGTGGTCCATCAAATGCTGTAATAAGCTTTAATATAAATTTCTCTTGTTTTGCTTTAATCATCTCAAATGACACATAATGATCGTTAAAAACTGTTAATATTTCCTGACAAAGCATATATATTTCTCTATTTTCATCTACAATGATAATTCGATTTAATTCGTAGAACGTCACATTTAAGTCATTGGTTATTGATAAGTAAGAACCATTTTTATAGAGTGTTCCTAAGTATTCAATTTTTTCGAAATGTTTAGAACTCAGATTTAATATGTCGGAATTTAAGTGGTTTATATTTTTAATATCAGAAGACATTTCATCATGCTGTGAGACTTGAAGAAAATCATTCCTTGCACTGATTATTTGGTAAGCAAACTTGAATTGGAATTTCGTTGCAATTGAAAGTGAAATATTTTTGCGGCTGGTTGTAACTCTACTGTATGATTTCAGTTCTTGATGTTTTGATTCAAATAAAAACGACCAATAAAATCTTGGAAGTCCTGAAAACCGTATAATTCGTGGATAATGGATAAGATTGTGATGTTTAGGTTTTAAAGTATCGCCAAATAAATTTTGATATAACTCATTGTGTTTTTCAATAAGATGTTCAAGTTCATGTAATATACAGTCAGTACACTGTGGTAAAAGCAATATATCAATAAGTTTTATAAAAACAACAACGAACTCCCAAACTTTATCGTTTACTGGGATCAAGTGACCAATCATCAAAGGAAAATGGTGAATAAAAGTCCACATTTCTCTTGCTGAAGCATTCAGTCTTTTTCTTTTCAAATGTTGAACAGTAATATCTTTAAAGACATTTCCTTTCTCAGTATCTCCATAGGAAAATGTTAATTTGTATTGATTAAGTTCAGCTAATGTAAATACTTTGCTTTTTATGTAATGTTGTATTATATGTGAAAGATTATAATGCGCAACACCCTCAAAAATATCATGCATAAGATCAACAGAAAAGTTTGTTACAACATGAAAAGAAGGAATTTTGTTTAAAATTGAGTTTTCGTAAACTCCTTCAGATGGAGAGTCTTCATTGCAACATAAATTCTCATTATAATTTTCTTCAGTTCTAATCAATGCTGAATCTTCCCTGCACATTACTTTTGTCAATGCATTTGGTGCTGTACAGAATCTGCAAAAGTAGTTAGAAGAGAAAGATTTACTAAATTCGAGAATCTGATTCAGTCCCAAATTATCTCCTAGGATTATGCCCAATATTAAACAAACTGTTGTTTTTTGCCCATTAAGAGTCAGTTCAATTCCTTCAACTTCTAGAGAAATAATATCTTGAACAAGCTTATACATTGTCAAACCATTTCCGTATGTTTTGATATCATGAGCCTTAATCAAGCCAGCTAGATAGATATCACTGACTTTAAAATAATGTTCGAATATGGGAATGGAAAAATATATTCCTGTTTATTTATGAACACCACTATGAGCTCCTAGTGGATTATTTACTTCGAAATCGTCTGCGAACAGAAAATACGGTACCAACTTCTTATTTTTGTACATGGCTTTCTTTTGTTTCCATAATTCTCCGTTCAAAAAATTCCTTATATTAGATGGCCTGCTACGTTCGTCCAAAAATGTTGTTAGTACTTCTTGATTTTCTGCTTTTTCAAAAATTTTTCGGAATGCAAATTTTAAATCCATAAGAATACCCTTATCTACTTTTTCATCTAAATTACTTTGCCCGTTCACCATCACATAAGAAATTTCTCTGTTGATGTCAAATTCTTTCGGTTTCTTGAGTAAATCTCGGTTTTCCAGGAATTTTTCAAGCTTACACTCAGTATTCAATTCATTAAAAACTTTTTTATATTCTCTTACAACATGCTCAATCTTTTTTTTATCTTCATCGCACATTTCAATGGCAAACACAATATCTAGTAATGGTGATATAATTAAGGTTTCGGCTGCTTTTTGTACGGTAAATGCATTTTTTCTAGAAAAATTATTGTTATTGTATAGACTTAGAACGAATTGAAGTATGCTACTTTCAATAATGTTTTTTTGTAATGGCGTTCGAATTTTTTCTTCACCTTTATTAAATACAGGTTGTTCTTGTTCATTTTTGAATGAATCAGGAATATATTGTAGCTCGTTTAATAAAATACTAGAAGAATTTTTAGCTTTTGTGTTCAAATTATCTAGCGGAAGGTTCATATTTTGTGTTTCAACTTCTATGTTATCTAAGTTCTTTAAATGAGCACCTAAATGTTTTTTGTATGAAGATAATCCACTGAACATTTGCTGACATGATTTCTCACAGCATTTCATTTTGCTGTTTTTATCACAGCCATGTAGAATTTTTAAATGCATGAACAATGTTTTCAAGCAATTAAATTCTTGTGATAACGCAATGCATTTCACCTTGTTGACTAAAATGAGAATTGTTTTTTTTTTTAATTTTTTTTTTCGAACTAAATTTATTAAGTTTCGCAAAGGGCCAATTTTTCAATCAACATCCTGATTGAGTATATTTATTCGATAGAAATTTTTTTTTTTTTTTCACGAAAAACTTATTCATTCAATAAATGAGGCATTCCATGAGAAGTTGAACCATTATAGGCTCATTTTGCCGATTTTACTGGTTACAATGATTTATACTGCGAAGCTTTAGCCAATTTACTTTAAAACAAAAAGGTTTTTTATCAGTTGAAACTTTGATCATTCTCTTCTAATTGTTATTTTAAGTTATTTTTTCATTTCAAAGAAAAGAAATTCCCACTATTCCCGACAGTGACAGAAGCTGCCCCAACCGTGACGCTACTTTTTCCGTTTTATTTCAGTTATGCAAAGTTTTTTTTTCTTATTTATTTTATATTATAGAAGCTTAAGGCATCATATTTAATATCACAAACAGTTGGAATAAAAATGTTAATTAAATTCGCAGAGTTTAATTAAAAACTGAGACTGTTTTAAAATCACTTCTTTTTTTTTGTCCCAGCCCGTGACCATGGAATGCCTCAAATACCTAAACTGTACATTTATTTCAAATATAATTTCAATTGCTAAGGTTCCGATCAAAGCTATCATTGAATCGAATCATGGGAAATGTTTGAATAGATTTTTAAGCATGTTATCCTTTGGCCAGGAACGTAAATGATGTACCAATCGATTGGAAATCACTGAAAGAATTTTTTTTTTACAAAAAAAAAGTTCAAACGCAAGTTAATTTTTTTCTAAAAATGTGAATTTCTATTTCCATAATGGAAATCAATTTTCCGGATCAACTGAATTTTGATTTCCATCATGAAAATAGAAATTTAAATTTTTAGAAAAAAATAAATTTTGTCACAAAAAATTCTTTGAGTGATTTCCAATCGATTGGTACATCATTTACGTTCCTGACCAAAGGATAACATGCTTAAAGATCTATTCAAACATTTCCAATGATACGATTCAATGATAGCTATAATCGGCCCCTAAGAAACAAAATATATGCCAAAATTATACAAAATTTTATGAAAAATAAGAGTAATTTGTTTATAATTAAGCAAAATCTTTCGTTTGTGTTAGGGCCCGTTGCTGATTCAGAACTTAGCAGCCTTAAGTTGAACTTAAGAAATTACGATCTACATTTTGTATGGCGAAAACTAAGTTCTGAATCAGCAACCGGGCCTTAGAGAATAGAAAATTTCTGTCTGTCGGTTCAAAAATCAAATAAGTATACTATCCAAGTAACTAACAGATTATTTATCTGGGGATTGAAAAATTGGCTCTTAGAGAAAAAAAAGTATTTTGTTTTTAACGAATTTAGTCATTTAATAGATAAGCAATGAAAAAAAAAATCGCTCACAGAAAAAAAAGAACAAACGTTTCCTGCTCATTAGACCAAGAATAATACAACTTTCATATAACGAAATTCTCTATAGCGATAGAAAAAGCCTCCCGATCCTAAGGGGTGGATTATAGCTATCATTGAATCGTATCATTGGAAATGTTTGAATAGATCTTTAACAGGGGCGAACGCAGGGGGGGGTTTTGGGGGTTGAAACCCCCCCCCCGAAATTTTTGAAATAAAAAAATAACCACTAGCTTTTTAAAAAAAAAAATTAAAATATAAAACATGGAAGCATAAAATTCATCTAAAAATTTCATTCCGTCAAAAATTTTTGAAAAATTCCTTCCAAATGCGGAATCCATTTCAATCGATAAGTTAATTTGCAGGTATTTCATATGTTTTGGAATGACTTTGGTTTTGGTATGTTTTGGCATGATCACCCTTTTCTAGTGTAAGTAAATTTCATATGTTGATGAGAGGTAGTATTTGGTCGTATACAATGGGACCTGCGATAGAAATACATGTATATGAAAATTCACTAACGGCAGTCGCGACCGAAATCTACGAAAATTAAAATTTTCATCACACATACTAAAAACCAGTCGCTCTGGGTCTGTATAAGAATGGGATTGACAATGGCAACTACGAAAGGATATACTTATGTATATGAATAAGCATATGCATACCAATGAACATTGCTTGAGTATGCCAAAAGAAAAACAGCCCAACAGCTTTATAGACATCTTAAATATTTACGATTCGTCCCTATGTAAAACAGCTCATTGTCTTATGCAGATCGGTGCCACACTTCCGGTATCCGTGGCTTCAAGCGAGCGATCTTTTTCATATCAGCAGATTAAAAACTTATCTGCGAAGAAGAACCAGCGAGGAGCAACTGAACGGTTTGATGTTGCTGAACATCTATAAAAGTATTGAGGTTAACTATGAGGACTTTATAAATATAAAAATGGCAAAAGTTCCAAGGCGCATTGATTTAATTTTGTAAAATACTAGCTGTTCTTGTGACTTCGTCAGTGTGGAATAGTGACTTGCAGCAGCAATTTAATTTTTCAGTAACCTATTGTTATATTATTTTACTTAAGTACATTTTTGCACACGATCTTTTTACTTTTTTCATATTTTGCCAAATAGAATTGTTTATTTACAAGTAGTAAGTACAAGTACTTCCGTTCCCATGGGAATAATGGAACAAAGAAAAAAAACAGACAGATTTATTTTTGAAATTTTTGGAATATTAGTAACGACTCCCGTTCTCATAGGAATATGGGAATGAGTTAAAGCTTATGTTACTCGCTCGGCGATAGTGTATCATTTTAACAGTGGAAGAATTTTTGAAATCGGTGCAGTAGTTTCTAAGTTCTCGTTTACGTTCCCGTAGAAATTGGGATAAAACATAAAGTCTATGTCTTTCCTCAGGTCTTAGACTACCTCTGTACAAAATTTCATTTGAATTGGTGTAGTTGTTTGGGCAGGAGACGGTGACATAGAAAGACGACCAGACAGAGCTACTTTTGCATTTATAATATTAGTAAGGACCTGTTCCCGTGGGAGTATTCGGATTAATTGAAGTCTATGTCCTTCTAGATCATCTCTGTATAAGATTTTACTTAAATCGACTCAGTGGTTTGGGCGGGAGATTCTTTCGTACTTGTTATAATATGGAATATGGGGATGAGTTGAAGTTTATGTTACTTGAGGATAGTGAGGCGTTTCGTTAACGGTGGAAGAATTTTTAAAATCGGTTCTGTAGTTTCTAAGTTCCTGTATTCGTTCCCGTTCTCATTAAAAAGGCATAGCCTATGTCCTTTCTCAGGTTCTAGGCTATCTATGTACCTAATTTCATTCAAATCGGTTGAGTAGTTTGGTCGGGAGACGGCAACATAGAAAGCTGGACAGACAGAAATACTTTCACATTTATAATATGAGTTAGGATTCCTTTTTATTTATACAGAGTATAAAAAAGCATAAAAATATTAAAAACAAATTGTTCGTTAATATTTAATATATTTTTTCAAAACCCCCCCCGAAAAATTTTTCTGCGTTCGCCCCTGATCTTTAAGCATGTTATCCTTTGGCCAGGAACGTAAATGATGTACCAATCGATTGGAAATCATTCAAAGAATTTTTTTTGACAAAAAAAATTCAATCGCACATTTATTTTTTTCTTAAAATGTAAATTTCTATTTCCATGATGGAAATCAAAATTCAGGGCAGGAATCATGTAACGCGATAGTTGAGTATCGCATTTTTTTTCTTATCTTTTTTGATGAGAAAACGATTTTGTGTGAAAAGGACATAATTATATTAAAACGACACCAAATAAGGTGTCGCAAAAAATGATCGCAAAAAAGTGATAATCACTTAAATTTGTCAGTTTACATAGAGCAAAATATCTGAAAACGACTATCAACTATCGTTTTCGCGTTACATAATTCCGGCCAAGTTGTTCCGGAAAATTGATTTCCATCATGGAAATAGAAATTCACATTTTTAGAAAAAAATTAACTTGCGTTTGAACTTTTTTTTGTAAAAAAAAAATTCTTTCAGTGATTTCCAATCGATTGGTACATCATTTACGTTCCTGGCTATAATCGGCCCCTAAATAAAATACACTTGACAAGTTTGCAAGCACAATCTTTTTGTACAAGCAAACTGTAGCGTTTGTACCAAAATTTTGCGAAGTATTGCATCTGTGCAAGTCACTTGAAGATTGATTGAATTTGAATCCTGCAAACTTGGGCAAGCCATGCTTAATTGATTTTGAGTAAAATTTACATTTGAAGACGAGAAAAAGATACGTATTAGAAGGAATAGTGCATGGGGCACGTGGTTCCTTGGAAAATGCCATAACGCACGTATCACTTCTTCATCCAAATGTTTCATTTAAAAAACAATAAGGGACAAATTTTAGCTATCATCTTGCAAAAATTTAAGGTGATTCGCGATCATTTGGTACAAGATTTGCAAGCTATTATTTGCCCCTTATAAAATGTAAAAAGCATACCTTTTTTATGGACTTGTTTAAAATTTCCAGCGTGTTTTTATATTGAAAACTATGTATAAGTTAGTCGTTTTTGTTCTTAGCTAATCACTCACGTTGTACTTCTTACACAATTTTGACAGAGCTTGGTTTTCAAAATGAAAATGAACTGTAGCGTTTGTACCAAAATTTTGCGAAGTATTGCATCTGTGCAAGTCACTTGAAGATTGATTGAATTTGAATCCTGCAAACTTGGGCAAGCCATGCTTAATTGATTTTGAGTAAAATTTACATTTGAAGACGAGAAAAAGATACGTATTGGAAGGAATAGTGCATGAGGCACGTGGTTCCTTGGAAAATGCCATAACGCACGTATCACTTCTTCATCCAAATGTTTCATTTAAAAAACAATAAGGGACAAATTTTAGCTATCATCTTGCAAAAATTTAAGGTGATTCGCGATCATTTGGTACAAGATTTGCAAGCTATTATTTGCCCCTTATAAAATGTAAAAAGCATACCTTTTTTATGGACTTGTTTAAAATTTCCAGCGTGTTTTTATATTGAAAACTATGTATAAGTTAGTCGTTTAATCACTAATCACTCACGTTGTATCTACTTCTTACACAATTTTGACAGTGCTTGGTTTTCAAAATGAAAAGTTCAGCTCCTAAAAAATGAGTTCATACAGCTACTCGTTATTTTGTCTGTAACTCGTTACTTCAATGGAGACTAAGGCACTGTTCACATGAACGAAAAAATACATAAGTTCTGATAATTTGAAATAGCTAAATGAAATTTAAAATTTCACAAGTAAAAATAAAAATTCGTAACAATCACTAAAAAAGAATTCTGATGAGAATTCTGAATAGAAGCCCAAGAGTTCTAATCAATTTGTTAACTAAATATTTAAAAAATTATTAACAAAATTTTGTTAATATCTTTTTAAATAATAAGTTTAGAAAAAAAATTTACAAATTGTTTAGAACTCTTGTGCTTCTATTCAGAACATCAGAACTCTTTTTAGTGATTTTTGGATTTTTTTTTCGAAAATTTTTCTAAGTCTTTGGAAAACGAATTTTGTGAATAACTTTTTAAATATAAAGTTTAGAAAAAAATTTTCTTAACAAACTGTTTAGAACTCTTGTGCTTCTATTCAGAACTCTCATCAGAACTCTTTTTAAGCAATTTTTTTTTAACTTTGAAAATATTAACTTTTTAAACATCAAGTTTAGAAAAAAAAAATGCATAACAAATTGTTTAGAACTCTTGTGCTTCTATTAAGAACTCTTTTTTGGCAACTTTTACGAATTTTTATTATTTTTGAACTCAAAGCTTGGTTCACGCTGTAATGGAAAAATTGAAAAAGCACATAGGCCACAATAACGCTCATGGCCTCAATTGTTAAAAGAACTTTCATGTTGATTGATTAGCAGTTCGTACGATAATTAAAAATGTTGTACAATTAAATCAATAGAAAATTATTGTAACCAAGAAATAAATGTAAAATTAAGAAATGCTTCAACCAGCTTGTTGTGCGTAATGGTAAAGAAAGGAAAAAGGTGGCTAGAAAAGCCAAATCCACAATGGATTGAAGAGCCACGTTACCGCGCCGCCGGCATCATCGTTTCAACGCAAAGCTCAAAAGTAATATTTTTAATTAATATAAATATGTACATATGTACAAACAAATAGTTAATGCAAAGTTGAAACGTGTCCCAAAAATAACTTAATTGTAAGATGGATACGATTAAAAGCAGGATTGAACACGTTTTCTATACTTAAAATACACAAAATGAAGAGTTTTATACTTTTTTTTCTACGAGCGAAATAAAAACGCAAATATGTATATTGTAAAATATTGTAGGTAAAAATACTTACTTTGATATAATATTTGCTAGACACTGCTTTTCTTTATATTTACTTTTATATTCACTTTTAAAACTTTTAATACATATATAACATTTAATTGAAGACATGAACTGCACGCTGCACGCCACGAAGTTTTGGAAGTAAATGATGTAAAGCACGTTTCGAAAGCAACCATACAACGATTTTACCTTAGGACTAAGGCAATTTTAAAGAACTAACATAAAATCACCTTAGGAATAAGGTGATTTTATGGCGTCACCTAGAAATTAGCTTAGGCCTAAGGTAAATTTATGTTAGCTCCTAAGGTAAATTTATGTTAGCTCCTTAGGTAAACGGCGTCACCTAGAAATTAGCTAAGGCCTAAGGTAATTTTACCTTAGGAGTTAACATAAATTTGCCTTAGGCCTAAGCTAATTTCTAGGTGACGCCATAAAATCACCTTATTCCTAAGGTGATTTTATGTTAGTTCTTAATGCTATGTCCGCACCTGAAGTTAACCTGGGTTTCGTTCCAGTTTGGTTTGAGTTAACCAAGTAGTGTCCGCATATGCCAAAAAGTTTTAAGTTTATCTTTTTGTCTTAAGTTAAAAAGAGACAGACATAAAGTGTGAGCAGAACGTCAACGACGTATGAGAGAATTCATTCTCTCTCCACTCACTTCCACTCTCTTAAATGTCAAATTCAATGGAATATTGGAAATAGTGCATTCAGCGAACTTGGTTTCGAGTAGGTTATCACGAAACCCAGTGACTAAAAAGGTTTCGTTTTGTATGGCAAACCACTTGGTTATCATGTTGGTTTGGGATTGTTTTGAGTTAAACAAGTTTATCTCTCAGGTGCGGACATAGCATAAGGTAAAATGGAATAATTTTGGAGGGAAAACAACACGTGAGCGTATCCTTTATGCTATGTCCGCACCTGAAGTTAACCTGGGTTTCGTTCCAGTTTGGTTTGAGTTAACCAAGTAGTGTCCGCATATGCCAAAAAGTTTTAAGTTTATCTTTTTGTCTTAAGTTAAAAAGAGACAGACATAAAGTGTGAGCAGAACGACAACGACGTATGAGAGAATTCATTCTCTTTCCACTCACTTCCACTCTCTTAAATGTCAAATTCAATGGAATATTGGAAATAGTGCATTCAGCAAACTTGGTTTCGAGTAGGTTATCACGAAACCCAGTGACTAAAAAGGTTTCGTTTTGTATGGCAAACCACTTGGTTATCATGTTGGTTTGGGATTGTTTTGAGTTAAACAAGTTTATCTCTCAGGTGCGGACATAGCATAAGGTAAAATGGAATAATTTTGGAGGGAAAACAACACGTGAGCGTATCCTTTATGCTATGTCCGCACCTGAAGTTAACCTGGGTTTCGTTCCAGTTTGGTTTGAGTTAACCAAGTAGTGTCCGCATATGCCAAAAAGTTTTAAGTTTATCTTTTTGTCTTAAGTTAAAAAGAGACAGACATAAAGTGTGAGCAGAACGACAACGACGTATGAGAGAATTCATTCTCTCTCCACTCACTTCCACTCTCTTTAATGTCAAATTCAATGGAATATTGGAAATAGTGCATTCAGCGAACTTGGTTTCGAGTAGGTTATCACGAAACCCAGTGACTAAAAAGGTTTCGTTTTGTATGGCAAACCACTTGGTTATCATGTTGGTTTGGGATTGTTTTGAGTTAAACAAGTTTATCTCTCAGGTGCGGACATAGCATAAGGTAAAATCGAATAATTTTGGAGGGAAAACAACACGTGAGCGTATCCTTTATGCTATGTCCGCACCTGAAGTTAACCTGGGTTTCGTTCCAGTTTGGTTTGAGTTAACCAAGTAGTGTCCGCATATGCCAAAAAGTTTTAAGTTTATCTTTTTGTCTTAAGTTAAAAAGAGACAGACATAAAGTGTGAGCAGAACGACAACGACGTATGAGAGAATTCATTCTCTCTCCACTCACTTCCACTCTCTTAAATGTCAAATTCAATGGAATGTTGGAAATAGTGCATTCAGCACGCTTGGTTTCGAGTAGGTTATCTCGAAACCCAGTGACTAAAAAGGTTTCGTGTTGTATGGCAAACCACTTGGTTATCATGTTGGTTTGGGATTGTTTTGAGATAACCCAGGTTAACTCTCAGGTGCGGACATAGCATTAGGGGTAGTTTGTTCGTTTTTTATTGGAAAAAGTAAGAAAACAGCGTCAAATAGTCATCCGAAAATGAGGATTCCTTTTAATAACATTTATTTTAGATCTTGGTAAAATTAGATATAGCGTAGGTAAAATTAGATAGGCCATGGTCAAATTTTATTTGGTTAAAGTTACAATGAAATAATGTGGGTGATGCAAGATCAAACATGAGCGTATCCTTAAAGGGGCATTTGAAAGGAAAATTGAAGTTAAATTAAATCATTTTAATAATTTTACGTTCTCATTGCATTTTTCACATCATTATCTCTTTTAAAATCAGTTTTTTAAGGGATTGTTTCTAATTACAAGTTTCCCTATAACAAAAAGCAAATTTGATAAACCAATGGATTATATCCATAGTTTTTTTTTTCATAAATTATTTCTTTAGCTCTTAAAAAAAATCTGGAGTCTAGATTTATTACACAGGGTTGATTTATTTTATGAAATAGGATCTTATATTAGAAAAACAAATCAAAGTGTGTTTTGTTTTATACTTAATTTGCATTTGGCTGAAGTTAAAGGCTTTATTCATTAAGGCGCAAATTATAGCTATATCATTGAAAAAGCATAATAGAAATGTTTGAATGGATTTCTTAGCATGTTATCTTTTGCTAAGAAATGCGAATTTTGTACCAATCGATCGGAAATCAACAAAATAATTGTTTGCCATTAAAAAAAGTTCAGACGGAATTTTTTTTCCGGAAAGATGATTCTGTCACTGAAATAGAAAAACCTAATTTTAACAAGAAATAAATGCGGAATTGAATTTTTTTTTTCTCAAACAAAATTATTTGACTAATTTCCCATCAATTGGTATAACATTTGCATTCCTGGCCAGAAGAAAATATGCTAAAAATTCCATTTAAACATTCCAATTATTCTTTTTCAATGAAAGCTATAATTTGCGCCTAAACATCTCTTAGACATTTATTGCATTTATCTATATCCACTTCGGCTGCAGTATAAGGAATAATAGAACCCCCATCTAAATCGATTGATTTTTCGGTTTTCAAACAAAGTTTTCATGTTCTTGCATGGATAAATAAATATAATAACAAAGAAAAAGAGATTGTGAAAATATATAATTTTTATTGTTTCCTTTTTTTTAATTTTATTCGGAAATCTCAAGGCTTATGGACATATTCTATCGAACCAATTATTATTGATACAGTTTTATTTATACAAATGTATATCTCATAATTAAATAAAATAAATATAATAAAATAGGTAAAATTTATTTATTATTTTTTTCTTTGCTAAAATAAATTTAACCTAGGACCTAAGTTGATTTTACCTAAGACCTAAGGTGATTTTACCTAAGGCCTAAGGTGATTTTCCCTCCAAAACTCGAATCATTGTTTTTTGCGCTTTTGGTGGGAAAATCACCTTAGGCCTTAGGTAAAATCACCTTAGGCCCTAGGTAAAATTTATTTTTTTTTTTTTTGCTGAAATAAATTTTACCTAGGGCCTAAGGTGATTTTACCTAAGGCCTAAGGTGATTTTCCCTCCAAAACTCGAATCATTGTTTTTTGCGCTTTTGGTGGGAAAATCACCTTAGGCCTTAGGTAAAATCACCTTAAGCCCTAGGTAAAATTAATTTTTTTTTTTTTGCTGAAAAAAATTTTACCTAGGGCCTAAGGTGATTTTACCTAAGGCCTAAGGTGATTTTCCCTCCAAAACTCGAATCATTGTTTTTTGCGCTTTTGGTGGGAAAATCACCTTAGGCCTTAGGTAAAATCACCTTAGGCCCTAGGTAAAATTTATTTCAGCAAAAAAAAAAAAAAATAAATTTTACCTAGGGCCTAAGGTGATTTTACCTAGGGCCTAAGGTGATTTTCCCACCAAAAGCGCAAAAAACAATGATTCGAGTTTTGGAGGGAAAATCACCTTAGGCCTTAGGTAAAATCACCTTAGGCCCTAGGTAAAATTTTTTTCAGCAAAAAAAAAAAAAATTAATTTTACCTTGGGCCTAAGGTGATTTTACCTAAGGCCTAAGGTGATTTTCCCACCAAAAGCGCAAAAAACAATGATTCGAGTTTTGGAGGGAAAATCACCTTAGGCTTTAGGTAAAATCACCTTAGGCCCTAGGTAAAATTTATTTCAGCAAAAAAAAAAAAAAATTTTACCTAGGGCCTAAGCTGATTTTACCTAAGGTCTAAGGTGATTTTCCCTCCACAACTCGAATCATTGCTTTTTGCGCTTTTGGTGGGAAAATCACCTTAGGCCTAAGGTAAAATCACCTTAGGCCCTAGGTAAAGTTTATTCATTATTTTTTTCTTTGCTGAAACAAACCTGTGTAAAAAACAACAACAATACAAAATTTCGTTGAAGGTCAAGAAAATAAAACATTTGTATATTTTTAAAAACTATAATAAATTTTTTTTTTCCTTTATATTTCCTTTTTTTTAGGAAGAATTCAAAACTTTTTGCCGAACAAAAAAAAAAATATCGTAAAATTAACGTAGGTAAAGTTGCCTTAGTTCTAGGCAAAATTATGTTAGCAAAATAACATATCACCGAAAAAATTCCCCAGGAAAAAATTAGCTTAGGCCATAGGTAAAATTGCCTTAGTTCTAGGCAAAATTATTTTAGAAAAAAAATATTTTAGCAAAAAAAAAAATCCTAGGTAAAATTAACCAAGGTCTAAGGTAAAATTACCTTAGTCATAGGTAAGAGTCTAACATAAATTGCCTTAGTTCTAGGCAAAATTATGTTAGGAAAATAACATTCTAGGTAAAAAAAATTTCTAGGTAAAATTAGCCTAGGCTTAGGTGAAATTACCTTATTTCTAGGCTAAAATTTTACAATTAATTGCCTTAGTCCTAAGGTAAATTTATGTTAGGAAATATTTTCCATACAAAAAAATTTACCTTATCCATCTAAGGCACGGTAGCCTATTCTAGGTAAATTTAGCTTAGGATTTTCGAGCATAAATTGCCTTAGAACTAAGGCAAAATTATGTTAGAAAATAACTTCCATACAAAAAAATTCACCTTAGGCAAATAAGGCAATTTTACACAGTCTTTTTCTCTGGGTGTATAGACGATTTTAGCCGCAAAATATTTGTTTATTTTTTGAAAGCTAAAAGCGAAGTACTCAGTGCATTTAAGGAATTTAAGGCAGAGGTAGAACGAGAAACTACATGCAAAATAAAAGTTCTTAGAAGCGATAATGGTGGGGAGTATTTAAGTTCCGATGTTACGAAGTTTCTCTCTGAAGAGGGAATAAAACGACAGTTGACAGTAGATTACACGCCTCAACAAAATGGGGTTTCAGAAAGAGCAAATAGGACTTTGGTAGAAATGGCAAGGTGCTTGCTATTGAACTCCACTCTTCCTGAATCCTTATGGGCCGAGGCCGTAAACACGGCGGTGTATTTAAGGAATCGATCACCTACAAACCTTTTACAGAATCGAACCCCCTATGAAGTCTGGTGTGGACGAAAACCATTCATAGGCCATTTGAAAGTTTTTGGATCAAGTGCTATAATGCTCGACAAAAGACCAAAAACATCGAAATTTGATGCTCGAGGCATTGATTGTGTGATGGTAGGGTACTCCAAGGAATCAAAAGCGTATAGGCTTTATGAACCTAATGGAAGAAAAATCTGGAAAAGTCGAGATGTAAAATTCAAAGAATTGTATGAAAACAGCAATATTGTTGGTTCTCATGCCCCATTGAATGAAGAAGTAGAATCAGAGGAAAATCTATGCGTTAAAGAAGAAGACTTATTTCAGAATTCGACATGTGATAATATTGAAACGTTGAATGAAGAAGGTAAAGAAGACATTGATGATGAGAAAATAAGCGAGGTTAACAAAGATAACGAGATTTGCAGCGATGATGATGATCAAGGCCACAACATGAAATTAAGGTCAGGAAGGCAAAAAATCAATGCAAATTGTTATATGGATAAAAATACAAACTCGCATATTACGGCTGCGTTGAAAATGAATCCAGTTTCAGTAAAGGAAGCTCTGAATCGAGCTGATAGGAGTGAATGGAAGAAATCTATGCAGAGTGAGTATGATTCTTTGAAAGCTAACGAAACCTGGGAACTAGTTGGCCTACCACCAAATCGTCATGCAATAAAATCAAAATGGGTTTTCAACATAAAACATGACAAGCACGGGAAGCCAGTTCGCTATAAGTCACGACTTGTGGCCAAGGGTTGCAGCCAAAAACTAGGGATTGACTATAATGAGACATTTGCACCAGTTGCTAGGTATTCAACTATAAGGTTAGTACTAGCGTTGGCAGTAGAGTTTGACCTCCATGTTCACCAAGTGGATGTTTCATGCGCTTATTTGAATGGCGATATAAACGAGGAGATTTATATGCACCAACCAGAATATTTCGTAGACAAAAACAATGAAGGAAAAGTTTGTAAATTAAAAAAATCACTCTATGGATTAAAACAGGCAGGTAGAGAGTGGAACAGTAAGCTTGATTCAACTCTTAAGAAAATGGGTTTCTCTCGCTGCAATGCTGATACTTGTGTTTATATGAGGAACCAGAAAGGGGTGTATAACATAGCCGTAGTCTATGTTGATGACATAATTATTGCTTGCACAAACGAAGATTCTGTATTCCGTATAAAAGAAGAGCTTGGTAACGCTTTTGATTTGGTGGACAAGGGACCGATTGATTTCTTTTTAGGCGTTGAGATAAGTCGTGATAAGGATACTGGATCGATTAGTCTTTCGCATGAGCAGTATATCAAAAACCTATTGTCAAGATACGGGATGGTTTCAACAAGAAAATGTTACACCCCTCTGGATCCAGGTGAAAAATTGTTAAAGTGTTCTAAGGCTACGTGTACAAAAGTAGATAGCAAGGAATATCAAACTTTGGTAGGATCTATGATGTATCTTGCGGTAACAACTAGACCCGATATTATGCATGCTGTTGGCAAATTGGCTCAATTCAACATAGAGCCGCACCAGGAACATATGACGGCTGCTAAACATTTGCTGAGGTATTTGAATTGCACTTCTAATTTTAAACTTTCTTTTAAGAAAACTGGCGAAAATTTGAGAGGGTACGCAGATGCAGACTGGGCTGGCAATTGCGATGACCGAAAATCCTTCACTGGTTACGGATTTTTGTTGGCTGGAGGTGCTGTGACTTGGGAGTCACGTAAGCAGTCTACTGTGGCGTTGAGCAGTACAGAAGCGGAGTATATGGCGCTCGTAGCAGCAACTAAAGAAGCCGTCTATCTTCGAAGTTTACTGTCTGAAATGGGATTTGGCTCTGTTGTGAACGGGCCAACTGAGTTGTGTGGAGACAATCTGAGTGCACAACATTTAGTAAAGAATCCAGTATTCCACTCCAGATCAAAGCACATCGATATAAAGTATCATTATATTCGAGAGATATATAACAAATCTCTTATAAAAGTGTGCCGCACAATATGTGTCAGACGCTCTTGGATTTATTGTTGAGCTGGTACATTCAGAGTGATATTTTTCTTTCTTTGCTCCTAGTTCCTGAAAAGATAACTCAGATGACACAGCTCGTGGATCAATTGATCCAACGCTCGTCGTTAGTTGGATATCCAGCGGGCACCACTTGGAGGTGACGATGCGATTTTGCTCCGCCCAAAAAGGGAATGTTGACGCCTTTAAGCGTAAGTTGGGTCAAACCAGTCAATTTTGTACGTCTCGTGAAGAGATAAGAGAACAACCTCGGTTTTAAGAGGATTGACGTATTGAAAATTATATGAATTTGTACACAAATGGCAACACGCAATACAATGCTCTAAAACTTATATGAACTCTTATACTAAAGCTTTAACTATGAATTACTGTGAACTCTAAGCCTATCTTTTTATATGCTCTTTCTAATAAAGTTAGTTCGTTGTTAAAACTCAAAGAGATTGAATGTGTTTCATCTTATATTCAACAAAGGTTATGGGCCCAGTCTTATGCATAGTCTAAAGTAATCTAATAACAGTAAATTCAGTTTTGAAAAAAAAAAATTTTTCTAAATATTTTTGATTTTTAATCTAATGCGATCAATAATGAGTACATTATACCATATCGATAAACTAAACGAAGATAATTACAATTGTTGGAAAGTGTAGATGAAGGCTGTGTTAGTTCACAGCGATCTATGGAGTTATGTCTCAGGAGCGGAAATTAAACCCGAGTTATCTGCAACCAACGCATCAGATGTAGCGGCATGTTCAGGCAAGGATGAAAAAGCCCTTTCAACTATATTGCTTTGTGTTAAGTCTTCACAACTCATACACATCAAGAATTCTGTATCATCAAAAGACGCATGGAAAAAGTTGGAGGATATTCATCAACCAAATGGACCAGCTCGAAAGGTAACACTTTTTAAACAACTCTTATCTCTGAAAATGGCACAATCTGAGTCCATAAGTGTTCATCTAAATAAATTCTTTGAAATTTCCGAATAACTATTGGAAATAAATATAAAAATGCAAGATGAGTTATTGGTGATCATACTTTTATCAAGTTTGCCTAAAGAGTATGAAAACTTCAAATTGGCTATTGAGTCACGGGACTCACTCCCTACAATATGTTCAATTAAAACGAAACTTTTAGAAGAGGGAAATAGGAGAGAAGAGAATAGCTTAGATATTCATGAAACTGCATTTTTCACACGTCATCAAAGTAGAGCTTTGCAATCAAATAAAAAAAGTCGAACAAAAGGGAAATGTTACAACTGTAAGATGAGGGGTCACTTTGCTTCTGATTGCCGTTCTTCGAAAAGCTCATCGAATAGAAACACTACGTCATCATTTGCTATGTTGAATAGTACCGCAATAGCTTCTGCACTTGATAAAAATATGTGGGTTTTAGATAGTGGGTCAACCTGTCACATGTGTTGCGACAAAAGCCTTTTTATCATGATGAAACCACATGTTGAGAAGATTGAATTGGCTGCGAGTCATTTTATTAAGTCAATGGGTATCGGCACTGTCAAAATCACTTCAAACGAAAACATTATTCAACTTTTTGATGTTTTGTACGTTCCAGACCTAAAAACTAATTTTATTTCTGTGAGCAAGGCCGTGGAAAATAATCATTCTGTTGTTTTTGCTAAAAATGAGGCTAGAATTCTCGATTGTGAAAATAAAATAGTTATGCATGCAATTAAGCGTGGCGGTTTGTTTGTGCATGAAAATATAAGAAGATCGACATTATGTAGCATGGTAAATAAAATTGATAGAGCTGATCTTCTGTGGCATGCACGCTTAGGGCACCTGAACCTGAAAAGTATGAGTCAGTTATTTCGACAAAATATGGTTAAAGGAGCTAACCTCAAAAATATACCAAGTGAATTGCATTGCGATATCTGTTCAAAAGGAAAAATTTGTAGTTCGTCTTTCCCAAAAAACAAGGAAATAAAGACAAAAGGATTGTTGGATGTCGTTCACTCCGACATATGTGGACCCATGAAGACCAAATCGTTAGGGGGTGCGAAGTACTTCGTTTTATTTATAGACGATTTTAGCCGCAAAATATTTGTTTATTTTTTGAAAGCTAAAAGCGAAGTACTCAGTGCATTTAAGGAATTTAAGGCAGAGGTAGAACGAGAAACTACATGCAAAATAAAAGTTCTTAGAAGCGATAATGGTGGGGAGTATTTAAGTTCCGATGTTACGAAGTTTCTCTCTGAAGAGGGAATAAAACGACAGTTGACAGTAGATTACACGCCTCAACAAAATGGGGTTTCAGAAAGAGCAAATAGGACTTTGGTAGAAATGGCAAGGTGCTTGCTATTGAACTCCACTCTTCCTGAATCCTTATGGGCCGAGGCCGTAAACACGGCGGTGTATTTAAGGAATCGATCACCTACAAACCTATTACAGAATCGAACCCCCTATGAAGTCTGGTGTGGACGAAAACCATTCATAGGCCATTTGAAAGTTTTTGGATCAAGTGCTATAATGCTCGACAAAAGACCAAAAACATCGAAATTTGATGCTCGAGGCATTGATTGTGTGATGGTAGGGTACTCCAAGGAATCAAAAGCGTATAGGCTTTATGAACCTAATGGAAGAAAAATCTGGAAAAGTCGAGATGTAAAATTCAAAGAATTGTATGAAAACAGCAATATTGTTGGTTCTCATGCCCCATTGAATGAAGAAGTAGAATCAGAGGAAAATCTATGCGTTAAAGAAGAAGACTTATTTCAGAATTCGACATGTGATAATATTGAAACGTTGAATGAAGAAGGTAAAGAAGACATTGATGATGAGAAAATAAGCGAGGTTAACAAAGATAACGAGATTTGCAGCGATGATGATGATCAAGGCCACAACATGAAATTTGGGTCAGGAAGGCAAAAAATCAATGCAAATTGTTATATGGATAAAAATACAAACTCGCATATTACGGCTGCGTTGAAAATGAATCCAGTTTCAGTAAAGGAAGCTCTGAATCGAGCTGATAGGAGTGAATGGAAGAAATCTATGCAGAGTGAGTATGATTCTTTGAAAGCTAACGAAACCTGGGAACTAGTTGACCTACCACCAAATCGTCATGCAATAAAATCAAAATGGGTTTTCAACATAAAACATGACAAGCACGGGAAGCCAGTTCGCTATAAGTCACGACTTGTGGCCAAGGGTTGCAGCCAAAAACTAGGGATTGACTATAATGAGACATTTGCACCAGTTGCTAGGTATTCAACTATAAGGTTAGTACTAGCGTTGGCAGTAGAGTTTGACCTCCATGTTCACCAAGTGGATGTTTCATGCGCTTATTTGATATAAACGAGGAGATTTATATGCACCAACCAGAATATTTCGTAGACAAAAACAATGAAGGAAAAGTTTGTAAATTAAAAAAATCACTCTATGGATTAAAACAGGAACAGTGGAACAGTAAGCTTGATTCAACTCTTAAGAAAATGGGTTTCTCTCGCTGCAATGCTGATACTTGTGTTTATATGAGGAACCAGAAAGGGGTGTATAACATAGCCGTAGTCTATGTTGATGACATAATTATTGCTTGCACAAACGAAGATTCTGTATTCCGTATAAAAGAAGAGCTTGGTAACGCTTTTGATTTGGTGGACAAGGGACCGATTGATTTCTTTTTAGGCGTTGAGATAAGTCGTGATAAGGATACTGGATCGATTAGTCTTTCGCATGAGCAGTATATCAAAAACCTATTGTCAAGATACGGGATGGTTTCAACAAGAAAATGTTACACCCCTCTGGATCCAGGTGAAAAATTGTTAGAGTGTTCTAAGGCTACGTGTACAAAAGTAGATAGCAAGGAATATCAATCTTTGGTAGGATCTATGATGTATCTTGCGGTAACAACTAGACCCGATATTATGCATGCTGTGGGCTAATTGGCTCAATTCAACATAGAGCCGCACCAGGAACATATGACGCTGCTAAACATTTGCTGAGGTATTTGAATTGCACTTCTAATTTTAAACTTTCTTTTAAGAAAACTGGCGAAAATTTGAGAGGGTAAGCAGATGCAGACTGGGCTGGCAATTGCGATGACCGAAAATCCTTCACTGGTTACGGATTTTTGTTGGCTGGAGGTGCTGTGACTTGGGAGTCACGTAAGCAGTCTACTGTGGCGTTAAGCAGTACAGAAGCAGAGTATATGGCGCTCGTAGCAGCAACTAAAGAAGCCGTCTATCTTCGAAGTTTACTGTCTGAAATGGGATTTGGCTCTGTTGTGAACGGGCCAACTGAGTTGTGTGGAGACAATCTGAGTGCACAACATTTAGTAAAGAATCCAGTATTCCACTCCAGATCAAAGCACATCGATATAAAGTATCATTATATTCGAGAGATATATAACAAATCTCTTATAAAATTAGAATATGTACCTACATCTGAAATGACTGCAGATATTTTAACTAAAATTTTGTTACGGGCCGTTTTTGGTCGTCGGGGTCGCGCTGGCATGCTTGTCCGGCTCCTGCTCGTCGATGGGCGTGGGACTTGACCCCCATAACCCGTAAACAAAAAAAATCATGCCAAACTTTGTAGCTTATCAGGTGTTATTTCAGCCTACGCGAGAATTCTCCTCCACCCACCCTACCATGTCACCGTACTCGCCTAAGTGACCCTTACTTTGCCATCTCCTATATCCTTCGGTCCATCTATACACTTCCACTCACCCCTTTAAGCCTAAACACACTTAGTTATTCATCCTATCAATCAAAACACACTTATTCATATACTATTCATACTATTATTCATTTAATTCTTCAATAAGTAAATCTAATTAAACATTAGTCACCTCAGTGGGTGCTTTTATGGATTTTAAATCTTACTCTATTCTTATTATTCTATGATCTAAGTATTTCAAATATTTTAGGCTACCTACTTTGCAAATAAGACACATTCATGCGTTTTAATAATTTATTGTTATATTATTTTATTTAAGCATATGTTTGCACACGACGTTCTTATTTTTTCCATCTTTTGCGAAATAAAAAGGTTTTGTGGGATTGATACACGTGATTCTGCCACATGAAATTGCCATTGGATTTTTTTCTAATCGAACACCTGCAACTTCAAGCGTCTGATCCTAATTTTACTCGTATAGTGACCAACCAGTGGGAATTAAAGGAAAACGGGGAATCAAAAGGTTTTCTCCTTTTGTCGTTCCAGTCATTATTAAAATTTTTATAGTGCCGCATCCCAGATGTGAAATTTGTAGCTGTGTACTATTCTGGATTACTCATTATAGGATGACTGGTACACCAACTTACTGCCACTCCTAATAATCCTAAGAAATTGAGAAACTCTATAGGGTATGATGTGACTTGCTCAGTGTCCATAATATTGTCTATTGATAGACATTCAATAACATCCCCCAATACGTCAAACATATTTTATTAGTTTATATGGTTAATCATCTCATTAGTCGGCGCCGAAATCGACATTTCACACAGCCATTCCCGATTGCCAATTTTTATTCGAAGATCAAGATAGACATTTCTTCTCAGGTCAAATGTATTTTCGACAGTTTGACAGAAATCACCCCGCAGTGAAAGAATTTTTATCGACCCAGCAATTTTAAGGTTCCCGTTTACGGTGTCGATCCCGTCGAAATATAGGGATTTCTTATTTAGCCCATGTCCTTCCTCAGGCTCTAGGCTATCTCTGAATAATATTCCATTTAAATCGGATCAGTGGTCTGGGCGGGAGATGGTAACAAAGAAACACGAACAGACAGAGTTAATTTTGGATTTGTAATACGATATTAGTAAGGATGTCCATCTTCGGGTTCTAGACTATCTCTGTACCAAAGTTCATATAAATCGGTTCAATAGTTCGGGCGGTAAATATAAACAAAGAAAAACAGACAGATAGAGTTAATTTCGGATTTATAATGTTACTAAAGTCTTCCATTCCCGTGGGAATATGAGGGCCGTTTCCGGAGGATGACTTAAAGTTTATATTACTCGGGAATAGTGTAGTATTCAAACTGTGGACATTTTTTGAAATGTGTGCTGTATTTTCCAAGTTCCCGTTCCCATGGGAATACAGGGATAAAACATATTGCACAATATATATGTCCATCCTCAGGTTCTAGACTATCTCTGAACAAAAATTCATATAAATAGGTTCAATAGTTTGGGCGGTTTTGATAACAAAGAGAAATAGAAAGACACATTTTACTTCGGACTTATAATATTAGTAAAGATTTCCGTTCCAGTGGAAACATGGGGACCATTCCCATAAGGAATATGGGGATGAGTAAAAGTTTATGTTGCTCGCGGATTATGAAGCATTCCAACGGTGGAAGAATTTTTGAAATCGGTGCTGTAGTGTCAAAGTTCCCGTATACGTTCCTGCTCCCGTGGGACTTATAGGGAAATAATATATAGCCTATGTCCTTCCTCAGGTTCTGAACAATCTTTGTAAAAAATTTCATTTGAATCGGTTTATTAGTTTGGGCGAGAGATGGTTACATAGAACGACGGACAGACAGAGCTTCTTTCAAACTTATTATATTAGAAAAGACTACCGTTCCCGTAGGAATATGTTGATGAATTAAAGTTTATGTTACTCAGGGTAAGTGTAGCATTCTAACGGTGGAAAAAATTTTGAAATCGGTGTTGTAGTTTCTATGTTCCCAAATACGTTCCCGTTCCCGTGGGAATATAGGGATAAAATATAAAAGCCTATGTCCTTCCTCAGGTTCTGAACAATCTTTGTACAAAAATTAATTTTATTCTGTTCATTAGTTTGAGCGGGAGATGGTAACATAGAAAGGTGAACAGACAGAGCTACTTTTGCATTTATAATAATAGTGAGGACTGGTTCCCGTGGGAATATTCGAATGAAATACAGCCTATGTCCGTCCTTAAGTTCAGAACAATCTTTGTAAAAAAATTCATTTGAATCGGTTTATTAGTTTGGGCGGGAGATGGTAACATAGAACGACGAACAGACAGGGCTTCTTTCACATTTATTATATTAGTAAGGTCTCCCGTTCCCGTAGGAATATGTGGATGAATTAAAGTTTATGTTACTCTGGGATAGTGTAGTGTTCTAACGGTGGACGAATTTTTGAAATCGGTGAAGTAGTTTCTAAGTTCCTGTATATGTTCCCATTTTCGTGGGAATACAGGGATAAAATATATAGCCTATGTCCTTCTTCAGGTTCTAGACTATCTCTGTACAAAATTTCATTTAAATCAGTTCAGTAGTTTGGGCAGGAGACGGTAACATAGAAAGTCGGACAGACAGAGTGACTTTCACATTAATAATATTAGTTAGGATTTTAAAACTGTGTATAATTTACATTTAAAGTTTATAAGATATTCAATTTGTTTTAAGAGTTTATTTAGTAATAGATTTTGCATAAACACTAATTTGATTTTAAAAAGATTTAGGTTGTTTATGTTCCTCAAGTGATTTGGAAGGTTTTTTAAAAACTTGTAGTCCCATATACAGTATGCTGGCCTGAGCTCCCGATGTTCTGGTTCGGATTAAGTTGAATTCTTCCACGTTTCTCAGATTGTACTGCATATTTCTTCTCTCGGGTATACTTGATTGGAGATATTCGGGGCATATGTTGTGTTTTATTTTGTATACAAATACCATTGCCATCATGTAAAGTCTTTGATTAATGTTAAGCCAATTTAGAGATTCAAGCAAGTTTGAGATTGAATTATAACGATTACACTTTAATATTGTTCTCATGGCTTTATTTTGTACTTTTTGAAGTCTATTTTTTTGTGTGTTGTTACAGACATATAAAAGACTTGCACAATATTTGAAATGGGGCTTGACAGTTATATTGAACACTTTTATTTTTGGAAATATTGTTTCGAGTTCTTCTTAACACCCCTAATTTTTTTGAAACTTTCTTACAAATATAGTCTATATGTTCATTAAGGGAGAGTTTATTATCAAGAATAACACCAAGATATTTTATGGACGACACTTCTTCTATCTGTATATTATTATTTTGAATGATAACTTGTTGTTGAATGGAGGATTTGTTTATTGTCATATATTTCGTTTCATTTACATATATTTAATATTAATTTATTCATATTTTAACAATTGCTGATTTCATTAATGTCACTTTGAATTAAATTTGAAATGGTTTTAACATCTTTTCCTGTTACATAGAGTAGCGCATCATCTGCAAAAGTACAAGCTTCGAGTTTTTGACCACTTTTTCCATATCATTAATGTACAGTAGGAAGAGCTGAACACCCAGAATTGATCCTTGTGGAACTCCAGTCGCCACTACTGCTGGAGTAGACATTGTATTGCCAACCGAAGTTTTTTGGGTTCTGTTACACAAAAAAGATTTAAACCAGCTCAGGGCCTCGTATTCCATATTTTTCAAGTTTATTGAGTAGAATCACATGGTCAACGGTTTCAAAAGCTCGCTTAAGATCTAGAAAGACGGCTAAGACACAATTTTTACTATCTATTTCTTTCTTCCAGTCACTAAACACAAAGTTAACACACGTTTCACATGAATGGTTACTACGGAAGCCTGATTGGTATTTACTTATGATGTTATTCGTGCTAAGGTGTTGTTGAAGTTGATTCGAGACAATTTTTTCTAATGTTTTTTCATAAAGTGGAAGCATATTAATGGGTCGAAAATCACAGTGATTAATGGAACTTGCCACTTTCTTTTGGGTAGAACTAATGACTCTTTCCAGTTTCTGGGGAAAATACCAGAGCAAAAAGAACCGTTTACTATACGAATAAGGACGGGACCAATATATTCTATAGCGTCTTTTATCATTTTGGTATTCATGTAGTTGAAGTCATTTTTAGAGTTTATCACAGAGAGAGTATTATTTAATGCGTCAATGTTTATTGCACTAAACATAAATTCTATATTGCACTCACCAACTAAGTTTCTATATTCAGAAAATATCACAGTATTGCTTAAGTCATGTACACTTTTATTAAAAAAATAATTTAGTTTCTCGGATATTATTGCACTATCAGTTACTTTATCACCATTATTAAATTGCACTTCAGTTATTTCATCCTTGTTTGATTTTAGAACATATTTTTTCAATTGTCTCTGTTGCGCCTGGCAACTTGCTTAAATAAACTCGGTACAACAAAATACTTGGTTACAACTATAAAGATTTTATTTCCTTCACTTTACAATTTTTCATTTCTTTCACTTTACATTTGTTCTCTGCTGTGGTCGGAATCCAACTGGTCTTCAAATTCTTCACAAGTCGCCAGTCCAGTTCACTATTTGCTTTCACCGCCCTGCCGCACCATTACCACCAGTCAAGAATGTTGTAGATACCCACGGTATCTAGCATCTTGTACCATGTTATGGCTTTCCATAGTTCGTTGATACAATACGCGCCGCCGAAAGTGCCGATGATCGCACATACCAATTGGAGCTTTGACATCGTGTTTGTTTATTATTTGTTCTTCGCTATTCTTTATATATGGAGTCGTAGGGGACGTCGAAGAAATATGATTATTGGTTTCATGAATCATATTGGTAATCGACCTGATCGCATTCTTAAACGATCGATCCATTAAATGCTTTTCTTTGTTTATATGATACTAGCGGTGTCGGTGTTAGATTTTATTAGGTCAAATGGTTCCTGTGTTTATGTTGCTTTTAAGTGGTTCATGTTTATGTTGCGGTAAGTATAGTGCGGCGGGCAATGACTGATGATGATTTTAAATTGATGATTTTAAATTTGAATCATGTTGCGTTGCGCAACATCCTCCGGCCTCACAATAGGAATGTTCCACCCAGTGATGATCATGAAAAGATAAAGAAAATCAAGTGCGTTGGTTTGGTTTGGAACATATCGAATAACTAAATAATAAGATTCTTAACAATAGTAATAATTGCATACATGCACTCACATATCCCAGTTGAGATCTCTGATCGTATAGGATACAAATCGATGTTAATTAGTTTGGTTTATAGGTAATCTGCATATCTTTGCGATTGGCCGAACGTAGTTACCCTTGGTCGTTTTAATTTGAACAACTCGGATGAGTCCGTCAATGCCAGGTGTGGCTTCCAGAATTCGTCCTACAGGCCACAATGATGGAGGTGATTGGTCCTCCTTGACCAGCACTAGCTCACCAACAGTTAAATTCTTTGATGGGTTCAACCATTTGGGTCTTTGTTGCAACCGTGATAGGTATTCAGTTTGCCATCTCTTCCAGAAATGCTGCATTAATTTCTGCATCAGCTGCCAACGTGTTAGTGAATTTTCCTTACTTTCAGTCAAATCCCTTTCTGGAACGGTGTTTATGGCTGAACCGATGAGAAAGTGTCCAGGGGTGAGAAACGTCAAATCTTCTGGGTCTTCTGATAGTGGACAGAGGGGTCTTGAATTTAAACACGCTTCAATTTGTGTTAATACAGTGGCTAATTCTTCAAATGTTAACGTGTAAGTTCCTATAATTCTCTTTAAATGGAATTTTATAGATTTTACGCCTGCTTCCCACAAACCTCCAAAATGTGGAGCTGCTGGCGGATTGAAATGCCATGTAGTGCCATTTGCCATTAATTGATCGAAAATTTCCTTATTCCACTGAGTTGTCAGAGACCGTAACTCAGTAGTCATTATCTTGCTGGCGCCGACAAAATTCGTTCCACAGTCACTATATAGATTTGCACAAATCCCTCTACGAGCTACGAATCGTCTGAAGGCCGCCAAGAAGGCGGCGGAGGTGTAGTCACTGACAAGTTCAATATGAATTACCTTAGTGCAAAAACAAACAAAAATTGAAATATATGATTTAGTCACCTTGTTGCATCTGCCTTTCCACGCTTTAGTTTGAATCGGACTTGCGAAATCAACCCCGGTGTTATAAAATGGCCTTGCCATTTGTACTCTCTTACTTGGTAACTGACCCATTTTTTGTTGTTCGATCGTTGGTTTGTTTCTAAAGCATGGAAGACAAGCATGAATGCAGCGTTTTACTTTCTCCTTCATTCTTAGAATCCAAAATTTCGTGCGTAGGTATGCCATCATCTGCTGTTGACCTCCGTGAAGTGTTCGCATGTGAGCGTCTCTGATGATTAATGCCGTCAGCGGATTTTCTGCCGGTAACACCAATGGATGTTTCTGGTCATATGGTAAATCTGAATGATCTAATCGACCACCCACTCGTAATATTCCCTTCTGATCAAGGAATGGACTTAACCGTTTTAAATTACTTTTCTTTGTCAGATTTTCACTATCATTTAATGCCTTTATATCTTCTTTGAAATGCTCCATTTGAACTATTTTAATAAGCGCCCATAGTGAATGGTCTAATTCCTCGGCAGTTAAACTGCCGCAACGTTTGAACGCATTACCCTTGCAATTATTAAAAAATCTAAAACAATATGATGTTACTCTTAGTAAACGTTGAAATGATGAGAATCTATTCATTAGAGAGTGGTCTTTTGTTCCTTTAACGTATGCACAAATGGAAAAGATCGTGTGAGGAGCGTGGCGTTTGGTTAAGTGATTAACGTATGATGTTTTAATCTCCTTATTCACTGCAGCAGTTTCTGTACCAAAGTCTGTATCTTCTACTGCATTATCAATATGTGTTTTTGCGTCAAAAGACTCAATAAACGATGGCCCTTGCCACCATCGCCTGCATTCTATTAACTGGTTTGGAAATATTCCTCTGGAAGCTACGTTCGCAGGGTTTTCCTTAGACGGGACGTATCTCCAGCGCTGTGTGTCCGTGAGACGTCGAATTTCAGCAATTCGATTCGCAACAAAGGTTTCCCGTTTGTGGGGTGAGCGTTGTATCCATGCTAATACAATTTGCGAGTCTGTCCATGTGAATGTTTGAACTTGTTCCAGCTGAATAGTTCTCTCTACATGGTTAATTAATTTTGCTAATAGTAACGCTCCACAGAGCTCGAGTCGTGGTATGGATTCCTGTTTTATGGGAGCTACCTTTGTTTTTGAGATGATTAAGTTTGTTGTCACCTCTCCATCAATTTCTGTCCGAAGATATATTGCTGCCGCATAGGCTCGCTCCGAAGCGTCACTGAAACCGTGCAATTGTACCTCTGCTTGTTTTTCGACCTTAACCCACCTTGGGATTTGAAGTTTTTCTAAATACGGAAGCTCTGTTTTAAATTTTTCCCATTTAGCCTTCATCTCCGCGTCTACCTCCTCGTCCCATTTTATTTTTTTTTTCCACAATTCTTGCATTATAAGTTTTGCCTTTATAATACATGGTGCGATCCAACCCAGTGGATCATATATTCTAGCAATATCTGACAAAATACTGCGTTTTGTGTATGACGACTGGTTATTATTCCAATTTAATTGGAAGGTAAACATATCACGAGCGGGATGCAATTGGATCCCTAATGTCTTTATGCAATCCTTTTCATTAAAAGATAGTGGTAAATCCACTTCACGAAGTTCGGCGGGGAGTGCCTCTAAAAATTCATTACAATTGCTTGCCCATTTGCGCAAGGGAAAATGACCACGATTCATCATCTTCATCAATTCTTCTCTCATTTGATTGGCTTCTTGCAGAGAATCTGCTCCATGTATGACATCGTCTACATAAAAATTATTTTGTGCTATGGCTGCTGCCAATGGGAATTCTTCACCTTCGTCAATGGCTAGTTGACGTAGGGTACTGATAGCCAGGAAAGGAGCAGCTGCCGTTCCGAATGTTACGGTTTTTAAACAGTACGTTTTAACTGGATCATTTTCAACTCGCCTCCACAAAATTAACTGATAAGTCTCATCGGGTCTGGCTATCCAAATTTGCCTATACATCTTATTGATATCGGCAATGAATGCGATTCGATGCTTTCGAAATCGTAGTATGTGATCAATGATGTTATCTTGTTGCTTTGGCCCAGTCAACAAATGATCGTTGAGAGATGATCCATCAGACGTGGGACAGGAGGCATCAAAAACAATGCGGAGTTTATTAGTTGTGCTTGATTCCTTTAGCACAGCATGATGTGGTAAGTAATAGACTTGGCGCGTATCTGTCAACATTTGAGTGGGAATTTCTTCTATTTGATGGAGCTCAAAATATTCCTCTATACCTTCCTTGTATTTGATTGCAAAGTCTGGATTTTGTTTGAAACGTCTTTCCAGTTGAAGAAATCTAGCCAATGCTGCATTATAGGAAATTCCCAGCTCTGGACGACATTCCTCTTTAAAAGGCAAGGATACTCTATATCGTCCATCTTGCATCCGTTCATGAGTTTTACAAAAATGTGACTCACAATCTTCTTCCTCCCGGGTGTATATCATTTTCTGGGGATCCTGTTCGATTTCCCAAAATCTTTGTAATATCCCTTCAATTCTATCTGTCCGTGTTAAAAATGAGTTAATCGACCGCTTATTTTCAGCCACTGGACCTATTAAGACCCACCCGAATGCCGTTTGCATGGCGATAGGTGTTCCGATTGCTCCTTTCTTTATGCCGTTCAATATTATGTCTGGATACACATCACTGCCTAGTAAAATGTCAATTTTGCTTGGTTTATTAAACTGAGGATCAGCTAATGAAAGTCCTGCTACATGAGGCCACGTTGTCACGGTAATTTCACGACCTGGAAGCCAGGCTGTTAAGTTTGGTAAGATTAAAGCTTGAATTGTGATCTCGAACTCATCATTTGTTAAGGATTGCAACGTTAAAGTAGTGCGAGCCTTTGAACAACAGTTGTTCATACCTCCTATTCCTCCAATCTCAGTAATTTGTTTCGTTTTCTTTGCTCTTAATAATTGAGCTGCAGACTCTGTGATGTAAGATGCTTCCGAACCAGAATCTAATAAGGCACGTAATGTGATTGGTTGTCCAGACCAGTCAATTGTCTTTACCAGTAATGTTGCCAAAAGCACTCTTAATTCCTTGTCGTTCTGGCCGTTATTCTTCTCGGAATAAGCTGTTTGATAAGAATTATACTGACGAGGACTAGTCTGTTCATTTGATTGTTGGACACCGTTGTCCCCGCTTAGGTAAGGTAGTTGCATCCCATAGGTATTGCAATAATGTGATGTTGTTGGCTGTTTATTAGGTTGTTGGTAATTTCTACCACTTGCAACGTGAACTGGATTAGGTTTCTTTTGATGATTAATTTGGAAATGCAACAAGGTGTGATGCCTTTGTTGACACTCAGCACACTTGAATTGACTACTACAATTATTCCGATCATGTCCCTTTGCTAAACAGTTGAAACATAAAATAAGTTGCCGCGTTATTTCTTGTCTTTTCTTTGGATCAGCAGCTAAGAATTTACTGCATTTTCGAATTGTGTGTGGACCATGGCACATGGCACACATATTGGTGTCATGTTCTCTAGTGTGTAGGGAGACCTTTTTGACGTTGGTTTGCCCTGGTTTAGAGATTTGACTGATAGCTTCTAACGTTCGATATCTATTGGTCAGGAATTCCGCAAAATCTGACAAGTCCGGAAGTGCATTAGCAGAACCTAGATGTTCTTCCCACAAACCCTGAGTATGGGCTGGTAGTTTTTGGACCATCAGATATACTATAAGCACGTCCCATTGATGTACGGGTACGTCTAAATTCTTTAACGATTGAACACATTCGTTTGTGGTGTCTAACAAAGCCTTTATGCCTTTGACTTCCTCATTATGAAGCCTTGGTTGGTTGCAGAACAATTTTAGTTGGCAATTAACAAGCGAGCGTTTATGCTCATACCGAGTTGTAAGAATGTTCCATGCTGACTCATTATTCTTTTCGTTTATGGCCAGATGTTGCATTAATCGTGCAGCTTCGCCACTGATATTAGCCTTTAAATAATGTAATTTTTGTACGTTTGTGAGAGCTGTATTTTCATGCACAATGCTTCTGAAGATGTTACTAAATTCTGGCCATTTTTCATAGCCTCCCTCGAAACATGGAATCTTAATAGGCGGGAGTTTGAAATCTTTGGAAACCGCAGGAGTAGGAACACAAGTTCCTGAGGATTCAGCAGGCTGATTGAAAGACTCAAGGGCTTCTTTCAAAGCTGCGAAATACACATAATACGCTTCTTTAAGAACAGGGTATGTCTCATTTTCAACATACGTTTTCTTTACTTCACTGACCTCCGCAGCTGTTGACATAATTACTGCATGCTGCTTTTTGGCGTTAGCAAATATATCTTCTAATTCTGTGACTCTAGCTTGAAGTGAATGCTTAGATAATGGTTTGCCTTTATTGGCCAAATACCTATCAAATTCTCCTTGGATTTCTTTGCTATAATTCGCGACGGTGTCGCACGCTAAACTTATCTTAGCCTTACTCATCTTTCTTTTATTTCTACCCTACCTAATCAGAGACCCCAAAATAGGCAATGACGAACAGATATACAATCACAAAACAAAATTACAGAACAAAAGAAAAAATAAAATAAAGTTCCAACGCACCTGATTTTAATCTCTTTCTTCGGTCTGCAGTCGTTTGATGTCCAGAGGGTTTCACAGGTATTTCTGGTACAAGCTGATTCTGATCCGCTTCTAGGTAAAGCTGCTCAGTATACACAAATGTCTTAGGAGTGGTTAATTAAAACGCACGAAGTGCACAAATTGTTCAATACACACAAATGTCTTTAGGAATGTTTAATTACACGCAAATACACACGCACGGAATGCAAGGAGTGTTCAGTATACACGAAGTGCACTAAGAAGTATGGTAGTTCATTTTAAATACACACGCACGGGGTGCAAGGAGTTTTAGATACACAAAGTGAATTTAGAAGTCTTGTAGTCAACTTTAAATACACACGCACGGGGTGCAAGGAGTTTTAGATACACAAAGTGAATTTAGAAGTCTTGTAGTCAACTTTAAATACACACGCACGGGGTGCAAGGATTTTAATATACACAAAGTGAATTTAGAAGTCTTGTAGTCAACTTTAAATACACACGCACGGAGTGCAAGGAGTTTAATATACACAAAGTGAATTTAGAAGTCTTGTAGTCAACTTTAAATACACACGCACGGAGTGCAAGGAGTTTAATATACACAAAGTGAATTTAGAAGTCTTGTAGTCAACTTTAAATACACACGCACGGAGTGCAAGGAGTTTAATATACACAAATGGATCTTACATCCGGCTCGAAGGACCAAAATGTTGCGCCTGGCAACTTGCTTAAATAAACTCGGTACAACAAAATACTTGGTTACAACTATAAAGATTTTATTTCCTTCACTTTACAATTTTTCATTTCTTTCACTTTACATTTGTTCTCTGCTGTGGTCGGAATCCAACTGGTCTTCAAATTCTTCACAAGTCGCCAGTCCAGTTCACTATTTGCTTTCACCGCCCTGCCGCACCATTACCACCAGTCAAGAATGTTGTAGATACCCACGGTATCTAGCATCTTGTACCATGTTATGGCTTTCCATAGTTCGTTGATACAATACGCGCCGCCGAAAGTGCCGATGATCGCACATACCAATTGGAGCTTTAACATCGTGTTTGTTTATTATTTGTTCTTCGCTATTCTTTATATATGGAGTCGTAGGGGACGTCGAAGAAATATGATTATTGGTTTCATGAATCATATTGGTAATCGACCTGATCGCATTCTTAAACGATCGATCCATTAAATGCTTTTCTTTGTTTATATGATACTAGCGGTGTCGGTGTTAGATTTTATTAGGTCAAATGGTTCCTGTGTTTATGTTGCTTTTAAGTGGTTCATGTTTATGTTGCGGTAAGTATAGTGCGGCGGGCAATGACTGATGATGATTTTAAATTGATGATTTTAAATTTGAATCATGTTGCGTTGCGCAACAGTCTCCATATATCTTTTTGGTTACGCGCGTTGTGTATTTTATTAGATATAAATGTAGATTTATACCCCTATTGCGATTGGCGAGTCGAACGAAAAAACGTGTGAGTGTGAGAAATCGGTACTACGGTTGACGAACTCACACCCCTGTGATTCGACTTAAATGTCGAATGATTTTCGAAATGTGATCTCACCCTATTGTGGTTAACGAACGTTCGTTAAATTGAACGCCCTTCATGTTGTTTTTTGTCGAACAACAAGCATAGTGTGAAAAAAAGTCGACCGATAAGGAGCTAAGTAAAATGTCGGAAAACAGAACAATGTAAATATATATGAAATTTTGTAATACAAACAACATAAATTAATTATTTTTCAGCTGCAAAAGAACTAACAGAGCTCAATTCGAAAAGCTGGTCGAATTGATGGGGTCCAACACCGACTTAGCAAGAGGTGTCGGAGAGTTTGGTTCCTCCAAAAGAAATCAAAAAGAATATTGAGACCAATTTGCCACAACCCTCAACTCACTTGGACCACCTAGTCGCACGGGAAAAGAATGGCATAAGGTAATTGATATCTGTTATAAACATTATTAAAACAATATCAAAACAAAACTTCTTTATTCAACAGGTTTGGCTGGATTTCAAACAAAAAATAAAAAAAAAAACTGTCGGTAAACAAAACCGAAGTGGTAGCAACTGGTGGGGGTCCATACTCCCAAATTGCATTGACTCCTTTGGAGCAAGCTGTGGATGAATTGCTCGGACTCCAGCAAGCTGTTAATCCTGAAGGTGTGTGCTTTGGCTCATCGATCCAAATCTTTGAGCTAACAGGAGAAGTACCACTGGATGGCCAAGTCATTGAACAAGAGGATTCTGTGGAAGTCGCTACCCAAACACCACCACCACCTCCAGTCAAAAGGACTGGAAAAAATGACTGCCCTGAAAAGGAACGCCTCTGTTTGTTGCAAAAACAAACAAAAACACAGGCAGACCTGATCAGTATCGAAAACGACAAAAAAAGTTCCTTGGCCGACATCGCCAGATACACACGGAAGACCTATGAAATCGAAAAAGAAAAATTGTGTATACTAAAAGCCGCCGAGAAGCGTAAGGAAAAGGAAAACTTTGATAAGAACCGCCGACACATGGAGTATTTAGAAATGGAAGCTAGAAAGCTAGACTTGGAGACTCAAAAGTTCAATTCAAAGAATTCAAGAACTGAAAGTTCCTAATATGTTTTTTTTTTTTGTGTTATTGTTAAGTTACTTTGTTTGTGTTATATTTTTTGCTGTGAATGAATTCTTTTAGTTTTTATCCTTTTTTGTTTTTAGTTTTTAAGAAGAGTCAAAGACTTATTTTTGAAAAAATATTTTGTTTATTTATTTTTTTTTTTAAGAACCGAAAATACATTATTTAAAATAAAATATAATCTAATGTTGTTTAACTTATAGCATTTTCATTATTTCATCTCTTCGGCGTACGGCTTCTGTGTTGCTTATTGCTTCGAGCTGCCGATCTTCTACTGGTGGAATTATTTCCTCTACTACTATCTCTGGTTCTTCAATTCGATATCGTAAACAAATATTGTTTAATGCACAGCACGCATTAACTATTTGTTTTGCCTTTGAAGGAGCGTAATGCATTTTCCTTTCATTCAAAAGGCAGCGAAATCGGCTCTTAAGGACACCAATAGTCCTTTCTATAATGTTCCTCGCTTTTGCGTGCTGTTTGTTAAACAAAGCCTGCCTCGATCCAGTGCTCACGTTCCTGTAAGGAGTAAGCAAGCAAGGCGAGAGCGGGTAACCGGCGTCTCCTAAAAATAAGAAAAGGCTATTGAACGAATAAATAACATAAGAAATGAATTTCAACTTACCAAGGTACATTGCACGTTCTCCTCTTTGAAACCATGATTCAAGAACTGACTTAAGATGGCTGGAGTTCCACACAAAGGAATCATGAGTCGATCCAGGATATCTTGAGTCAACATAGCGTATGCACATGTTATGGTCACATGCCTTAAAACTTTTCAATTAAAACCAAAAACAAACCATAAAAGATACTTACTATCATAGCGTTCAAACTGTAATATCCTTTTCTATTTAGATATTGATGACGCAACTCAGACGGAGCAACGATTCCTATATGAGTCCCATCAACACATCCAACTACTCCTGGTCCTGGTAACCTGGATGTTGAAAAGAAGTAGTTGCGCGCGTTTTGTTTTTCATTGGGAGACATGTCTACACTAATCCAGGTAGAACATAGCTTGTCTTCAATTGCAGACACCACCTCCTTCAGCACTATGGAAACAGAGGGTTGTGACAAACCTAAATCAAAATCATTTCCAACGCTGCTTTGATAACTCCCACTCGCAAAAAATCTTAGAGCACAAGCCAACTTAACAATAGGAGGAATTGAAGAGGTGCTTGTATTTCGGAATTCTGCCTCTAATTTGCTTAGCACGAACACAAAAGCCTCTTTATTCAGCCTAAAATATGATCTGAAACTTCAAAGATTCAAAAGTTGTAAAAGAATTTCCACTAAAGACAAATAATTGTTCCTGCTTACAGATGATCAGGCTATTCCAACACGTTGGAGTTGTCTCGTATACTCCTTCGGAGTCGAAGCATTCTTTTTTTTTTTCTGTGAGATTCACTATCATTGAAAGATAAATCTACACTACTAATCATTTCTTATTATTACTTTATTTCTCACTTATTAAATAAACAAAACACTTTCTATTTGTGGAAATTTTGTTATTTGCAAATTACCTTCAATGATTTGACGTTTGGTATTTTTTTTTTTTTACTGTACTTCTAAATTTCGAACTCGAACCTTGAAGTTCGCCAACCATAGTATGTCGAATGCTTTAGTTCGCCAATGAAAAAAACTCACATCGAACGTTCGATTCGCCAATCGTAATAGGGGTATTAGCTTTATCAATTTGCTTCTTATAAAAGTTTCTGTATTGATGGTATGTTTGCCAATCAAGAAGAGTGTTGGTTAGAATAGCTTTTTTGTACAAATTATTTTTTGCTTGCTTGTAATTGTTTAATTCACTATTGAACCATTCACAGTTTTGATAGGGGACAACCTTTGTTACAACCATAGTGTTCACTATTTGTTTTAGTTCATGTGCAAATTTATCACTTAATGTATGTATGTTATGAGGGTATTCTGGGTCAAAGTTGGCAAAAAAATTATTTGTTCTAAGTTCATATAAAAGTGAATTGTACTTACAGTAGCTGAATGTTTTTCTGTTGGTTTTTTTTTGGTTGTGTGCATTGAATGAAAACTTCAAGTGCTTCATGATCACTTACTTTGAGATTATGCTCGACTTTAGCACTAGGTTAGGTTAGGTGGAACGTGGAAGTGGCTGTTAGTCAATGAGTACATTGCCTGACACACTTAGGCCGCAAGGGCACATTGTGATACCACAGAGATCAGCAAGTTAATCACCTACTGATCTCAGAAACCCGATGTAAGATTAACGAGTTGATCACTTATTAATCTTCCATTACGGGACTATCCGGTTAATCACCTGCTAGTCGAACCACGTGAATTCACCGAGATGAGTTTTCCTCCTATGAAGTAGTGCAGGGCATGAGCAAAGAAGGTGTTGAACGGTTTCTTCCTCCTCCTCGTCCATGCAGCTTCTGCAGAAATCATTGGAAAACACACCAAGTCTTTTGGCGTGTCTCCATATTAGACAGTGTCCCGTAAGAACACCCATGGTAGAACCTAGACACAGACGGTTCAGGGCCAACAAACTCTTCGAGCGTTTTGAGTCTACACACGGCCAAACTTTTTTGGTTGCAAGGCAGTTGTTACTCTCAGTCCATCTAGTGTTTGTTATCCTTGAAGAGTCTTGTCTAAGTAGGAGTTTACATGTGGCGATAGGTACACCTATGTTGTTCCATTCTGAGCGTAGGGAAGTGGTCGTGCCCTTTTTGGCTAGTTCGTCTGCCATACAGTTGCCTGGTATGTCCCTGTGCCCTGGCACCCATGAAAGGTGAATGTTAAACTGATTTGACATCTCCCTCAGAGACATCTGACAATTTTGGACCGTGATGGATTTTGTAGAGACAGAGGCAAGAGATTTAAGTGCAGCTTGGCTGTCTGAGAAGATCCGAATACCCGTGGAGGATATGACGTTTTCTTTGAGCCAAGACAGCACCTCCTTAATCGCCAGAATTTCCGCTTGGAACACACTACAATGATCGGGTAAGCGGAAGAAAAGACTGAGATTCAGGTTTTCTGAGTAGATTCCCCTTCCCACACCTTCGCTGGTTTTTGAACCATCGGTGTAGAAGTGTAATGCTTCATTTTCCAAAAGAGCGCCATTTTCCCAAGTTTCTCTTGAAGGTATGGTTACTTGGAAATTATTGTCAAACACCAACTTGGGGGTGGTGTAGTCGGATCGATTTGGTAAGAATCTAAAGTTAACTAGAATGGTAGTGTGGCCGATTTGATTATTGGTCCACTGTGATGTAGCTCTGAGTCGAGTAGCTGAGCTAGCTGCGACTTGTTTGCTGAAGATATCTAGGGGTGTGAGATCTAGTAGTACATTGAGGGCGTCCGATGGGGTTGTCCTCAGTGCACCACTAATACACAGACTAGCCGTTCTTTGAACTTTGGCCAGCTTGTTTTAGTTGATCATCTTGTCTAGTGCTGTCCACCAGACTATCACCCCGTATGTGAGTATCGGTCTAATTAGATAGATAGATAGATAGATAGATAGATAATTCTTTATTTACAAATTAAGAAAGTTACATTATAAATTTGAATAAAGAAGTACAAGCATGGCGTGAAAGCCGTCTGCCGGATTTAATCTGAATTTTAGATTTTAAGAAAGATTCAACAAATCGTTCATATATCTTAAATTTATTTAAAAAAAATAAATAAATAACAAATATTATTATATAAATAAATAACATAGGTTTTCGTGCATTATTTTACAATATCAAAGTTATGTTTACATAAGTCCGTATACATAAGTCTATGTGCATCGAAAAGAAAATAAGTAGGTATAAAAGAGATATGGAGGTAGAAGAACTGCGAAATCACAACCTTTTTTTTTAAAGATTATTATCTCATTTAGTTCTGGAATATAGGGCTTTCAGTTTAGCTAAAACAAAATTAATTTATTGGACTTTGAACAATGTATTTGATTCAAAACATGTTCAAATATGAGTTTCAGTAGTATTTTGCGTGAGAAACATAACGTACCAGCACTTTCCAACCACTCTCACCATTCAGAAAGCGAAAACATTCTTCGGGGGAAGTAGTATGTTTTGACCGGTTCTGGCGCAGTGGTACAGGTGGTACAGATGGTATGCAGTTGGTGTACGATGTACAGTATGTGGTACAGCAGTCGACATGAGGGTACGAGGGTACAACAGTCATTCTAGGATGATGGTACGATGGGACAGCAGTCATGGTGTACAGTATGTGTACCATATGATGATATTTTTTTTTTCGGCAGGTAGTTTTTTATTTGGCGGGATGGTTTTTTGATGGTAGCGTCTGGTGGATATTAAAAATAGATTGTTTTATTACGGTATGGAAAAACCATGGAGTACATAACATGAGAAGTGTCCTTTTACAATTTATAAAAAATAAAATAAGTAATAAATAAAACAATTTTTTTTTCATTTCAATTATATATTTTTGTATTAAAAAAAAAGACAATTTTTGTTAATCGTTTTGAGGTATATATGTCCATGAATTGTGGTCAAATGAAAAACCAAGCCATTTCACAAATATTTGTCAATGTATGTATGTTCTGGGCCAAGGGTTCAGTGAGGGTTCAGGGTTGTACAGTATGTGGTACAGCAGTCGACTGCCTTGATGAGGTGTGCTACACTCTGTAGTCTCTCCAAGGTTGGCACCTCTCTAGCCAAACGTATTTCTTCCTCTAATGCATCTTGCAGATGTTTCAATTCCCAACAGCCTTGGTAGAACTCCTTCAGATATTTTTCAAAAATCTGGAAGATGTCCAGAATTCCTTCCTTATCTGTGGAACTGTGACTGTTCTTCATTTTATTGTTCTCTTTGATGACTGATACTGAAATTTTTAAAACATTTGTTTTTTATACTTTTTTCGATAATTCAAATCCATTATTTGGCGGGATGGTACTCAATATGTAATATGTAGAGTATATGTACATACAATACAATTTCATGTTTCAACATGTTTATTGAAACCTTTTCATGAAAATGATTGCTTGTGTTGAGCATAGGGAGATGTATATAGGTATGTTTATTTATAGATATATACATACAATACAATTTCATGTTTCAACATGTTTATTGAAACCTTTTCATGAAAATGATTGCTTGTGTTGAGCATAGGGAGATGTATATAGGTATGTTTATTTATAGATATATACATACAATACAATTTCATGTTTCAACATGTTTATTGAAACCTTTTCATGAAAATGATTGCTTGTGTTGAGCATAGGGAGATGTATATAGGTATGTTTATTTATAGATATATACATACAATACAATTTCATGTTTCAACATGTTTATTGAAACCTTTTCATGACAATGATTGCTTGTGTTGGTCATAGGGAGATGTATGTGGGTAGGTAGGTATGTTTATTTATAGATATGTACATGTTTTGGGAATATGTATCTTTGGCGTTTGGTAGATAATAGAAATAGAACATCAAAATCTAGGTATAAAAGGTCTACCAGAAATTTAATAGTGAGCAGTCCTTTTTTGACTTACACTTATTCTAAGTAAAAATAAAAAAACAAAAATAGAAAAAATCACAATCAAAACTGATGACGGTGAAGACGACATAATTTACGTAAGGAGGACAAAGGACAGCCCAACATTCAAAATTTACATGAACGAGAAATACTTTAGATTAAAAACTCGATGTCAAAATTCTCAATTGAATTATGTTATTGATAAGAAATGAAATACTTAAATGGGCCTGTGTATGTAAAATTAAACTTGAAACATTAACCATATCTCCGATTACTGTACTAATTAAATAACTGTAATAAAAATTGAATGTATATATTTTTTTATTTCTTTTTTAAACAACTAACACCTGAGGTGCAAAAACTTTAATATCTATCAAAATTTTTAAAAATCTCACAAGATATAGACCAGTACGCTTTCTTATTTCAAATTGGAGCAGTAATTTGTAGTTATAAGAATTGTAAAAATTTATAATAAGATACGACTCTCGGATACCCTTCACCAAATAAATAATACAAATTTTTTTTTTTAATAAAAAGTTTTATTAAAATAAACATTTACATGTATACTTTTATTTTTCTAAGAAATATTCATATGGTATGATTGCTTTAATGATTTTAAATTCAGCAATTCAACATCAGATTTATATTCGAGATCCTTCATGAAGACTTCAACTTCTCCATTGCTTAGAACTCTTTCAGTTTCATATTCTTGATACTCATAACATTTAATACTGAGTGTGCGCAAGCTATAATTGCTATCATATGAGCATCGAATTGTTAATGCCTTATCGTCATCAAACTCGAGGTTGAAATGTATATAAAAAGGCTCTTTACTTTGTATAATTCCAGATATTTCAATTTCTTTTTTAATCAAGTCTTGCCTAAAACTCTCTATTGCTTCCTCTACTGTAACTTTTTTCTCATTTGAATTGATGTTATTCCCGTCCTTGTGGCATTATGTTAATTTTTAGCATTTGTAAATGTTAGCAAACGAAACGATAATCCTATTTGTACTGTATCGTTATTAGGTAAATTCAGCGAAAAAGAAAGATTGTCAGTTATGTTTGACTGCTGTAAATTGATATCCACAGGTAATGGTAAAGAAGTAACTAATGAAGGATGCGATAATGGATGGACCTTACAAGATGTACTTTACCTTGAAATCATCATAAATAAATACAACCCTATGCATGGATCATCCTATATCGAATTACCAATGAATATGCAATCGAAAAAAGCTATCATCAATGTAAAAAAATAATGATAATGCATGCTTTGCCTGGGCTATTGTATCAGCTCTACATCCCTCTTACCACATTACTGATCGAGTTTCTTAATATCCTCATTACTCTAGAGTTCATAATTTAAGCGGTATGAAATTCGCGATGGATATAAAAAAATTTCCCAATTTGAAAAACTTAATAATTTAAGTGTTAATGTGTATGGCTTAGAAAATAATACTATTGTAGGACCTGTGTTTTACACTTGTGATAAAAAGGAGAACCATATAAACTTATTATATTATTTAGAAAATGGTGAAAACAGACATCATTGTTTGATTAAAAACTTAAGTAGACTAGTAAGCACTGCCGGCTTATGCAGTTCATCAACAACGTTTCTTTTACTCATCCTTTAGAAGAATGATTAGAACAACAAAGTATTCTAGTATTTAACCTTCATAAATAAGGCTTTGGCAATTGTCGGTTTAATATAATACGATTAAAAAATGCTTTTATGTTTAAATTATTTATTTTAATCTTCCGTACAATAACATTAACTTCTTAACTTTAAAAATTCAATTTTCAATCAAGTAGCATGCTATTAGACATTATTGTCTGCTTTTACTTTTATTCTCAGTTTAATACTAAAATACAGATTGATTTACTCTATGATTTGTACTAGATTTATCTCAACTTATAATTTCTGGTTTTCTGTTAATAGCGTTTCCAAACAAGTATTTCTCTAATTTCTCGACTTCAAATTGAATATATTGTCTGAGTTGTTCGTATGCTTCATCATAGTTGTCATCTTCAGTTTTTTGAAATCCCTACCCAGTTGGTCCTCGTACCCCTCTTTCTCCACGTAATCCTGGTGATCCTTGCTCTCCTCGTTCTCTCCTTGGCTCCATTTAGACTCTTTTAGAACACCGTCCAAATTTATCTACACTCATATTGTAGTTAATTATTCAATTACGTCTGCTTCTTTTAGCTCTTCGATAATTGAAACAATTTCGTTATAGTGATTATTGTGCCCGGCTTGTTGTGATGCAATAAGAAGTCTCAATCGATCTACAAGTTCATTGGGATCATCCCAGAAGATATAGTCTTTTTCTTTCTTAGATAGTTGCATTAATCCATTTCCCAATGCTATTGGTTTATCTATTATTATTTTATCTTCAAATAGTTTATTTATAATTTGTTTGTATTTATAACCCTTATTTCCTAGTACTTGGCTTCTTGGATTGTGATTACGTTTATGGGCATTGGTAGCTAGTAATATAGTTTTGTAATTGATCAAATCTTCATCATTGAACTGGGTTGGCTTTTTCTTGAATACTAGTTCAAATAAACCAGGTGTACCATTATAGATTTTATTATTTATTTCTATATCATTTCCCTTAATTTTTAACTCTTTATCTCCAATTTGTAACATTCCGTTATTCAAATGCACTCCATACAAATCATCAAGCGTTCTTGAATTATTTCAATATAAATTAATATAATCTCGGGGGATTTTTTCCATTGTTTCTAGATCTATTTTTTCTTCAAAGTCACGAACAAGATGCCGATGACGCAGGCGTGAGCTCCTATCCCTCTTACTTTGAGGTGTTACCATGGAGGTTTTTGGGGTGCTGTCACTGATGTTTGATGTGGTAGTGGTATTGTGTGGGGTGATAAATTCATCTTCTTCATAATTATGCTTTATTTTTTTGTGTGGAGACGCGAAATTATTGTAGTGATCATCAAATGAATTTTTGATATTTGATTTCTCTACTAGATCCTTAAGGGGCTTAGTAATCGGTTTAAAAACTTCTTCTATTTGCAAATCGAATGCGGCCTTTCCGTTTCTTAGGGCTTTATATTTTTTTCGTAGGGCATCCGTTGTTTTAATAAGTTCTTTTGTTACTTCTTCATTCAAGTGCATCATGATGTTGACTTACTATTTTTACAAAAGTTTTTGAAATTAAATTGTACGCTTATGATGATCTGCTTTTGAACTGCTTTGTACTGATGTGAGCTGAACGCTGTGAACTATGAACCATTCTCATAGAACAATGCAATACGAATGCTGTACGCAGTTGTAGTTATAAGCTTTTTATAGTTTCAGGATCCGTATCAGAATTAACATGATCATTGTAAATGTGTGATTCATATAATCTTGTTTGAAAGCATTTATAAAATTAGCGTTGTCTCATATTAAATGTTTCGGAATTCTTGTGTATGTCTGACACAAATAAAAACTATAATTCGAAAGCCGATCAGACCAGTTCAAAAGCCGATCAGACCAGTTCAAAAGCCGATCAGACCAGTTCAAAAGCAGTTCAAAAGCCGATCAGACCAGTTCAAAAGCAGTTCAAAAGCCGATCAGACCAGTTCAAAAGCCGATCAGACCTGTTCAAAAGCAGTTCAAAAGCCGATCAGACCAGTTCAAAAGCAGTTCAAAAGCCGATCAGACCAGTTCAAAAGCAGTTCAAAAGCCGATCAGACCAGTTCAAAAGCCGATCAGACCTGTTCAAAAGCAGTTCAAAAGCCGATCAGACCAGTTCAAAAGCCGATTGACCCGTTTAAAAGCCGATCAGACCAGTTCAAAAGCAGTTCAAAAGCCGATCAGACCAGTTCAAAAGCCGATCAGACCTGTTCAAAAGCCGATCAGACCAGTTCAAAAGCAGTTCAAAAGCCGATCAGACCAGTTTAAAAGCAGTTCAAAAGCCGATCAGACCAGTTCAAAAGCCGATCAGACCAGTTCAAAAATGGTTCATAGTACACAGCGTTCAGCTCACATCAGTACAAAGCAGATCAAAAGCTGTTCATCATAAGAAAGAAAAAGACTATATCTTCTGGGATGATCCCAATGAACTTGTAGATCGATTGAGACTTCTTATTGCATCACAACAAGCCGGGCACAATAATCACTATAACGAAATTGTTTCAATTATCGAAGAGCTAAAAGAAGCAGACGTAATTGAATAATTAACTACAATATGAGTGTAGATAAATTTGGACGGTGTTCTAAAAGAGTCTAAATGGAGCCAAGGAGAGAACGAGGAGAGCAAGGATCACCAGGATTACGTGGAGAAAGAGGGGTACGAGGACCAACTGGGTAGGGATTTCAAAAAACTGAAGATGACAACTATGATGAAGCATACGAACAACTCAGACAATATATTCAATTTGAAGTCGAGAAATTAGAGAAATACTTGTTTGGAAACGCTATTAACAGAAAACCAGAAATTATAAGTTGAGATAAATCTAGTACAAATCATAGAGTAAATCAATCTGTATTTTAGTATTAAACTGAGAATAAAAGTAAAAGCAGACAATAATGTCTAATAGCATGCTACTTGATTGAAAATTGAATTTTTAAAGTTAAGAAGTTAATGTTATTGTACGGAAGATTAAAATAAATAATTTAAACATAAAAGCATTTTTTAATCGTATTATATTAAACCGACAATTGCCAAAGCCTTATTTATGAAGGTTAAATACTAGAATACTTTGTTGTTCTAATCATTCTTCTAAAGGATGAGTAAAAGAAACGTTGTTGATGAACTGCATAAGCCGGCAGTGCTTACTAGTCTACTTAAGTTTTTAATCAAACAATGATGTCTGTTTTCACCATTTTCTAAATAATATAATAAGTTTATATGCTTCTCCTTTTTATCACAAGTATAAAACACAGGTCCTACAATAGTATTATTTTCTAAGCCATACACATTAACACTTAAATTATTAAGTTTTTCAAATTGGGAAATTTTTTTATATCCATCGGGAATTTCATACCGCTTAAATTATGAACTCTAGAGTAATGAGGATATTAAGAAACTCGATCAGTAATGTGGTAAGAGGGATGTAGAGCTGATACAATAGCCCAGGCAAAGCATGCATTATCATTATTTTTTTACATTGATGATAGCTTTTTTCGATTGCATATTCATTGGTAATTCGATATAGGATGATCCATGCATAGGGTTGTATTTATTTATGATGATTTCAAGGTAAAGTACATCTTGTAAGGCCCATCCATTATCGCATCCTTTATTAGTTACTTCTTTACCATTACCTGTGGATATCAATTTACAGCAGTCAAACATAACTGACAATCTTTCTTTTTCGCTGAATTTACCTAATAACGATACAGTACAAATAGGATTATCGTTTCGTTTGCTAACATTTACAAATGCTAAAAATTAACATAATGCCACAAGGACGGGAATAACATCAATTCAAATGAGAAAATAGTTACAGTACTGGAAGCAATAGAGAGTTTTAGGCAAGACTTGATTAAAAAAGAAATTGAAATATCTGGAATTATACAAAGTAAAGAGCCTTTTTATATACAAAAAAGAAAGTTTTTGTGACCTTCACTCCATTATGCGTTTCGCCCAGGTGCAACAATGGGCTCATCAGTTAGATGTTGTTGCATCCTTCTAATACGCAATGTTGCGTATTAGAAGGGTGCAACAACATCTAACTGATGAGCCCATTGTTGCACCTGGGCGAAACGCATAATGGAGTGAAGGTCACAAAAACTTTCTTTTTTGATTTTTAAATCACAATACTCCAACTAATAATAAATTTCTTTTATTATTAAAAAAATTTTCATTTAAACATTAGCCAGACCACGGGCAAACATATTTTAGGTGCATGAATGTAACCTGTGATTGACTACTTAGGTAGGTGGGTCTGATGGAAAGAACGATGAAATTTGACCTATATCCCTTTGCAGCTTGTAGGCACGCTTGCGATCGCACAGGCATTAGCTCGACGGTGGGGTGGGATCTTGCTGCAGATATCCTAAGCACACATGTTGTCGTGCCTATATGTTTGTTTTTTTTTTTTTTTTTTTTTTTTAAAATGATCAAAAGAGGACAGGATGAAAGTTAGAATGAAAGAAAATAAAGAGAAAGTAAGAAGTTTAAAGAAGAGAAGAAATTAAATGAGAAATCAAATGAACCACAGCTATTATATGTTTCAGGTTTTGTGAAACATTTGGAAGTACCCTCCCCTTTTGCACCCAAAATCTAATTTTTGGATACACCTTGGTTATCCTCTTCCCCAGCTTAATTAAGATAACCCCTTTACCGAAAATCCTCTCACTATTTTACCAAATCATTCCTGAATAGCTAAAGATAAATTATTCCAGATAAACCATTTTAGATATCTATCTTTTAGATTAAACTTGTTTTTATTTTACGAGAATTCATTTTCGTATCTTAGTACAAAATATACAAACAAAAAAAATATGATTGCCAAAGATATATAATATGTGTACAATATGGTACTTACAGGTGAATTTCCCGTCACGGCGAAAGTTGTGGCCACAATTTCCCTCGTTGACTGCGGGTGTTGAAGTTTTATTTTTGTTCAACTTGTTGTTTCTTTCTTTTTTTTTTTTTTTTTTTTTTGTTTTATGTAAGATCTTAAATATTTAGTTTTAATTTCTGTGGCAAATTAGGTTTTAAAAATCTGAATTTGGATTTTTTTGTTTCTCGTCTTTATAGTTGAATGTTTCGGTGTTCAGTTTTTTTTGTTTCTCGTAATATAACCTATGACCATGTGGTTTTTAGTTATGTAGGCGATCAATTGATCATGCCCGTGATTTCTTCGAGCTTGTTCGATCTTTTGCAGATTTTTAATGCAGATTATTATAAATGTGTGGTGATACCAGGAGAATATTTACTCCAAATTTTGCGGACGCACTTTAGTGGCTTTTATGAAAGCTTTATCCACTTTTGACAAGCTACGTCCGCAGTTATCTGTGGGCGTATTTTGTCAATTAGAATTATGAGTACAAATAAAAACTGATAGAAAAAATTACCTTTTCAATTTATTTGGCTATATATGGGGTTTACAAAAAAATCTTCTATAGGGATTGAAGATGATCCCTTTCTTTCATGGGTCTCAAACCAAAGTTGGGTCAATTGATTTGTCTCGAAGCTCGATAATTGATTTTTAATGAGCAAGTTTTAAAGGTGGGTACTACAACCTAACAAGAAATAGATTTTATAATATGGAAATTCATCCAATTTGAAATTCTTGAATTAAATTATTTCTTACCGAGACTTAGGAACTTAAAAGGTATATTATTCTTTTTTTTGTTTAAGAAGCAATTTTATACAGGACTTCTTACAACTATGGAGGTTGAGATTAGAAAGACACGCTTAGGAAAAGAAAATTCTAAGATGGGTTAGTTTCCGAAAAAATGTATTGATTTTAGTTCAGTGGATGTTCGACACTCGATTTAATTTTTGTAGGTTTAGGCTTGCCGAATTCGAAGATACAATGTGTGTATGACATGGCTGTTTACATGATGCATTTTATTTATGTGGTGCTTACATTTAATTTTAACTTAAAGCATTTGTTTTGAAGGTGTACGCTACAAAGTCAAGAATTTTTCAAATATTCCTTATTTAAAAAGGCTTGAAGAACGTACATATTTTAGTTTGATTGTTCTTAGAACGTGTGGCCTCGACCCATGACCTTGAGAACATGCTCTACCGATTAAGTTACGATCGCAAGTCTTTAGCATGATAAATGCCGACTTTTTTTCCATCTAAGTTCTCTACCTCATACATTGAATTACCTATTTGTCGTATTATTCTGCACTTCACAAATTTATCACATAATTTAGCATTTAGATTTTTAGAAGCATCGCTCAGAATGAAATTACGTCGATAGCATTCTGTTCCTGGTAATAACAAGCGTTTCGAGCTTCTCAGATTGTAGGACTTTTCGTTTTTGGAATGTGCTAATTGGAGATTTTCTTTAACTTTTTGCCGTATCAATTCTAGTCTATTGTGCTGAGGTAAGCACTGAATTTCACTTTCATTTAGAGCATTGAGATTTCGAAGTATATTATACATGCTTGCATGCGTAACCATATGTCTACCAAACAAAATAAAGAATGGAGTCATTCCAGTAGACTGGTGAACCGAAGTCCATAAAGCTTGTTGTACCTCAATCAAATGTTTGTCCCAATCACGATGATCATTTTTAATGTAGCTACGTACTGCAGACAAAATCGATTGGTTGACTCTTTCAGCTGCATTTGATTGCGGCGAATAAACTGCGTTTCTCATGTGCTTACAACCATATTTTGCTAGGAAATCTTGAAAATCTTTCGCAATGAATTGTTTCCCATTATCACTGTGAACGATTTCTGGTACTCCATACTGACTGAAAACAGCTTGTTCTAAAAATTCAATTACAGATTTAACATTTGCTTTTTGCATGGATTTTAAAAATACACATTTCGAAAAACCATCTAAAACTACGAAAATAAATGCTTTGCCACGTTTGCTTCTAGGATATGGACCCATAAAGTCTATGAAAATTTTTTGAAATGGTCTGTCTAATTGTTTTTGAGTTACCATAGGTGGTCTTAAAGTTTTGTTAACCGATTTGGTCTGTTTACAAATTGAGCAATTTTGAACAAAGTTTCGAATCTGAGTAGTCATGTTTGGCCAGTAGTAAAAGCGCTTTACTCTATCTAGTGTTTTTATCATTCCACCATGGGAACAATTTGGTGGATTATGTGAATTTTCGATGATGGATTGCGTCAACCCTATGGGTATCCACAGTATCCATTCACATTCACTCTTCAACAAATCTTCTTCTTTTGGAAATTCGCGTTTATAAACATATTTTTCATCTACAACTTTAATGTCAGGAAAGTTCGATTGGTTTTTTTCGATGGTTGAAATCAAATCTCGATAATCTGGTGAGTCGAACTCTGAAGAATCTAGGTCTACTGCCATGTAAGTTTCTGAATTAAGCGAGAGCTCATCCATGAATGCACGTGACAATGCATCGGCTACTACATTTTGTGATCCTTTTTTATGTTTAATATCAAAGGTGAATGCCTGAAGCTTTAGTGACCACCGCGCTAACCTACCGCCAAGATCCTTTAGGCTCATAAGCCATTTAAGGCTTGCGTGATCAGTCACCAAAGTAAAAGGCAGACCCTATACATATGGTCTAAATTTTTTTACCGCTTGCACTGCCGCGTAGCATTCCTGCTCCGTAACGCTATAGTTACGTTGACACTTGTTCAACTTTTCAGAAAAAAAGGCTATAGGTTTCTCGTTCTCATCTTCATCATACTGGTATAAAACACCACCAATACCGCAGCTAGATGCATCGCATTGTATGACGAATGGCTTCGTAAAATCTGGATGACTCAACAAAGGAGCAGATATTAAGGCTGTCTTCAGAGCTTCGAAAGATGCTAGTGCATCAGGGTTTATCACAAAAACCTTTCCTTTTTTAAGTGTGTCCGTTAAAGGACTGGCTATAGCAGCGAAATTCCTAATGAACCTCCGGTACCATCCGCACATTCCTAAGAATCTCCGCACCTGTTTTTGTGAAGCTGGAACGGGAAATTCTTTTATGCATGAAACTTTCCCGGGGTCAGGTTTGATATTGCCTTGGCCAACGATATACCCTAAATACTTGAGTTCCTTGAAACAAAAGTGTGATTTTTCGACGTTAATTGTAAGATTTGCGGCTGTCAATCGTTCGGCTACTTTTTCAAGAATTTGAAGATGTGTGTCAAAATCCTTTGAAATTATGAGTAGGTCGTCAACATAAGGGAAAACATACTCTCTAAGTTCACTGGGGATCACCTTATCAATTACTTTACACATGGTCTGTGCTGCATTTCGCAAACCGAAAGGCATAACTGTAAATTGATACAGTGGTCTTCCTTGAACAGTGAATGCTGTTTTCTCTTTTGCTGATTCCTCTAAAGGTATTTGCCAGAAGGCATCTTTTAAGTCAACACTGCTTATGAAATGAGTATCTTTCAAACGACTAATTATTCCTTCAATATTTTGCATCGGATATGCACTTCCTTTCGTATGAGCGTTCAGCTTCCTGGAGTCCAAACAGAGACGAACTTTACCAGGTTTCTGAACTAAAACTATGGGCGAACTCCAGGCGCTGTTGCTCTCTTCAATAACTCCAAGGGCAAGCATCCTATCAAGTTCTTTGAAAATTATGTTTTGAATTGGTACCGAAACAGGGTAATGCCTTTGTTTTATTGGCTCAGGCTCATTTGTTTCAATAACATGCATACCAACATTTGTCCTTCCCAGACCTAATTCGGAAAAAGATGGAAATTGCTTTATGACTTTTTGAAGTGACAAGGATTGTTCGTTAGTTAAGACATGCGGTTCAGGTTTTGATTTTGGTATGTCAATGTCTATATCTTTGGCTATTTCACTTATGATGTTTGGCGCGATTTTAAATTTTTGCCAAAAATCTATGCCAAGATATAATGGCTGATTAAGTGAAGGTATAATATATAAATCTTGGTTGTGAGTTTGATCACCGTATGAAACTTTAACATTTACTCTGCCTATAATAGCTTGAGACTTGCCATCAGCGGTTTTGATAGATGACTTAAATTTAAGAATTGGAATTTTTAAACGATTCACAAAATCTAATGAGTCGGCTCCTAAACACGAAAGTGTTGCACCACTGTCTAACAAACCTTTGATTTCAGTTCCATTTATATTTATTGTGGCATATGGCCTTGGATCATTATTTGAGTGTAATACACAACTACTTATCATTGAATTGTAGAATGAACGTTTACGATACCTATTGCGAACCTTTTGTAATTTACTTGTTGGTAATTTATGATTGATTTCGTTAACGTTGAAAATTTTTGCTCTTAATTCGTTGTAATGTCTTACTCTTTCTTCATAACTTTTGTTTCGAAAAATGTTTCTTTTGTGTTTATTTATATTTTCATTTTTATTGGTATTTATATCTGGTATTATTTTGTCTTGGCCAATGTCTTTATCCGGTAATTTAATAGTATTTTGAAAATCAGGGTAAGTATTTTCAGAAGAATCTACTTTGGTTGATCGGGATTTGTCTGTATCGAACGAGACATTCCCGTCAATGTCAGGTTCGGTTTCGAGTTTTCCTGTTTTTGATGACATTTTGGACAATTCAATACTGTGAAATTATCAGTTCCACATCGATAGCAAAACAATCTATCAAAAGTTGATGGACAATTAATGAACAAATGTCCAGTTTGTTTACAATTAAAACATTTAATTGTATTTTTATTCACGCTATTTTGTTGCCTATTCAAAGCCGAAACTGAATCATATTTATTTATTTGTGTGTCAACATAAAAATCATCTCTATTATCATCCAATTCATTTACACTTCTAAAATTTCTATTTTGAGTAGGGTACCTAGAACTTAGCATTCTTTCAACTCGCTTACACTCAGCTCTGAAGTGCTCTAAGGAGGTTATTCTCATTGGATAAATATAGCTTAATAATTTTGAATTAATATTTGATCTAAGAATATCAATCAAATCATCATCCCTCATAGGATCTTTAAGTTGACCCTTAAGCTGTAATACGGATACAAAATAATCCTCAAAGTTTTCTTGTGGCAACTGCTTTTTGTCCATAATTTGCTTAATAATTTGAAAATCATTCTCATGACTTCTGAAACGCTTCAACAAAGAATCACGCAACGTAAACCAGTCACCTCTAGGATTATTTCTCAAATGTTGCCAAAACCAATCTTGAGCTATGCCAGATAAAAGAATATGGAATTGTCGAATAACATCATCCCAAGAAAATTTGTAATTATTCTTCAAAGTTTCGATGCGGAACACGAAATCTTCTATTGACATTGTTTTGGAAGTGCCATCGAATTTCACTCCCCAACGATCTATACGCAATGTTTTATTATCATGTACTGACAAATTTCTGTTTTGTTCCCTATTCACATCTGTATCCAAATACGAATAGGCTCCTCCATACAAATAATCATCTAAATTTTGATTTAAATTATGATTTAAATTTTGATTTGAAGGCAACTTGTTAAAATTATTTTGATTGGATGGTTGATTATAATTATTAGTGTCAAATCCTAATTTATTGATATTTTCATTTTGTTTAGGCTGAGAATCGCTCTTACTATTATAATTATTTAAATTAGGCAAAATCTTTTGAATGCTATTTTGAATAAGACCTGGAAGCTTCAACTCTAATGTCTTAATGATAAGATCTTCGATATGCTCGTCTAGTCTTTGCATTCGAACTGAATTATTATTAACTACTTGTACCCGTGGTGGATGTGGTAGGTCATGGTCTATACCGTTGGCAATAGTACGATCAGCTGGTTGAGTACTTAAGCCACTCGCAACATTTTCTAGGCTGTCAACATTAAGCAACGGGAATGCAATGCTATTCGAAACATGAGTAGTATTATCATTTCTCTGAAAAGTAGAAATTGTTGGAATGTTGCTATTAGCTGTCACAGTTGTTGTTGTTGTTGCTGATGCTGTATTATCAGCACAATACACTCTAATTTTACTCGGAGAGAGCATTTCTCTATTGGAATTATTTAAATTACTATTTACAAGAGGACGAAATTCGTTTCCATTAAGAGACAAGTCTTGGACTGAAGATGTTAAAGGGGAACGCTGTACAGGGTTTAGATTAGATCCAAAGCTTCTGTTGGCTATGTTGACTGGTGAATCAACGAGGTTGTCATTGTAAGAGCGTGTTTTGGGACCTCTCTTAGAAATAGGATTTCGCGTATTTTTCGGAATAGCTCCGTTAAGTGATTTATTATTATTACTCATTGTCTCTTTTAAAAATAATGATTTTATCAGAACAGTTAAGTTAATTTAAGAGTTTTTGTTTTGGTTTTTGTTTTATTTGCGGTTTTGCTATTCAGAAATGATCGATTTTTTTTTTTGTGAGGGAGTTTAGTCAGCTGTGTGATGTGATGTTCAAATGAAAATAGAAAAGAAAATATAGAAAAAAAATAGTTAAGGTTGGAATTAAGTAATTTCTCCGGACTTTTAACTCATTTACTATTCTGCATAGACGAGGACTCAGAGAAACACATTAAAACAATTTAAATTATAATTTGTATCGAAAACGTTAATTAATGCAGCACGAAATGTTTCAAGTGAACAACTGATGTGGACTCTTAGATGACGTAAACAAATTAATGTCGTTTATATATCAAGTGCAACGATAAGTTTATGTTGAAAATAATAATTTTTTATCGGACTTCTTGATAAAAAAACAACAAAGCCAGTGGCAACACTACTTAATTTAAAAAAAAATTAACTGTAGGGGACTCACTGATAATTTAAATTTAAATTGGAATATAAAGCAAACAATATAATTTTGTAAAATACAAAGCTGGAATTTGAAGGCAAGAAATTATAATTTGCTTTTTCTTTAGGTATTATTGCGAAAGCAATAATGAAGCCTTAATCGTTGGGCGCCAATGTGTGATTGACTACTTAGGTAGGTGGGTCTGATGGAAAGAACGATGAAATTTGACCTATATCCCTTTGCAGCTTGTAGGCACGCTTGCGATCGCACAGGCATTAGCTCGACGGTGGGGTGGGATCTTGCTGCAGATATCCTAAGCACACATGTTGTCGTGCCTATATGTTTGTTTTTTTTTTTTTTTTTTTTTAAATGATCAAAAGAGGACAGGATGAAAGTTAGAATGAAAGAAAATAAAGAGAAAGTAAGAAGTTTAAAGAAGAGAAGAAATTAAATGAGAAATCAAATGAACCACAGCTATTATATGTTTCAGGTTTTGTGAAACATTTGGAAGTACCCTCCCCTTTTGCACCCAAAATCTAATTTTTGGATACACCTTGGTTATCCTCTTCCCCAGCTTAATTAAGATAACCCCTTTACCGAAAATCCTCTCACTATTTTACCAAATCATTCCTGAATAGCTAAAGATAAATTATTCCAGATAAACCATTTTAGATATCTATCTTTTAGATTAAACTTGTTTTTATTTTACGAGAATTCATTTTCGTATCTTAGTACAAAATATACAAACAAAAAAAATATGATTGCCAAAGAAATATAATATGTGTACAATATGGTACTTACAGGTGAATTTCCCGTCACGGCGAAAGTTGTGGCCACAATTTCCCTCGTTGACTGCGGGTGTTGAAGTTTTATTTTTGTTCAACTTGTTGTTTCTTTCTTTTTTTTTTTTTTTTTGTTTTTGTTTTATGTAAGATCTTAAATATTTAGTTTTAATTTCTGTGGCAAATTAGGTTTTAAAAATCTGAATTTGGATTTTTTTGTTTCTCGTCTTTATAGTTGAATGTTTCGGTGTTCAGTTTTTTTTGTTTCTCGTAATATAACCTATGACCATGTGGTTTTTAGTTATGTAGGCGATCAATTGATCATGCCCGTGATTTCTTCGAGCTTGTTCGATCTTTTGCAGATTTTTAATGCAGATTATTATAAATGTGTGGTGATACCAGGAGAATATTTACTCCAAATTTTGCGGACGCACTTTAGTGGCTTTTATGAAAGCCTTATCCACTTTTGACAAGCTACGTCCGCAGTTATCTGTGGGCGTATTTTGTCAATTAGAATTATGAGTACAAATAAAAACTGATAGAAAAAATTACCTTTTCAATTTATTTGGCTATATATGGGGTTTACAAAAAAATCTTCTATAGGGATTGAAGATGATCCCTTTCTTTCATGGGTCTCAAACCAAAGTTGGGTCAATTGATTTGTCTCGAAGCTCGATAATTGATTTTTAATGAGCAAGTTTTAAAGGTGGGTACTACAACCTAACAAGAAATAGATTTTATAATATGGAAATTCATCCAATTTGAAATTCTTGAATTAAATTATTTCTTACCGAGACTTAGGAACTTAAAAGGTATATTATTCTTTTTTTTGTTTAAGAAGCAATTTTATACAGGACTTCTTACAACTATGGAGGTTGAGATTAGAAAGACACGCTTAGGAAAAGAAAATTCTAAGATGGGTTAGTTTCCGAAAAAATGTATTGATTTTAGTTCAGTGGATGTTCGACACTCGATTTAATTTTTGTAGGTTTAGGCTTGCCGAATTCGAAGATACAATGTGTGTATGACATGGCTGTTTACATGATGCATTTTATTTATGTGGTGCTTACATTTAATTTTAACTTAAAGCATTTGTTTTGAAGGTGTACGCTACAAACCACATTCCCCTAGAAATATAAAGTTTACAGTGTCTTTGCACTGTAAACTTTATATAGGTGTCGGTAAACATCGACCAAAACTTTGCGTATTAGAAGGGTGCAACAACATCTAACTGATGAGCCCATTGTTGCACCTGGGCGAAACGCATAATGGAGTGAAGGTCACAAAAACTTTCTTTTTTGATTTTTAAATCACAATACTCCAACTAATAATAAATTTCTGTTATTATTAAAAAAAAGAAGCACTCCGGGAGTGCCGACGGAAGTGAAAACAGAATTGAATTTTCAGTAAATATTTAAATGTAGGTACAGGAAAATCTTTTATAATATACTTATGTAGATGTACATATAGAGGAACATCAATGAAACTTATGAGTTTTCATTCACAATTCCATCTCTACAACCATCGTATTCTAATACTGAAATAATAGGTCTATGGTAACTCAAATAGGAAACGAACAATTTTGTCTCAAATCTTTTTAAATATATCGCAAAGACTGCATCAATTGTCGCTTTATATTTCGTTGTACTAAAGCTGCGGTCATTCGTCATTGTAAAATAGTATTCTTCTTTTAAAAATTGAAAAAGTGGCAAATTTGTAGCATCGCCGAAGTTGATGTTAAAATCACCACTCAAAATCATTGGGAAATCATCAAATCTCTCCCCAATTTTATCGTGAAGGTATGCAGAAGCGTCTTCAGACTAAATAAATAAATTTTTATATAAAAAAATCGCCGATATCAAAAACATTACTACTAAACATATACTAGTGTAGGTACCTACCTCGTATGCAAATCCATATGATTTGAGCAAAATATGGCAGTTGTATCAGAAAACCTTTTACAGATAGCTGCTCCTGCTGCTGGACGATCGTGCCTTCTGAAAGTAGCAACTAAATTGAAATCTGGAATATCATATCTATATTTCTTCGTCACCCTTGTGAAATTCTGTTAAAATCAATACATTCAATTTTTTAACGATAGTCGATAGTGTCTACAGGTTTTGTAACTGCACTCGTAAACTTTGACAATAAAATGAAAGGACAATGCATTAAGTTTAGAAACGAAATTAGTGAAAATTTGAGTAATGGTTTTTCAAACTATTTTCATGCAACCATTTCAATTCCATCGATAAATCATCGCGATGAGTTGTTGATCTCTTTTAATTTGTTGTAAAGTTCGAATCATCGACCAGAGCGTCTCCTACTCTGCCATGATTCCAGCTTCACTCATCCACTTCATTGAAATGGTAGTAAAATATTTGCTATTCCATTCTTTAAAGTCATTTAGCAGTGCAAAATTAATGAGTTTCTTGGCTCAATGGTATAGTCGATGGCTATTAGACTAAGGGTCTCAGGTTCGAATCCCAGGCGTGGCCCCAATTTTTGTTTATGTTTTCACTTTAAATAAATAAAAAAATGGAAGTCATTGCTGGGAATCGAACCTGAGAGGCTGGGCTATGACGAATTTACATACGAAATACAATGAACCAAAAAATGGTGTCGGTCGCGAATTCATTGCTTTACCCCCATCGCAAAAGTGCCAAACGCGCCTAAAGAAGTTTTCACTTCAAAAAAAATTTTTTCATTTAAACATTAGCCAGACCATGGGCAAACATATTTTAGGTGCATGAATGTAACCACATTCCCCTAGAAATATAAAGTTAACAGTGTCTTTGCACTGTAAACTTTATATAGGTGTCGGTAAACATCGACCAAAACATTGCGTTTTAGAAGGGTGTAACAACATCTAACTGATGAGCCCATTGTTGCACCTGGGCGAAACGCATAATGGAGTGAAGGTCACAAAAACTTTCTTTTTTGATTTTTAGATCACAATACTCCAACTAATAATAAATTTCTTTTATTATTAAAAAAATTTTTCATTTAAACTTTTTATATACATTTCAGGATGATGGCCGACGATCTGTCAAACAAGTTGATATTTTCAAGTGCTGTGCGAAATTTAAGTTTTTAAATCATAAAATACATAGTTTAAATAAAAAGAAATAGAGCAAACAGTTCAAAAGTCTCGTTTATCTTTTGAAAGCAAAGTAGTAAGTGCTAGTCATAAGTTTTTAAGGTTTTTAAGTGAATTATCGCATTCGCATGAATTCTAACCCTGTAACACCGGCACCAAGCAAGCGAAATTTGTCAGAAACATCTCCGGAAGACAACGAAAACTCCAAATTGACATTCAAAAATAGAAAAACTATGAGCTCATTGGGAAATTTTACGTTGGAAGATTTCAAGCAGATTCTGGACGAACGCTTCAAAACCCTTGCAACGAAACAGGACCTCGAACCATTACTTTCCGAGTTAACTCATCTGCGAGTGAGCAACGAAAATTTAAAAGCTCAAGTTAAAATTTTGGAAACGCGATGCGATCAGCTCGAGCGGCGCTTTGAAGCATCTGATTTACAGATGAGAGACAGAAATATTATTTTTCATCTCCCCATCACAATGAACGATAAACCTAAGGAGCGCCTACAAAACACCTGCACTAGCATAACAAACAATCCAACCACGGGAGCTTTCGAGCACTTCCAAGAGCTAAACACCAAGGCAACAAATAGGCGAATGTACCGCGTCAAGGAAGCTAACGCGCAGTTAGCAAGAGACATTTTAAGCCAAGGTAGAAAACTTGCAAACACTGGCATATCCATGCATAAGGATTACCCAGTTGGAATGCGCCGAAAAAGAACCATTTTGCTAAAGGCAAAAAGAGAAATCAAACGACAAAACTCAGATCTCAAGGTGAGCTTGTTGGATGACAAATTGCGCATTGAAGATGATTATTTCTTCTGGAACGATGTAGCTGGATTAATGTGTGGACAGTTAGATGGATTTAACGTACTTTCGTCAAAATATAAAATTAATTTGCAGCGAACAAGCATTGAAAATCAAAACAACATCGTGTCAATGTCATCGAGAAACGTCACCCAAATGTCATCAATAAATGGATCACAGCCATCTACATTTCAGTTAGCAAACACCACAGGATGTACTGTCGGCAATGCAGATATAAATACGCGTTCACATCATTAATGTTTCCCCGTCAGCCAGAATAACGAAAATGAAGTTAGTTATAAGAAAATTAAAATTTTAAGCTACAATATAAATGGATTCTCAAACAAAAATATAGATTCCAATTTTTTTTATTACATTAATACTTTCGAAATATTTTTGCTTTATGAAACCCACACCATACAACAAAATCAAAAATACTTTGCTGACTATTTCACCGATTACGAGCTATGCTGGGTAGCAGCAACAAAAAGGAATGGAGCTACGAGAGGAAGAGCATCAGACGGAGCACTCTTTGGATTTAAGAAATCGATGTCGGCAATGGAGTGTGCTTTCAAAGAAATAGAGGATTTTCATTATCTACAGATTTTGATCAATTCAAATATCATAAATGTAGTTCCAATATACATAAATTGTTCTCATTGGCAATCGGACTTTGCCTGTTTAATCGACTCCTTGCAAGAATTGGGAGAAAAGCATTGCGTTCTAATTGGTGATTTTAACGCGCGTACTGGAAAAGAACAATGTATATCATTTGGAAATTATTCACTTCCTAGAAAATCGAGGGACACAGAACTCAACGCAAGGGGAAAACTTATCTTGGAAATGGGAAGCGCTTTTGATATGACCATCATGAACGGTACACAAAAAGGGGATGAAGACGGTAGACTCACTTTCATCCGAAATCCAGGCCAGTCTGTTATCGATTACCTCTTCATGTCTAATGATATAACCGATTATTTATTTAATTTCGAGGTGGATAGCCAAATATATTCAGACCATATGCCATTGATCACCACACTGACAACTTCAGAATTAATGATCGAACAGGACAAACACAAAAATTGCCTTCTCCCAAAATTGAAATGGAAAAAAAACCGATTGGAAGCGTATCGAAAGAATTTGAACCTACAAATTAACGCAAAATTACTAAATGAGCAGCCACCAACGATAGAAATTTTGCAAAGCATTATAACGTCAACAGCATCGCCACAGCACGCAAAACCTTACGCTTGTAAAAATAAATCCCCCTGGTTTGATAAGGATTGTGAGTCTGCCAGGAAACGATCTTTTGCGCTATTGCACTTGCATCAAAACTTCAATGCCATTTCGCTAAAAAAAGATTACCTTGAAGCAAATCGAGCTTTTAAAAGTTTATGCCAAGCGAAAAAGGCAAGTTTTTTTAAAACGCAAGCAGAAAGCTTATCGCACTGCAAGAACTCTTCAGATTTTTGGAAGCTAATAAAAAATATTAAAGGAAAAACTTTTGCAACGAAAACGCCTATAAGCGCTCTCATTTTAAAAACCCATTTTGAAAGTCAGTTAAATACTAGACTCTTCTCCCAACCAATTCAATACGCTAAGCCAAATCTCCAAAGTCAACTATTAGATTGCGAAATAACACTATTGGAAGTAGAATCTGCTGTAGCCAAAGCCAAAGAAAACAAGGCTCCCGGAGTCGATCGCATTCCAAATGAATTTCTCAAATTCTCAACAAAAGAATTCTTAATACACCTCACAAAAGTCTATAATAATATCTTTAATACAGGAGAAACACCAGAAGCCTTTAGAAAATCAATTATATTCCCTATATACAAAAAAGGAGATAAAACAGACCCGTCAAACTACCGAGGGATATCCTTCCTCAACACATCGCTGAAAATTTTTATGGAAATCCTAAGATGCCGCCTCACAACATGGATTGAAAATAACCACCTTCTTAGCGAATTTCAAATTGGATTCAGGAAAGGATATTCCACCGTCGACCATATATTTAGCTTGACCAATATCGCAGAAACGTATCTTCACAGACAAAAGAAACTATACGCTTTTTTCGTAGATTTCCGAGGTGCCTTCGATTCTATCGACAGAAAAGCTCTAATTTTTAAATTGTTTAGAGATGGAATTTCATTTAAGTTTGGAAAGATGATTGAGAACATTTATAATGAAACACTTTACGCAGTCTGGGACGGGCAAAGTCTCTCAGATTGGTTCTCCGCGTCCGTAGGGTTGAAGCAAGGATGTAATCTCAGCCCATCCGCTTTTTGCCTCTATATCGAAGACCTGATCACAGACTTGCCTTGTGGCATAATGATAGATGGATTTCTGATTAAGGTACTAATGTACGCAGATGATCTTGTCCTTTTGGCGGAATCAGCACAGTCCCTCCAATTAATGATAAACAAATTACGCAATTATTGTTTAAAATGGAATCTCAGCGTTAATTTAAACAAATCTAAAACAATGGTCTTTAGAAAAGGAACAGGACGTTTGGCAGCAAATGAAAACTGGTACTATGGAGGAGAATCGATTGAAACCGTTACGGAATACCAATACCTTGGTTTTACTGTGTCAAGCAATCTAAACATAGAAAAGCATCTGGTCAAAAAGCTGTCTTCCTCAAAAAATGCAATTGGGTCTGTGTGGCAAAATGTTTACGGAAATAAAGACTTATCATTTAGTGCAAAGTACAAAGTTTTCACTGCAACTTCCGAAACGATTATGCTTTATGCGGCAGAGTCATGGGGTTGGCGTCAGTCTGAAACCACGGAAAAACTGTTGAGGTTCTTCTTAAAACGCCAATTTCGACTGCCAGACACTACACCCAATTATATGCTGATGATTGAAACTGGATTATCACCACTGTACCTCACATCTTTAAAGCTCCACTTTAATTACATTGTCAAACTTATGAACAGCAACACTGGAAAAATAGCAAGAAAGGTTGCAGTTTCAATAATAAGGTCCCAACGCTCATGGTTTGAAGAATGGAAAAAATTGGCGGACATGTGTGAACTCAATTTCCACCTTACCTTGGATAATTTGCCAGAGTGGAAACCATTCCTTGACAACCTAATTGAAAAGCTACACTCCAAAGTAAGAGCAGACTATTTGGAACAGGCTAGAAGTTCACTTCATAGGGAAATCTATTCGAAGCTGCAGTACGACCTCGGCGACAAAAACTACTTCAAGGACCGCTTTAGCACTGAAACGATATCGAACCTTTTCCGAGCAAGAGGAGAGCTGTTACCGCTCAATTTCATACCGCATCGTAACGATCTAGCACTGAAGTGCTCTTTGTGTAACACCAACGAAAGAGAAAATATATTTCATTTCATCGCAAGATGCCCAATTTTAGTGGAGATACGGCGACAATCATGGCAGCAACAAACCGAGTTTTCAGCAATTTTGAATGGTAACGACTGGCAGAAACTATCACATTTCATTAAAACAGCTCTAACCTATAGAAAAAGAATAATACGAGAAGACTTCTAAATTTAAAATTATATCAAAACTCAATTAACTTACAACACACTTTTTTGTTTATATAAAGCTATCATCTGGCTGACGGCCCATTAGGCCATGCCTTTAAAGATTTAATTTAAAATTTAACTTACGATATTTTAATGTATTCATAAGAAGTTTGTAAATTTTTCTATTGTGAAATAAAAATCTTAATCTAATCTAATCTAATCTAATCTAATATACATTTCAACCTCGAGTTTGATGACGATAAGGCATTAACAATTCGATGCTCATATGATAGCAATTATAGCTTGCACACACTCAGTATTAAATGTTATGAGTATCAAGAATATGAAACTGAAAGAGTTCTAAGCAATGGAGAAGTTGAAGTCTTCATGAAGGAGGATCTCGAATATAAATCTGATGTTGAATTGCTGAATTTAAAATCATTAAAGCAATCATACCATATGAATATTTCTTAGAAAAATAAAAGTATACATGTAAATGTTTAGTTTAATAAAACTTTTTATTAAAAAAAAAAATTTGTATTATTTATTTGGTGAAGGGTATCCGAGAGTCGTATCTTATTATAAATTTTTACAATTCTTATAACTACAAATTACTGCTCCAATTTGAAATAAGAAAGCGTACTGGTCGATATCTTGTGAGATTTTTAAAAATTTTGATAGATATTATAGTTTTTGCAGCTCAGGTGTTAGTTGTTTAAAAAAGAAATAAAAAAATATATACATTCAATTTTTATTACAGTTATTTAATTAGTACAGTAATCGGAGATATGGTTAATGTTTCAAGTTTAATTTTACATACACAGGCCCATTTAAGTATTTCATTTCTTATCAATAACATAATTCAATTGAGAATTGTGACATCGAGGTTTTAATCTAAAGTATTTCTCGTTCATGTAAATTTTGAATGTTGGGCTGTCCTTCGTCCTCCTTACGTAAATTATGTCGTCTTCACCGTCATCAGTTTTGATTGTGATTTTTTCTATTTTTGTTTTTTTATTTTTACTTAGAATAAGTGTAAGTCAAAAAAGGACTGCTCACTATTAAATTTCTGGTAGACCTTTTATACCTAGATTTTGATGTTCTATTTCTATTATCTACCAAACGCCAAAGATACATATTCCCAAAACATGTACATATCTATAAATAAACATACCTACCTACCCACATACATCTCCCTATGACCAACACAAGCAATCATTGTCATGAAAAGGTTTCAATAAACATGTTGAAACATGAAATTGTATTGTATGTATATTAGACCGGTTCAAAAAAAGTTACTTTTTTCTTTTTCTCGATGCACATCGATTTTTACCTTCGAGTAGGTGTAAAAACAACCCTGTTAAAATTTGAGCTCGAAAAATTAATATTTAGAGGTCGCTCATCGCAGATTTCCATTTCCCATACAAATTGTATGGAAAAAAAAAACATATAATTTTTGGAATTTCATATTTCGGTCTAGAAGCAAAGTGCCGAGATGAACGATACATATTCTTATAGAAAATTTGTTGTTCTACAAAAAAGGTTTCTTATCATTTTTTAACAAATTCACTCCTTCAAAAGTTATACAGGGTTAAAGTTTGAACAAATATTTTTTTTTCTTGATATCTGACAAAATGTTAAAATGTATCACTTAAAATCATAAAATCATTCGCTTATGACACATATTTTTATAGAAAATTAATTGTTCTACAAAAAAGGTGTTTTATCATTTTTCGACAAATTCACTCCCTCAAAAGTTATTCAAGGTTAATTAAATAATTAATTAATAAATTAATTTTTTCAGAAATCAAGAAAAAAAACTTAAATTTACTCTAAATTAAACTTTAACCTTGAATAACTTTTGAAGGAGTGAATTTGTTACGATTAACAAAAATTGTCTTTTTTTTAATACAAAAATATATAATTGAATGAATGAATGAATTGAATTGAAAATTGTTTTATTTATTACTTATTTTATTTTTTATAAATTGTAAAAGGACACTTCTCATGTTATGTACTCCATGGTTTTTCCATACCGTAATAAAACAATCTATTTTTACTATCCACCAGACGCTACCATCAAAAAACCATCCCGCCAAATAAAAAACTACCTGCCGAAAAAAAAAAATATCATCATATGGTACACATACTGTACACCATGACTGCTGTCCCATCGTACCATCATCCTAGAATGACTGTTGTACCCTCGTACCCTCATGTCGACTGCTGTACCACATACTGTACATCGTACACCAACTGTATACCATCTGTACCACCTGTACCACTGCGCCAGAACCGGTCAAAACATACTACTGGGGGACAAGAAACTTTTGTTCAGATGGAGTCTACGTATTTCCTGTAGGATAGGCCAAATTGCTAGAAAATGGTATACATCCTCATTCTGGTTGAGGTTACAGAGGGAACAGACTGGGTTAATGTCTGTCCTCTCCTATGTGGCCTATGATTGAGCTGAAGAGTTTCGGTTCGCACCCTAAATATCAAACTCATATCTGAGACTGAGATATCCTCATTAAAGTAATTACTACTCCCCAAATTCAGATTTAGGCAACGGTATGTGGATCTAGAAGCTGATTCCCTAGCTCTATCAAGATGGCTTCTGTACATTTGTTCATCAATCATAGAAATACAATCGTAGAAATTATTTTTCCAATCTTCTCTGTTGTTGACGTTTAAATTCAGCGGTAGGTTATGTGCCAATGCAAGTGCATGCCAAGTTCTGAAAGGGGAATAACCGCAACGAAGTTATATAAGTAATATTTTTTTATGTAAGTTGCTAATAGGTCTATGCATAATTTAAGTTAGATAGTCTGCGTCTGCGTTAGCCTTCAAGTTTCTTACACATATTTGTGGTAGACCGGACTCAACATAGATGGCGTAGTTAGGAGTGTTGAACGGTAACCGGAAAATGCGTTTGAAGAAGTATCTTTGAATATATTCCATTTCTTCCAGCAATTGGTAACCATAAACTTCATTCCCATAACAAAAGCAGCTGTTGATTGTAGAGTTGAAGACCTGGAACTTTGAAGTAGGGTCTACAAAGTTTTTTGAGAAAAAATTTGACCATATAGTGCAGTCAATGAAGCGAAAAATAGGGCCTTACCTCCGAATTTTTTACTGTGAACCGATTTGCATGAAATTTTGGAATTAGGCTCATCTTACCCTTAACTTCAAAAGTGAAAATGATTTGAACACCGCCACCACCCTGGGGGTGGTTGCCACCCCTTTTCGGGGGCGAATTTTTTTTTCAAAATGACCTCGGATATCGATAAAAGGCCTAATTTTAAGCAAAAAATCAAATTTAAAATTTCTTATTAAGTCCAATACTTTTCGAGTTATTGGCAATTGAAAATTCGCAATCTTTTCACGTTTTTCATCTATTTATTGCAAATATCTCCAAAACTATACGTTTTATCAAAAATTTTATAAAGAACAAAATTGTAGCAGGTAAAACAATAAACAATTTGGTGTCTTATAAAGTATTCTAAATACAATATTAAGCTAGACATAAAAGATCAAAGCCATTTTTTATTTTGTCTGAAATTTAATCGTTGTGGTCAATGCCATTTAGCGGCGAGCAGATGCATTTTATGCATTCTAATACAAGAAGATGTTTTGTAGTGCTTGAAATAAGTTTTAAAATGAGCACTATTAAAGTAAGTTTTGCACGTAAAATAAGTGAGCTGTAGTGCAAATAAGGAGAGCATCTAATGTTTTTTCTTTTAAATCAATGGGTTTCATAAGCGCCATTTCCACCAAAATTAAATTTAATCGTATTCCGCCTACAATTAAGTTTGTTATGAAGAGTTTGATAGATAGTATCAATTTGGATGCTTCAGGACACATATTTTTCAAAAAAGTCACGATTAAAAAAAAAAACGAAAAATTTAAAATTTTTTAAAAAACCCACTTTTTTCATAATATCTCGAAAATGACGACAGATACGTATAAAAGTGCTAGAATAAAAAATTTTGGTATTTTTTTGACAAACAATTTGGTTATTTTAGTTTTTTCTGTCAGACAAAAATTGACGGAGATATGATCGTTTAAAGAGTGCGTGGCAGCGCAATCGCAGTCTCTCTTAAGTCCTTTAACCCTTCACCATTTTAGCAAAAGGTTGTTTACTACATATTGCAAGAAAGCATGTTGTAGCTCTCTTAATTACCTTTACAATGGTTTTTTATAAGTTGTGATAGCATGAAAATTGAAGGAGTTATGGTTCAAAAACTCATTGATTTAAAAGAAAAAAACATTAGATGCTCTCCTTATTTGCACTACAGCTCACTTATTTTACGTGCAAAACTTACTTTAATAGTGCTCATTTTAAAGCTTATTTCAAGCACTACAAAATATCTTCTTGTATTAGAATGCATAAAATGCATCTGCTCGCCGCTAAATGGCATTGACCACAACGATTAAATTTCAGACAAAATAAAAAATGGCTTTGATCTTTTATGTCTAGCTTAATATTGTTTTTAGAATACTTTATAAGACACCAAATTGTTTATTGTTTTACCTGCTACAATTTTGTTCTTTATAAAATTTTTGATAAAACGTATAGTTTTGGAGATATTTGCAATAAATAGATGAAAAACGTGAAAAGATTGCGAATTTTCAATTGCCAATAACTCGAAAAGTATTGGACTTAATAAGAAATTTTAAATTTGATTTTTTGCTTAAAATTAGGCCTTTTATCGATATCCAAGGTTATTTTGAAAAAAAAATTCGCCCCCGAAAAGGGGTGGCAACCACCCCCAGGGTGGTGGCGGTGTTCAAATCATTTTCACTTTTGAAGTTAAGGGTAAGATGAGCCTAATTCCAAAATTTCATGCAAATCGGTTCACAGTAAAAAAATTCGGACCTAAAATGCTTCATTGACTGCACTAATATTGTATTAATTGCTGATTTTGCAATCGCAAGTTTCTCTTTAATATGGGCTTTAATACTTAAATTTTGAGAGATAATGAAACCTAGGTATTTAAACTCACTAACAACTTCAATATTGACTCCGTCTAACTTCCAGTTTCGTGCATTATTATCAGATCGGTTTTGAGGTTTAAAAATCATTATTTTTGACTTAGCAGTATTGATTTTAAGATCCCACGAATCACAATAATGCTTCAGTTTGTTTATCTGTAGTTGCAACGTCACTGCGGGTTATCAGAAAAGATCACTAAGTCATCAGCATAAAGTAAAAACGGGCTCAAGACGCAACCTTGTGGGATACCTGATTCAGATCTAAATGATTTTGACTTGTTTTTACCATTGCATACCACTGCTGACATATTTGATAAAAGCTGTTCATAAACACGGATGGATTTAGTTGATAAACCAATTGAAGCTAACTTAAATAAAAGTGATCTTCTATTGATGGTATCAAAAGCAGCTTTGAAGTCTGCAAAAAAGGAAAACAAAGGCTTTTTTTTGTCGATAAATCTCCTAGCAATACTTGTAAGAGCAAAAATTTGATCAATTGTTGACAAACCAGTTCGAAAACCAGCCTGAAAGCAACTAATAATGTCATTGCTCTCAACCCAACTCACAAGCCTGAGGTACAATATTTGGGCAAAAAGTTTCCTTAGTGAGCTTAAGATAGAAATGCCCCTATAATTTTCAGGAAGACTTGGGTCACCTTTTTTAAAAATAGGAGATATACTCGCCACATGAAAACAACTTGGGAATGACTCCTCTATAAACATTTTGTTTAACAATCCCAAAATAATTTCAAGAAACTCAGGAGTTGCGTTCTTAAAAAATTCAATTGGGATGCCGTCTGACCCAGCGGCCTTATTATTTTTCATTTTATTGAGTGATGTTAATAGCTCATTCATTGTAAATGGAGAGTCGAGCTCAGGTACTGAAATGTATTGCAAAGCAAAACTAATATAATTCTGATCAGGATCTGGCAGCAACAGACCTTCGAAATACGTAGCAAGATGATCTACATTAATATTTAGAGCCGATGATCTGCTTCGCCCTCCCAAAATCCGAACATTGTACCAGAATGACTTGGGATCCTTTGATTCTAAAAGCTTCTTAGCCGCATTTTTTATGTGCAACTGCTTTTTTGAACTGCACAAATCTTTATATATTTTGTTTTGCTCGAGATAGAGTCTCTTGAAAGTTTGGTTATTACACTGTCTAAATAGTTTTAAGTATGTAAATGATTTCTTCCTACATTTCCGGCACTCCTCATCGTACCATTTTGATTTTGACAGCTGTGATGTGGGACGAAAAACTTCAACTGCTGATTGCCTTACTATTTCAAGTACTGAGTTTGTAGCAGATTCCATACAGTCTGGAAGTCGTACATTAAAAGAACCCAACTGTTGATTTAGGTTTCGTCTATAAATATTTGACTTTTTGTCCACCCATTTAAGTTTGTCCCTATCAGCAGTTTCAACGAATTGGTCATGACTACTTTGGGAGTGGTACTCACACGAAACTAAAATCGGTAGATGATTAGAGAAGTTGACAGGGTGTACTTCAAAATTATTTATCAAGTCGATCCAATCACCTTTCACCACACAGAGATCAATTACAGAGCATCCTTGGGATGATATAAAAGTATAATTACCATTTGAATCACCATTTGAAACACCGTTTAAGACAAAAGAGCCAAAATCTTCAAACATTTCTATTAAAGACCTCCCGTTTGCGTTTCGACATTCATCTAGTGAGTTTCTTGTGTAGGAAAACCTACCATCATTCAAAAACGGAGAGTTTTGAAAATTGCTAACACGACCGTTAAGATCACCGATAAATCATTAAGTTTTCCGTGTTGTTGTTTAGTAGAAAACTTTGCAGTTCTTCAAATTCTGAATTCCTAGAATTATAATTAAAGTAGATAGGGCAAATCTGAAAACATTTTGAATCACATACTACGTCAATCAATATTTTATTCTCATAATTTTTAAAAGTAATGTTTTCAACTGATATAGTATTTTTATAACCACACAATATTCCACCACTAGCTCTCCCAAGTCTATTATTTCGAATAGCAGGGATGCACTTAACGTTAAAATTTTCAAAATATTTAAGGGATTTTAGTTCTTTTCCCTCCTCTAAAAAAGTTTCTAGTAAAATAAAAATATCATACCCTATAATTAATTTAAAGAAATCTGGCATAAGTAGTTTATTTTTAAGACCAGTGATATTATAGCAAAAGATTTTTAATTCGAATTTGTTTTTTTTGGCAGACGGTCACCCTGTCCTACAAAATATTATGATGAGTAAGGCTTGGACCAGCAGCATCACGCAACCACTGACCACCAGGTGGCTCTGCGGCTACTATGGGGATCTGCTTGCTGCTGTCTATTTACCGGTCTAATTACCGATGTAAACAGCCAATGGGTGATTTGGGGGGAGAAACCCCATTTTCCGCCAATGGCTTTTTTACAGGAGAAGAGAGCAACGTTGGCTTTATTTACTCTTTCCTCAATATTGGTTTTCCAGGTCAGTTTTTTGTCAAAAATGAGACCTAGATATTTAGCCTGATTTGACAGCGTGAGAGTTACCCCTTTAATAGTTTTGGGTCTGAAGTCCGGAATTTTGTATTTCCTCGTAAAGAGAACTAATTACGTTTTGTGTGGATTGATGTTCAGACCACAATCTGCAGCCCAACTGTTAAGCTTGTTAAGTGCTGTTTGTAGCAGCTCAGCTAGGGTTTGTGGGTGCTTGCCTGAAACGGCAATTGCTACATCATCGGCATAGGCTATAGTTTTGAAACCTTCGTCCTCTAGGTCGATTAACAATTTGTTAACGACCAGGTTCCACAGTAGGGGAGATAGAACTCCTCCCTGCGGGGTTCCTCTATTGGCCATTCTGCTTGTTTTGTAGTTCCCCATTTCGGAACTAATGATTCTGCATTGTTGTTATCATGTTTTTGATGTTTTCCTCTATGAGCAGCCCATCAAGAGCATTAGTGATCGCTGAATTTTTAACATTATTAAATGCACCCTCTATGTCAAGGAATGCGACGAGAGAGTATTCTTTGTAGTGCAGAGATTTTTCAATGGTGCAAACCAGAGAGTGGAGTGCAGTTTCCACTGATTTGCCTTTTGAATAGGCATGTTGCGCCGTTGAGATCAGACTAGGTTTAATTTCTTGTCTTAAGTGTATGTCAATCATTCTTTCCAGTGTTTTAAGGAGGAAGGATGATAGTGTGAAGGAGTCACAGCCAACGACCTCTTAATTAATTGCTCTACAACTATTAACGGGTTGTCAACCTTCGACTGTGCCTCGATATCCGATCCTCTCACATTCAGTTGCATTGCATAGAAATGCATAACACTTGACTTGCTTGTGTATCCATAGAGTGCATTGTACTCAAAACAATATGATTCCCAACGGCAGGCCACTGCCAGCTGAGAGAAGTAATAAGGGATCATATTGCTTTGACTGCATGCGCGCTGTTTATGTCACAGCAATAGTATTTGGGTATGAGCATTTGTTTATGATATAGGTCATTGGCGCTCACCGAAAAGAATGTGATGATGAAGCGTTTTAATCGGATATCAAAGTGTGGTCGATTGTTCGATAACCAGAACTCGAACATAGTAGCTTTGTATAAATAGAACATAAATTTGGAAATAAATTCAATTGTGATCGTGGAGTCGATCGGAAGAGTAATCCATTCTTATTATTTGATATATGGCAATTAGCCTAAAAATATAAGCGTGACTTGTCTTCTTCTTTAGTCGTCTTCGGTACCACCCTCAACTTTGCATTAGTGCGAAAGAGGTTCGAGCGATAGCAGTGAATGCTAAGCGATTGGTGCTGAAGTACAAGCGACATTACATGGCGATCTTGCCAGGCTCCGAAAGAAATTTTTTTGTTCTTCGAAAAATTTTTTTTGTATGTAAAATCCAAGGCAAGGCATTGACAGAACTAGGGTCACTTAAACCTGAAACTCTAGAGCAGTTAAAAACAAATATAACCGATAAATGCGGAGATAGGAATACAATAGAAATCTTACAAACAAAACTAGACAAATCACGTCAGAGAAATAGGCCGATGAGGGAGTTCGTAACAGAAATTGAGGATTTAATAACAAAAATGACCGAATTAGAAGTTAGCTTTCAAGGAGAACAAGCTAGGGAAACACTAGCGCTAGCCAATGAACGAAGAGGAATAGCTTTCTTAAAACAGGGCGTTAATGACAGGTATAAAATTATACTAGACAGCGCACGACATGTAAAAATGCAAGATGCTATAGCTCACTTACTAGAATTATCTCCTAGTACTACTGCAGGTACAGAAACTATCCGTTACGCGAACAATAACTTTCAACCAAGGCATAGTAATCAAAATTTTCGAAGTAATTACTGACCTAATTACAACCAACTTAATTTTAACAATAACACAAATCAAAATTTTCCTAGGCAAAATCAGTTCAGTAATAATAATTACTCTCCCAATAGTAGAAATTCTAATCACTCTCGAAATTTTACAAGAAATAATGATACTAACACAAGTCAAAATTTTCCTAGGCAAAATCATTTCCGTAATAATAATTACTCTCCAAATAGTAGTAATTCTAACCACTCTCGAAATAATATTATTAATGGGAGTAGGAACCCCACTAGGAGTAACCAACCCAACATTACTGGTCATAGAGTATTAGCCTTGGGAAACGAGCAACCCACCGAGGGGCCAGCCGACCCATCGGAGGGGAATTAACTACTCCACCAATGCCAAATGCCATTTGCACTGCTGGAATATCAAACGGCATTTACGTTCAGTTAAAACTAGGCTATGATCAGCATACAAAATTTTTATTAGACACAGGAGCTTCAATTTGTATAGTAAAAATCAGTTCAGTAAATTTAAACATCCCCATATTCAAACAAAAAAGCACAAAAATTCTAGGTATTTCAGGAGAACTGGAAACAATAGGAGCATGTACTGTTCAAATCCATTTAAAAAACCAGATAATTCCGTACGAATTTCATGTGGTACCCGATGATTTCCCAATACCCGTTGAAGGTATTATTGGAGCAAATTTTCTGTTAGAGTTTAATGCCATACTTGATTTAGAGAAATTCCTGCTAAGAATCAAAAGGGGAAGTACCATTTTCCATCTGCCCCTATGCGCCCAAGAAAATATAAATATCGTTTCAATAGCGCCAAAATGCGAAGCCACCTACTGGCTGAATACAAAGCACAGAGAAAATCGAATATTTTATCCGCAACAATTATGCGAACACGTTTTTATGGCAGGATCATTATCTACAGCCATAAACGGAAAAATACCCATTAGAATTTTAAACACACGGGATACTACAGTTACTCTCAAATGGGCCGAACCATGGTCCTCGCCTGCCTCAGAACACTACATTTTGCGTTACAACCAAAAAGATAAATCAACAAACGCTCGAGTTAACAAAATATTAAACGAAATAAATTTTGACACATTAAATAGTGAAGAAAAAGCAGAAATAGAAGCAATATGTACCAAATACCAAGATATCTTCCACGTTGATGGTGACAAACTCACGTATACAAATATTGACAAAGCAGATATCTCGCTCAAAAAGGATGCAACACCGAAATATTCAAAGCCATATCGGCTCCCACATACACAAAAACAGGATATAAAGGAAGAAATAAAGAAAATGTTGGAAAACGACATTATAGAACCTTCTATCTCTCCCTGGAACTCACCAATATTAATAGTACCTAAAAAGAAAGACCCCGTGACCGGCCTACAAAAATTCCGTATGGTAATCGACTATCGTCACGTGAACGAACGAATTGAAGATGATAAATTTCCTCTACCCAACATTACAGACATCTATGACATGGTAGGAGGAGCAACTTACTTCTCCTGCATAGATTTAAGCCAAGGATATTATCAAATGGAATTGGATGCCAATAGCAGGCCAATCACAGCATTCTCAACAGAAGATGGTCACTACCAGTTAAAGCGACTTTCAATGGGTTTAAAGATCTCGCCCAGTAAATTTTCCAGAATGATGTCCATAGCGATGTCAGGACTATCATATTCAAGATGTTTTGTCTATCTCGATGATCTTATAGTGTTTGGTAAAAGTTTAATAGACCACAACAAAAATTTGATACAAGTATTTGAACGTTTAAGAGAAGTAAATCTGAAAATACACGCTGCAAAATGTTCTTTCTTGCGAAAAGAAGTGCTGTATTTAGGGCACGTTATTACTGACAATGGCATCCTACCCGATCCCACCAAATCTTCCGCAATGAGAAATTACCCGACACCCACCACTGCAGACGAAGTAAGAAGATTCGTGGCATTCGCCAACTATTACCGTAAATTTATCCCTAATTTTGCTACCATTTCCATTCCGCTAAACCGATTGTTGAAAAAAGATGTTGAATTTCATTTTAGTAAAGATTGTGAGGAATCTTTTAATTTACTTAAGGAAATCCTTACAAGTCCTAAAATTCTACAATTTCCGAATTTTAACGAAGAATTCATCCTACGAACGGATGCCTCAGGTTTCGCTCTAGGAGCCGTTTTATCCAATTTCGACGATAAACCAATTGCCTATGCAAGCAAAACTCTTAATAAAGCAGAGAAAAACTACAGTACAATAGAGAAAGAATTACTTGCAATCGTGTTGGCAGTTAAACACTATCGTCCCTACCTATTCGGAAGAAAATTCAAAATCTTAACAGACCATAGACCTTTAGTGTACTTGTTCTCACTTAAAGAACCTAGTAGCAGACTAACAAAGTTTAGGCTACTACTAGAAGAATACAACTTCTATATAGAATATTCTCCAGGTAAAGATAACTGTACAGCTGATGCACTCAGCCGCATAAAAATAGATTCCGATGATTTAAAGCAATTATGTATTTGTGTTGTTACAAGAGCCCAATCGAAGGCAGATATTGAAATTCATAAACAGAAAAAAGAAAATAATATAGAAAACACTAAAACTGATGAACTACTGATAACCGAACTCCTAAAATTGCCAGAAAATGGACTTAAAATCATAGAACTGAAAATTGTTGACAACTTTGAGGAAGATTTAATTAATTTCAAGGATATGGACATAATTATTGGTCCAAATAAAATATTAGCGTATATCCCAAGAGGGAATTGTTTACTCCTAAAGAAGTCCAAGGACAGCACTACAACCTCATCGACAGCATTTGGCAAAATGTTGTCGAGGGATGTGCAAAAACTTTGCGGATTGAATTGTATTAAAAAGATATATATTACTAAAAATGAATTAAGGAAGCTCGCATGAGTTAAGTTACGGAAAGTAATATACCATCAAGTTGGTGTCCAAGTAATGACTGAACTTTATTGATTACTTAAATGTATCTTAACACATAGCTAATACCTAATTTGCTTATTCCTAGTTTTATTGGCAACGGAAACAACAGGTACGTAATCGGAACCTTTTCGTTTCCGTTCCCATCAATAATTTACAGTGTCTAAAATTTCGTGGTGGCTTTTCTGTTAGTGTCATCAGAACTTGGAGGTTCGATGACACTTTCTGAGCTATACATAACTTTTTTTTTAAAATAAAAGAAAGAAGAGGCTTATATGCTAACCTGGAGAACTCAGACTTAATTACCGGTCCATTGTACTACCAGGGTAGCAGCCTTCCCTTTTTTCTGTGTTGCAGTAGTGGAAATAAGGTGTTAGTTATTTCACATATAACCTCAAGGGCGGCGAAACTAAGAGGCTGAAAGAAAAGTAGATGGCCAGAGCGGGAGCATACAGAGCTATACATAACACTCCCACCGCCAAACTTTGAATTCTCCCGAATTCTCTTATTTGTTTCATTACTTGAAATTTTAATATTTACATTATTATTCTTTTTCCACCGTAAGATAACAAAAATCAAAAACGCTATTGCAATTAAAATCAACATAGAATTAAGGCCGTATGTTACGTCCTTGTGGAACTTTAACTCTTTGATTTCTTTTATATTTTCGAAATGTTTTAATATAATTTTTTCAAAATTCACAATTTTTGGCTTAGTTTGATTAACAATGTTACTAGGATAGAAGTATTTCGCTTGAATCTTTGTTACTTGATTGTAAAATTTCTCTTTACAGATTTCCAATGTACAGTTGTAGAAAGTAATCAAACTATTTTTGTTTAACAATTTTTTCGATCATCACAATTTTGAGTTAAATTTTCGTTTACAGCATTCTTAATTAGTAACGTATCTTCATCAATTCTTTCGATAGTTGTCTTATTATTATACTTAAATTGGCATTCATTTTTCCAAATACAACTTTTGCTAGTTTCCAAATCTCTTAAAAGTTTATTTTCTTTGTATACAAAATTCTTATTACCTACTGTTACAAATCTCTCAACATTTTCATCAATTTCTAGAAATTCTGTATTTGGCAGTGGTATAACTAACTTAAGGTCTTCTGTTATATAAGTTTTAGGAATCTTTATTGCAATGATTAAAGACTGATTAATGTACTTAAGAATACCAACTTTTACTAGCTTAATCTTATAAAAATCAATATCATACAGATTCTGTTCCTCTCTTGTAAGGATACTGGGGTGAAAAATATCGTTTTTTGCTGCTGCTATACTGTCTAGTATTTGGTCTACTTTATTTTCTAAATATCTGAGTTTTATCATCTGATCTAAATACATAGAATGTTCTTCGACTGACTTTCTTTGGTCTGTTATCGTATTTAAGAATCCTATTGTCTTATTCCTATCCTGTTCTATAGCTTTTTTTAGAATATTGAAAGTATCATTAAAATGAGTATTTATAGAAATTTGTTTGTTAGAATTTAGAATGGAGTTATGGTTATTCTCTTCATCTATTCTTAAATGTTCTAAAATTTCCTGCCTATCATCGTCATTCATTGTTCCGAACAACCACTTGTGTGCACTACCCACAACGTTGAGGAGTCCTCTTTTTCTTCTAGATTCTTTTGGTTTAATGGATTTTATCTTTGACTTAATATCGGCAACTACTGTGTTTAACAACTCTTTGTTGTCCATATTCATATTTAGAATGTTCGTCTCAATTTGCATCAGTAACCTGTCTATTTCTCCCATATCAATAACATGCAGTATGGTGTTTGTATCGCTTATAATTTCAACTTCTTTGATTTTGATTGTAGTGTATCCAATTTCTTCATGAAACTGATTGACCTGCAGTAGCCCTTGCACTACTGGTATAACTGCGAGGAATATTATTAGGCTGGTCATTGTCCGTATCTGTAAGTTTGAAAGGTCTTTTAATATTCGACGTATGAACATTTTGAAGAGGATTTAATCTATAATAGGGTTCGTCTTTATGTCTTAGCCTTTTATAATTTCTGATATGCCCTGAACTTCGTTTTTCTATGTAGTTTTCTTTGGTTAAATTTCTTTTGTTAATGACATTTCTTTTGATACTATCTGTCCTTAAAATTAATTCCGAACAGTTAACTGTTTCCTTAGCCTGCCTGGGAGAACATTTGATTGTTGAGTGATATCGATCGTTATAGTTTCCTATAGCCATCTGTATCTTCATCTCAATCGAAAGCTCACTTCCCTCAATTCCTGTTATTATTTCTAATAAGGTAGAGTGAAGTCGCTCTATGTCGGCATTTCCAGTGTGATTGTTCGGTTTTGTCAAGTGAACGTCTACACCTTCGGCATTAAGGAACTCTACTAATTGCTCGGCCCTAAACTCATTGTCCATTACAATTTTCTTAGGTTTGCCAAACTTTGAAAACTGCTCAATGATTATGGTCTTTTTTGCTCTCCAGTTACGATCAGTAATAGGATAAGCTGCTGCAAATTTCGTTAACTTATCTATTGTTGTCACAAATGAATGTTTCCGAAAGTGAAATATGTCAAGGTGAATAATTTGGTTTTTTTCTTTTGGGGTTTCTGTAATTTGAAATTTCGGCTTAATTGGCTTCCTGTCGTATTTGATTTCTCTACATTTAGGACAATTTCCTATTACTAAACGGATTTGGTCTCTTAGTTTAGGAAAATATATTTTGTCTTTAAGACTATGGTAACACTCATTTATGCCACTATGAAACGACTCTTTGGTATGATACAGAGATAGTTGTTTATGCAAATCTTCTTCTGTTTTTATTTCCTGAGCTATTTTGGAACACCTTATAAATTTGATCTTAGAGTCTGATGAGAACAGGGATATTAAAATTTTCTGTATTCTGTTGTAATCAGAATCGGATACATTATTTGTGTAAATTCCTATTTGACCTCTCTTTACACATCGCTTTAATAAATCTCTTATCTTGTTTTCACACTCTAATGGATTTATTTCCATTATCGTTCTTTTGTGAAGGGTTTGGACTTCACGTTCTGGGCTGTAGGTTAATAATATTTGGATGCTATACTCATTGACAATCTCATCTTTAATACCTATATGGTCTAATCTTTGTTCCTCCAGAGAGTGCTGAGTCTGAGTCTCAGCTAATGCAAAATTTGAGTCTTCATCGTTGTTTTCATTGATTTTTTCTGTATTTTCAAGTCTACTTAAGTAGTCTGCTACTTTGTTATCCTTTCCTTGCATGTATTCTATTTCGTAATTGAATTCTTGTAGCTTAAGTAACCATCTTTGATCACGTTGAGAAAACTCCTTTCCCTTATATTTGCTGTTAATATATTTTATAGCTAAATGATCTGTCACAATTTTAAACTTATTCCCATACAAGTATGGTCGGAAATAACAAACTGAGTACACTATCGCTAGAAACTCTTTGTCTGTTGTACTATACTTCTGTTCATGATTATTTAGAGTTCTTGAAATAAAACATACTGGATGACCTTGTTGTGACAACACAGCTCCAATAGCGTAATCACTAGCATCTGTGGTGAGGACGAACGGTTGGTTATAATCTGGGTATTTTAATATAGGATGAGAAATTATGAGACTTTTTAAATTTTCGAACGCTGATATGTATTGTGGATCTTTGATATTTATTTTGTTATCCTTCTTTAAATATTTGATCATTGGGTAAGCTATTTTGGAATAATCTCGAATAAACTTTCTATAAAAACCTGTAGCCCCCAAAAATCTTTTTAATTGCCTTTCCGTTTTTGGTATTTCAATTTCTTGTATCGCTTTCACTTTGTCTGGATTTGGCATCATACCATCTTTAGTTAAAACATGACCCAAAAACTCTGTGTGTCTCTTAAGAAAGCTACACTTGTTTGCATGTATCTTTAAATTATGTTGTTGGAGTCTAGTAAAAATTTTGTTCAATGAAATAATATGCTCTTCCAGAGATGTGGAAAAAATTAAAATATCGTCCATGTATACCACACAAATAGAATTAATATAATCACGAAGAATATCGTTCATCATTCTCTGGAAAGTGGCTGAAGCATTTTTCAGCCCGAAAGGCATACGAACAAACTCGTACAAGCCACTTGGTGTAACAAAGGCTGTTTTTTCAATGTCTTTTTTAGCAACTTTAATCTGGTGATAGCCTTTCGCCAAGTCTATCGTACTAAAGTATTGTGCCTTCCCTAGCTTGTCTAAGATGTTGTCAATGTTTGGTATAGGATACTTGTCATCTATGGTGACTTGGTTCAACCTTCTATAATCTACCACTATTCTAAACTTTTGAATTCCCGAGTTGTCTTTCTTTTTTGGTACAACTATAATCGGTGAGCTATATCTGCTCCTACTTTTTCTTATAATGCCGTTTTTTTCCATCTCGTCCATTTGCCTCTTTACTTCTTCTTCATGGATTTTGGGTAAGCGGTACAACCTAGAATTTATTTGTTGTTCTGTCGTAGTTCGTATCTCATGACGTATTGTGTCCGTATTTGTTAACATGTCCCCTTCTCTATAAAATAGCTTAGAAAATTTTTTGATAAGTGGTTCTACAAGTTCTCTTTCTTTTTCCCTTAAATGGTCAAATTGAATATCTTGTAGTTTGCTCACTTCGAGTGCGTTAACTTCTTCAGACACGATTTTACTCAAAAATGGAAGACGGACCTCATTGTTTAAAACTAACTCTTGTTTGTCAACGTTTATTTCTCTGACATTCTTACCTATCCAGTCCATGCCAATAATAAAATTAAATGGCTTATCAATTTTCATGGCTAGCCACTTTATTCTTGCATTGTCTGCGTATTTAAACTCTTTTGGGCAGATTGTTGCTACTGACTTGTTTACCATTTGCACTTGACCTTGAATTGTACTTATCCGCGTTGAATTTGTATTTAAAGTCGTGTAACTAAGTCTCGGGCAGTTATTTTCTAACATTATACTAACTGTTGACCCTGTATCTAATAGTGCTAGATAACTTTCATCCTTAATTGTAAGCTTTAGTATTATCCTATTTTCCGAGGCTAGTTTGTAAAAAAAACATCTTCTCCTACACTTTCCTCCTCATTGTTTAGGGCGTCAACTGACATGTGGTCGGACCTTTGCCTACTTTGCTGGCTGTTGCTATTGCTATTCCTATAGTGAGGTTGCCCAGAATTGTGTGGCACACTTGGCTGCCTGAATGGGTTTGCAAAATTCGGCGGCCTAAAATTATTTGCATTTGTGTTTATTCTATTACTTTGTCTAAAATTGTTTGTATTAGGAATAATTCTACTGCTTTGCTGCCTGAAATTCCCCTCGTTATACCTATTTTTACTTTTGATAGTTTCACTTCCTACTCGGCTCAAATTTGTTTCATCCAACCCGATGAATTTGTCAACAGTAACCCTAATCTCGGACAAATTTGTAATGTCCATTATAGCGTATGCTAATGAACCAGAAACTATAGTTTTTACTTTTTGTATTGCAATGCTGCTTAATATATCAGCCATTGCATTACCATTTACACAAAGTGCAGCGTACTCTGCAATATCCTCTACAATAGTTGTTAGTTTCCTACTTAAATCTAACACACTACTTACTCTTAATTTCAATATTTCGTTAGTGATGAAGAGCTGGTCCTTCCTTGGCTTGAAGTGGATTTTGAGGCGCTCTCTGCATTCCTCCCAGTTCCTTGGCACGTTCACCTTCAAAAGATTCTTAGCTGCTCCCAAGATTTTACCGTTGAAAAGTGCCTCGTAGGCTGCTCCTCTGTCTTCCTCTCTAATTGAAGCCATCTTCATATCCACAATATCTATGAACGATGGTAACGTCCCCGGTTCTCCTTTGAATACGGGAACATATTTAATCTGTTCCTGTGCATGATTTTGTGCATTACTCCGTATAAGCTGGGTAAGCAACACAATGCACTGGGCCATTGAATCTTGAGCCATTTTTACTTGTTGATAGTTATTATCCGTAAACTTTTTTTTTATTTTGGTTTTTGTTTTTAGCTTCGTTTCTTCGCGAATCACTAAGTTTTACTTTAATTCGCTTTGTATCTGCTTTCACACCGTTTTTGTTTATTATATTTTTCTTTTGCTTTTTTGTTTTTCGGGCGGAGGTGGGGTTAAGTGGTGGCAAACAACACAATACATACACTTTGCAAAAAGAAAAAAAATAATTTGGTTCACTCCGTCGACTGCGCCAGTTAAAATACGGAAAGTAATATACCATCAAGTTGGTGTCCAAGTAATGACTGAACTTTATTGATTACTTAAATGTATCTTAACACATAGCTAATACCTAATTTGCTTATTCCTAGTTTTATTGGCAACGGAAACAACAGGTACGTAATCGGAACCTTTTCGTTTCCGTTCCCATCAATAATTTACAGTGTCTAAAATTTCGTGGTGGCTTTTCTGTTAGTGTCATCAGAACTTGGAGGTTCGATGACACTTTCTGAGCTATACATAACACATGCGGCCGCAAAGAGAGCAATATTAATGAATTAAAAAAATTATTAGGAGAAATATTTAAAGAAGGTAATATAAAAGTGCACATAATTGAAAAAAATATTGAAATTACAGATCCTTGCCAAAAGAAATTAATTCTTAATGATTACCACATTCTTCCAACCAGCGGACATGCAGGAATAAACCGCATGCTGCAAAATATAAAAAAGAAATACTTCTGGACAGGCATGCAAAACGATGTGACGACATACGTAAAGCATTGCCCAATTTGTCAACGAAATAAATATATTCAGCCAAGAAAACAACCAATGACTATTACATCTACAGCCGAATCAGGTTTTGACAAAATATTTTTAGATCTAGTAGGACCCCTAGAAGAATCAGAAGATGGACTTAAATATATCCTAACCATACAAGATGAATTAACCAAATTCACCGAAGCATTACCCATCTCAAATAAAGAAGCAAGTACAGTGGCAAAAGCTCTAGTAGAAGGCTTTATTCTAAGATACGGTATACCACATACGATAGCCACCGATCAGGGAACTGAGTTTTTAAATCAAGTTTTCCAGAAAACTTGTAAATTATTGAAAATAGAACAGTTGCAATCTACCGCTTATCACCATGAGAGTATAGGAGCTTTGGAGAATTCTCATAAAGTATTAGGAGCATACTTGCTACTTGAGAAGTTATGTTTCAGAAAAGCATACAGATTGGAACACATGGCTACCGTACTACGTTTTCTGTTATAATACATCAGTACACTCAGAAACCGGATATACACCTTTCGAATTAATATTCGGAAAACAATGTATCTTACCATCAAATCTAGTTAAACAAGTAGAACCCATGTACAACTACGATGATTATGTAATAGATCTAAAGCACAGATTACAAGTAGCTCATAAAGACACAAGGGACAATTTAATACAAAAGAAAACTTCTAGAAAAGATAGATACGATACAGATACAAAAGCAAAATTTCTTGATTTCGACGTAGGTAGTTTAGTTTTACTAAGGAATGAAAACAGAAAAAAAATTAGACCCTATATATATAGGACCATATGAAGTATTATCACAAAAGGGGGTAAATTGTGAAATAAGATATGAAAACAAAAAATTAACTGTTCACAAAAATAGATTAAAACCATTTTTTGTATATATGTTACTATTGTAGTCCGTAAACTTGTGAAAATTCTTAGATAAGATAAGAAAATAGAACCTGATTATCCGTAAAAATAAAAATAAATTAAAATTTATTATATTATTTGATTACACATATATGATGCATTAAAAAAAAAAGAGAAACATATATAAATATATTGTCAAAGTGAATGTTCTAATATTAAAACAATAGTTAAGAGTAATTAAAAATTAGTATAAGAATAGAATCCCGGATAGTAGAATTAATTATAAGAATTATCATTATATCAATGCATTGACCTAAATAAAGTGATCTAGTAATTATATAAAAAAAAAAAAAAAAAAAAAAAAAAAAAAAAAAAAAAAAATATATATATATATATATATTCACTGTAAATACCAAAAATATATAAAACAATTAACTAGATGCAAATACTGAACATTATATGTACCCTATAACTAATGTAAAATATCAAAAGTAATACATATCAAAGAATATTAACTACAAAATTATGAACATCATAAATAGAATATAGAGGTGTAAAAGTAACAAAAATTGATTAAAATATGTTAAATATCTTAAAATAATAATAATGTTCAAGCGATTATTCAATTATGACAAAAAAAACCCCGTGAAAGAAAACTATTAAACTCATACTCCCATAATTGTAAAAGAGTCGTGGAAAAGAAGAAATCAACACATATCTTGATTTCTCCTTTTTCCCCAGGAAGGGTGGTGTGAAGGAGTCACAGCCAACGACCTCTTAATTAATTGCTCTACAACTATTAACGGGTTGTCAACCTTCGACTGTGCCTCGATATCCGATCCTCTCACATTCAGTTGCATTGCATAGAAATGCATAACACTTGACTTGCTTGTGTATCCATAGAGCGCATTGTACTCAAAACAATATGATTCCCAACGGCAGGCCACTGCCAGCTGACAGAAGTAATAAGGGATCATATTGCTTTGACTGCATGCGCGCTGTTTATGTCAAAGCAATAGTATTTGGGTATGAGCATTTGTTTATGATATAGGTCATTGGCGCTCACCGAAAAGAATGTGATGATGAAGCGTTTTAATCGGATATCGAAGTGTGGTCGATTGTTCGATAACCAGAACTCGAACATAGTAGCTTTGTATAAATAGAACATAAATTTGGAAATAAATTCAATTGTGATCGTGGAGTCGATCGGAAGAGTAATCCATTCTTATTATTTGATATATGGCAATTAGCCTAAAAATATAAGCGTGACTTGTCTTCTTCTTTAGTCGTCTTCGGTACCACCCTCAACTTTGCATTAGTGCGAAAGAGGTTCGAGCGATAGCAGTGAATGCTAAGCGATTGGTGCTGAAGTACAAGCGACATTACAATAGACTAATAGGTCTTAAATCTTTTGGATTTACATGGGAGCTTTTGCCGGCTTTAGGTATAAAGACGACCCTAGCTTCTCTCCAGGCCTTGGGAATATATGCATAGCTGATACATCCTTTCATGATCATATCTAAGTTATAGATGATGATGTCTGAAACCTGCTGCAACTCCGCAAGGATGATTCCGTCAGGCCCTGGTGATATATAAGGGTCAAAGCTGTTTATTGCCCATAACAGTATATCTCTAGAGATAAGACCTTTACCTGATTGGTTTTCGAGTCGAGGCAAGTGCTCCTCGTCTGTTATTGTCAACGAGCTACCCTGGAAATGAGTATCCAGTAGCAAGTTTAATGTTTCTTCATATGAGTTGGTCCAGTTGCCGTTTTCATCTTTTATAGAACTTGGCATGTTTGGACTTGTTGATAGGATTTTCCTAAGTCTAGATGCCTCTGAGGAGTCTTCAATCTTATTGGAGAATTCTTTCTAAGAGGATCTTTTGCTTATTCGTAACCTCTTTTTGTAAATCCTAAGGGATTCCTTATATAGATCCCAGTCTATGGGATTTCTGGAAGATTTGGCTCGATTGAAAAGCTTCGCACAACTTTTCTTGAGCGGTTCTAGCTCCTTGGTCCACCAGTGTGGTTTCTTCTTCCCTCTTACTATGGTAAGAGGACAGGAGTTACACAAGGCATGGTTAAGAGCACTAGTTAGATCGTCGACTTTGCTGTCAAGATCCTTGGGGTTTGAAGGGAAGCTATTGTCATTGTAGTTGTAACAATGTTTGAAGATTTCCCTGAATTTTACCCAGTCAGTTTTCCTATAATTACGGAAGCCTATGGGTTTTGGTGTGTCATCTGTTAGACTAAATTGGATGTATTTGTGATCAGAGAAGGAGTGATTCTTAGATACAGCCCAATTTTTAATCTTGTTGGTTGTTGTAGATTGATTGAGCTACAAAGGTAACATCTAAAACCTCTTGTCTGTTTTTTGTGACAAAAGTTGGTTCGTTACCGATATTGCAGATAAGAAGGTTAGTACTTAGTATAAAATTAAAAAGAGACTCACCCCTTTCATTTACATCCGTACTCCCCCATACTGCGTGATGTGCGCTGACGTCACTTCCTATTATGAGATCCGCTTTGAGCTTTGTTGCGCTTTTTATTACGCGCTCGAGCGTCTCTCCTGGTAGCGGCCCCGGTTGGTCATGGCCTAAATAGGCGGACGTGAGCCAGTAAGTCCCACTGTTGGTCTGCAGTTTTACTGTTGTGGTGTCGCTGTAATTAGGTAGTAAAAATACGTTAAGTGTTTTCTTTGCCAGTATGCAGGATCTTGGTTCACCTTTGTCCGTCACATACAGCAGAGAATAATCTTTCGTCCTGAGTCTTTTTACCACGGATTTATTAATCCATGGTTCCTGGATCAGGACTATATCCTCGCCGGACTTGCTTAGTCGGAGAAGGAGTCCGGCTGAGGCTTTGATGGAGTGTTGGAGATTAATCTGGAGTATTTGCAGCATTGCTACAATCATCCAGCTTAATCTCCAACACTGTAGCATTAAGGTCCTCCATATCTGAGGCGGAGTCTAGCAACTCATTCTCAGAAAGGAGAACCCCAAGCATTTCATCGTCGGAGTCTAAGACTCCACCTTTGTTGTTGTCGTCCTTATCGGACGATTTGTTGTCAGTTGCGTCTTGATCAGACACTATTATTGTAGTCTTTTCGACCAGTTTCGAGCAAGACAGCTGTTCCAAAGAATCAGAGCAACTTGCCGCGTCTATCTCCATGATGGAAGATTCGACGCTCGCAGTGGACTCCTTGGCTTCGGATTCAGCCGCTTGCTTTGGAAGCTTTGCAGCGTCCTCATCTTTTTAGTATATTTTCAGCACTAGGCTGTTAAAGCCGTACTGAATAACACCCCTGCGTGCCGCCAGGGGTTCTAATGACTCCTTATTCAAGATGACAAGAGCCGACCGATAACGACGCACCGACTCTTTTTCAATCACCGGAACCGTCCAATCGTGAGTGGGCAGATCGGGGTTGCTGCATTTAATCCTCCCTTGCCACAACCTCTAGCTTAGCACCTGGCCAGATCTCACCTAAACCGCTGACAGCAAGTTTATAAAGGTGAAGCTATCTCTGGTCTTGGCAGGCGATCAGCTTGACGCGGTTTTGATGCCAACCAGCGTCGCTAATTCTTGGGAGGGGTCCCGGTTTCGCCTCGATAACAGGTATAAACCTGAAAGCGAGGTGAGCCTTGACGTCTGCCCACCTGTCGGCAGAGATGTTTCCATCCATTTTGCTCCCGTCGATGACCGCGACAACAATCTGTCCCTTTACCACGTCACCAAAGGAATGCCCCGGCACCAGTGTCGATGGAACGCTAACCCTGACTCTTGGTTTTTTTGGGTGAGGTTTTTCAAACTCAAACGACCTGTTTCGCTTCAACGTTGAGGCTTGGCTGGTCTCTTCTGCAATTTTACTTGCCCACTTCAATCATTCAACCTCACCCAGGGTTCCCTCCACTGCGGGTCTACCACCCACCGTTTCAATTACCCTTCTGGCTTGGCGACGTATCTGAGCGGGCTTTTTTTGCCAAAGCAGGCAAATTGTTTTCAAAGCTAATATTGGGCACTTCATCCCCACTATTAGCAGTGGCGGTCTGTTTGCCCTCCGATTCACTGGCTAGAACTAGCTTTGCAGCATGTTCTTGACCAGTTTCCAGCGGGCTGTGCTGCTCGCCAGAGTCGGGATTCTTGGTTCCCACTGCACAGACCTGAACTGGCTTTGCAGCTGGTTCAGAACCTCTGTGTGCGAACCTTGTATCCCACTGGTGGAAGGCTTGCCCGTTGGCTCACATTCCTGCTTCGACTTTGCAGCCAAATCAGAGAATGTGTACAACTTTTGTTGCCTCCCCCCAGTTTTCTTTTTTGTCTTTTTGTTCGTTTTTTTGTCTGTTTGTTTATTTGTTTGTTTGTTTGTTAGTTTTTAGAAATTCCATAGAAGGTCCCACGAGTAACTACGGAAGGAAAAGGTCAGCCCCAGCTGAGCCGTGTACCGGGGTAAGGCTAGTCTACTCTGGACCCTGCCAAGCATCCAGAAGAGCTCGTTATTGATTGGTTTATCCCCCAACCTTTAATTCTTCGGCACGGATTATAAATGCTCACACCACCACTGAAACTAGGAACCTCGTATCTATGGTGAGATTGGATTTCTAAGGATTGTGCTATTGAGAAGTCACATCCACCCAGCGATCCAACCTAACCTTGGCTGTCACCGTCTGACATCGTACAGACACTGATAAGTATATGTAGTGAACATTGCCCGCCCGGCACCCAATTGGAGAGTTCGATCGAGGATTTTTGCCAGGGTTTTAGCACTACAAATGGTACTATTATTTGATAAGACATTGTCAATCAAGGTGCGAGATGTTGGTGTGATTTTCGTTGGTTCCGTGTTTAGAATAAATAAGTTATTATCAGTGATAATTTGATTTAATCGTTTTGAATATGTATTATTTCTGTCTAGCCAGTCGATATTAAAATCTCCTAGTATAATATAATTTGAATTGCACTGTTGCAGGAAGTCTATCCACTGTTCTAAATCATCACAGAAAGCATTTTTGTCGATAAATGTGATCGATATATTGCACTTAAATAAATCACAGATGTATTTTCATATTGCACTTTAATAATAAGACACCAGTAGTTCATTGCTATGACAAATCTTTTAACAAGAGAACACTTTAACGTTTTTTTTTGACATAAAATACAATTCCACCAGTATGACTGGATTCACTTTCACTGTTGAACATGAAATAACCCTCTAATTCTACTTCTCCAATATTATGTTTTTGGTTACATGCGTCAAGGTAAGCACAATTATATAACATTGATTATCATTTATGATTATTTGTAGATTAGAAAAATTGTTCAATAGACCTTCAATGTTGGAAAAAAAGCATTTTATTGATTGTAATTGCTAATATCTATCGCGATCTTCAGCAGCTTTAAGCTTTCGTAAAAATACCGGGCAATTATTGTCGGATGCCGCTTGGTTGAAGTCTATTTTTTGATATGTTTGTTCGCTTAGACTCATGCAGTTCGTACATTTTAACACATCACTATTGCAATCATTAACATCATGGTTACCGGCACATTTGATACATATTTTCTTTTTGGTGCAAAATTTCGAGATACGATTGTATCCACAACAGTTGTAACATTTTAGCACTTTTATATATTGGTAGTCGACATCTGTCCCAACCAATGTATAATTTTCGCATATTCATAATATTGGAGTTGGTCACACTGTCAACTTCAACAATCGCATTGTATTTTTTTGTTTTTTTGTTTTGTGGGAGAAATATATCTTGACACACTTTAAATCACTGTCATTAATTTGGTTTTGACACTTTATAGCTTCTATCAGCTGGTCTTCAGTGATTGTCTCACTGATACCCACTATATTAATACGCGGATTCCGATGTTCATGTATTTTGTATTTTTCTATTTTTTACTGATTGTTTGTCGCACTTTATTAATTTTGCACCATTCTGTATATTTTTTACTTCATCAATTTTTAGCTTCATCCCCAATGGATTTATTACACTTTTTATATCATTTATAGTTTTTCCGTTGTCTTGGTCACTTTTGGGTTTTACTACTATTACTTCACTTTTTTCTTTTAGTATTTGTGCATATGAAATCTTCGACTGTATTGATGTTGTAGTATTGATTGTTTTTGCACTGTCTAAACTTTTTTTAATTTCTATATTATTTTTATTTATTTCTGCTATATGTTTGCTGATGGTGGATAAAATATATTGACAATCGAGACACATGAATTTTATTCTTGGGTTGTTTTTTATGAGGTTTGGGTCGTATTTGCTCATTTTAACATATTTAATATGAAAATTTTTCCAGCACGTCCCGCTACATAGTACGGAATCATCATTTCGGTTTATTCTTTTTCCACAATTTACACCACTACAATTGCCTTCCATTTTCACTCAAATCAACAAATATATTTATGCAAAATTGACTTTATTAAACGTGTTTAGTTCACGAATGCATATTAATTTTTGATTTTCTAACGAATGATTTGATTTATTAATCAAAGATCTAAAAGATGTTATGACTTTTATGATTTAATTAGCTTAATTTCGTTAAATAAACGTAAAACTCCGGGAGCAAAAAAATTTACCGTCACGATTCAGTTTGAGTTTCACTCACATATCATCTCCCATGGATTGGATACCCCTTTCTGCTCCGTCATTAGACCTGCCGGTTTATCATGAACCGGTTTTACACTTTGACATACATACTTTACAATTCCTAACGTACTTTGCTATATCTGCTCTCATTATCGGCCAGTAATAATTTTCTTCTACCCTAGCAGAAGTCTTCCTAACCCCCATATGTCCTGCTAGCGGATGATCATGACACTTTTCTTAAATATTTTTCCTATCACTCCTACCTACTACACTTTTCCATTCGTTATTGTCCCTAACTAAAATATGTTTTGCCCTAACATGTTTAAAAAGTGTTCCGTTTTCGAACCTCCATGATGGAAACGCTACTAGGGCCTTCTTGATCTGATCGATCATCTTTTTCAGCCAAGGATCTGTGTTGTGTTCCGAAATCCCGGATAAGACCGGTACGCTCAAGAAAGCATATCTGGAACCACATGATCCTTGCCTTTCCTGTGAATTATTTCGAAATCAAACTGTTGTAAACGTACCGCCCACCGCGCCAGTCTACCAACAGGATCTTTCAGTTTGCTCAACCAGACCAAGGAATGGTGGTCTGTAATAACCGTGAACCTAACTCCCTAATAGTAAGGTCTCAGTTTCTCTATGGCCCATAGCACTGCCAAACACTCCTTTTCCTTTCACATCGGTTGAGGGATCTACTCAGATAGCTGATCACCTTTTCCCCTTCGTCAGAAGTCTGACTAAGGACAGCTCCAACCCCAAAATCCGAAGCATCCGTCTGAACTACGAATGGCTTCGTAAAATCCAGGCAGGTCAGGATAGGAGCCGCAACCAAACACTCTTTTGCCCTACGAAAACTATCCTCACATTCCTCAGTCCATATAAATTTCCTACTCTTTTGTAATAGTTCAATTAACGGTTTTACCAAACTAGCGAAGTTCGGTATGAATCTCCTATACCAGGAAACCGCTCTTAAATAGCTCCTAATTTCCTTAACATTTTACGGTTGTGGGATACCTAACATACTTTCAACTTTTTCAGGATCCATGTGCAGACCATTGCGGTCTACAACATAGCCCAAAAAATTTAACGAAGGCCTACAAAAGTTACATTTTTCCCTACCTACTTTCAAACCTGCCTTAATAAGCCTACTAAAAACTTCTCCCAAAATCTCAATATGTTTCTCGAAAGTGTCTGTTACGATGATAATATCATCGAGATAGGCAAAAACGAAGGGTTCCAACTCAGGGCCAAGGACTGTATCTATAAAGCGTTGGTGCATTGTGCAATCCGAACGGAATTCTCAAGAAATGAAATAGTCCACGCCCGGGAACAGTAAACGCACTGAATTTCCTGGAATCCTTTTCCATTGGAATCTGCCAATAAGCAGACTTAATATCTATGGAAGACAGAAATCGCTGAGATATAAGGGAGGGGGTAAGCATCCATAGCTGTAACTCCATTGAGTTTCCTATAATCTACACAAAATCTATAGGTATCATCCTTTTTCTTTACCATTACAATGGGGGACGCCCAAGGGCTGTCTGATCTTTCGATAACCCCGTCCTTCAACATCTCTTCCAACTCTTTATCGATGAATTTTTGGATGGCTGGAGAAACATGATAATACCTCTGCTTAATAGGTCCTGATTCTGTCCTAATTTTGTGTTCCACTAATTGTGTACACCCTAAACCCTCTGACATCTCACTAAATACCCTATCCAAAAATTTCCTCAACTCCTGGTTTTGTGTCTCTCCTAAATCAGCTAAGTGTGTTGCTTCCGAAACTGAAGCTACATCATATGGGCTGGAAAAATCCCATTCCCCTGATTTCAAATCCGGGACTATGCCCGAAAAAACCCAAAAATCTGCTCCTAAAATCAAGAACTGAGGAATGTTTGGAATAACTAAGCAATCTATTGAGACTACTTTTCACTTGATTCTTATAGGGAGTGACACAATACCCTCTATCTCTATACCCTTTCCATCCGCTAGTGTAACTCTTTCAGTTTTGTTTTTCCCTAATCTTACACTTAAGCTTTTCAAAATATCCCAACCTTCCCTACAAACTGTTGTGCTTGAAGCGCCTGAGTCTAAGAGCCCTAACATCCTAACTCCATAAACACTAACTCCAAAATATGGCCTTCTATCCCTACCATTCTCCTCAAGTGTAAAACCTACTTCAAAATTCACCGACTGGTCCCCAGTAGGCGACATCACAGATTTCAACGACGCTCCCGTCTTACTGACCCGAGAGTGCGTCTCACGTTTCCCGAGCAGGTGGAACAGTTACTTCGCGTTACCCCCTGCTTTCCGCATCCAAAACAACTCCTAGGGGCAGAACACCTATTTGCAAAGTGGCCCAACCCATTGCAATTATAACACCTAACCACAGAGTTCGACGAGTTAGAATTCGAATTCTGATTCGAGTTCGAATTCGAGGGTTCGCGAGTTTGCCTGCTCTCAACAGCAGAAACTCTCCTTACCAACGACCTATTCGAGTTTTGTCCCGCTGGACGAGATTGGTTGTTGTACTTGACAACCGAACCTCTTCTACCATTCGACCTAAAAGGATTAGAACTCAAATTCTGGTGAGTCTGGTTGCTCTCCTCAACAACCGCGACTCTTGGGGTTTCAACTCCTACGTAAGCTAGATCCGGCTCAAGTAGGTTCCTACTTCGATTGTTATTTGGAACGTAAGATTCCACGTTTACCCTTACCATCTCAAGATTGCGCCATAATCTAACCAGCTCAGAAACGCAAGTCGGATTAGCCAATCCAAACTGCGTCTGGTAGAATGGTGTCAGGTTCTTTTGAACCGTAGACAGGATTCGCCCCTCTCAGATGGGTTCAGAAAGCCTCCTGAACATGTTCTACATTATCGCAACGTAGACCCCATTGATTCATCGCGGCCTTGCGTGCGACGCCTAATCTCGTCTATCAGCAAATCATCGTAATTAGGTGGGAGGAACTCTAACTTCAACTCGCTGACAAGTTCTTGCCATGAGTTGATTGAAACCCTTACGGCCCTAAACCACAACAAAGCTCTACCTACAAATAAGCCCACAGCTGACCGAAACAGCTGGGCCTCCGACACTCCGCGAGCTAAACGAATTTCTTCTACCCTTTCCAGGAACGCATTCAATGAAGAACCACAGCGTTCTCCATTGAACTTTACGTCCCACTTTGAAATTTTTTCAAATCTATCCGAATTAACGAAAATTCTATCCCTACCAAAACTATCTGCCCTATCCCTACTATTATTGATTTCCCTAAAGCTTCCTTCAAAATTCCTACCCCAGATTCCCCTAAACTTCTCGATGGAGCTTGAGCTGAAACTGCTACAAGCCCTGCTGCTGCTGATGATGTTGATGCTCCTATTTCTGCTGGTCCTGTTAATGATGTTGATGTTCCTGCTGGTGCTGCTGCTGAAGCTGGTCCTGGTCCTGCCGCTGAAGCGTTCAGTCTATCGGTTGATAGCTGAGCCTCTTCTTCTTGTAAATTCTCTATCTCCTCTAAGTCAGCTAAGGCCATAACTAACTTATTCCTCAAAACTAGTTTTCGTTTTTCCTCACTCTCATCTTCTGGTTGAGACCTATCTAATCTACCTATTGTTTCGTTCTGCCGTGCTTCCTTGTTTGTATGAAGGGAAGAGCAGGTGACGGAGAGTCGAAATAAGAAACTTGTTTTTAGTTTAGTTTATTTGTATTGTAGTAAAAGGCCCGCTGTCTCAATGCTTGGCTGCAACCTTTACTATCTAAACTCAAATTTCAACTCTGCCCTTCTTCCCATTCGCTTCTCTATTTATTGGTTTCATTCATTACTTAGCTTAACCGATGTTTTTTACCATCGTCAGAACCATGTTACTTCATTAAGTTCATCCGAACTAGGCCACACACCATGGTAACAATTCTTCACTAATTATTACGTAGATCACGCTTAAACCTTTATGCCGATCGTATGGTGACCCACTCAAGTACTTCTGGGTGTGTCTTCATCGATCGTAGTTTATAGGTCTCGTATTGCACATTGCACTTGACATACTCTATTGCATTGTAGTTGTTTACTCATCTGTTTTCGTTGCAATAGAGGCGCGCATATGGCTTGAGTCATGGTGACGTGCATACGTGAAGTGTTGTTCTATATTGAGAACGAAAATGAGAATTATGCCTGGTTGGTGTTTTTCTGAATGAAGTTGGTTCTGAATGAAGGTTGGAGGTTGGGAATAGTTGTGGTTCTCGGATCACAACATCCTCCCCCTCTTGAAAAAAGAAAATTCGTAGCCAATAAAAAGGTTAGGAATTTTCGCAAAACGTGTAGAGTTGGACCAAATGCGAAGAAGTTAGAGTTTTACAGAAAACTTTTGTTTTTATTACTAGACTAGCTGTGCCCGCGACTTCGTCCGCGTGGAATAGTGACTTTCAGCAGCTATCTTAATTTCTTAGGCTACTTATTTTGCAAACAAGACACATTCATGCCTTTTAGTAACTTATTGTTATATTATTTTATTCAGATATATGTTCGCACATGATGTTCTTATTTTTTCCATCTTTTGCGAAAAAAAGGTTTTGCTACTTTAAGCGTCTGAGGTTATTTATAATGAGCAATCCTTGGGAATTAAAGGAAAACGGGGAATCGAAAAGTTTTCTCCTTTTGCCATTCCAGTCATTATTAAAATTTTTATAGTGCCGCATCCCAGATGTGCAATTTGCAGCTGTGCACAATTCTGGATTTCGCAATATTGGATTACCGGAACACCAACTTGCTGCCACTCCTAATAATCCTAAGAAATTGAGAAGCTCTAAAGGGTATGATGTGACTTGTTCAGTGTCCATATTATTTACAACATCTCCCAATACGTCAAACATAATTTATTAGTTTTTATGGTTAACTATCTCATTAGTCGGCGCCGAAATCGAAATCACTCAGCCATTCCCGACTGCCAATTTTTATTTGAAGATCAAGATAGACATTTCTTCTCAGGTCAAATGTATTTTCGACAATATTATTACAGAACATTTTAAAAAGAAAAAAATTTTATTAAAAAATGTATGTTGAAGATCGTAAAGATCACCTCAACTCCATATTGCGTTTCGCCAAGGCACGGCAATAAGGCTCATCAGTTAGATGATTGCCGTACCCTTCTAAGACGCAATTTTAGTTCGGAATACACCTGCCTGGGCGAAACGCAATATGGAGTTGAGGTGATCTTTACGATCTTCAACATTCATTTTTTAATAAAATTTTTTTCTTTTTAAAATGTTCTGTAATAATATAATCAATTACAACTCCAGGACAAAACTAAAACAATAACAAACACTTGTTTGCTATTTTTCTTTTAAAGTATTTTCGACAGTTTGACAGAAATCACCCCGCAGTGAAAGAACTTTTATAGACCCATCAGTTTTAAGGTTCCCGTTTACGGTGTCGATCCCGTAGAAATATAGGGATTAGATATTAAGCCCATGTCCTTCCTCAGGATCTAGGCTATCTCTGAATAAAATTCCACTTAAATCGGATCAGTGGTCTGGGTGGGAGATGGTAACAAAGAAACACGAACAGACAAAATTAATTTTGGATTTTTTTTATTAGTAAGGAGGTCCATCTTCGGGTTCTAGACTATCTCTGTACCAAAATTCATATAAATCGGTTCAATTGTTTCATTTTCGGATTTATAATGTTACTAAAGTCTTCCATTCCCGTGGGAATATGAGGGCCATTTCAGAAGGATGACTTAAAGCTTATATTACTCGGGAATAGTGTAGTATTACGGTGGACATTTTTTGAAATGGGTGCTGTATTTTCCAAGCTCCCGTTCCCATTGGAATACACGGATAAAACATATTGCATAACATATATTTCTATCCTCAGATTCTAGACTCTCTGTACCAAAATTCATATAAATAGGTGCGATAGTTTGGGCGGTTAATGGTAACAAAGAGAAATAGACAAACAGATTTAACTTTGGACTTATACTATTAGTAAAGACTCCCGTTCCCGCGGAAACATGGTGACTGTTCCCGTGGAAACATGGTAACCGTAACCGTAAAGAATATGGGGTTTATTATACTCGGGGATTATGGAGCATCCCAACAGTGGAAGAATTTTTGGAATCGGTGCTGTAGTGTCAAAGTTCCTGTATACGTTCCTGCTCCCGTGGGAATATAGGGGAAAAATAAATAGCCTATGTCCTTCTTCAGCTTCTGAACAATCTTTGTGCAAAATTTCATTAAAATCAGTTTATTAGTTTGAGCGGAAGATGGTAACATAGAACGACGGACAGACAGAGCTTTTTTCACCCTTTTTATATTAGTATGGACTCCCGTTCCCGTAGGAACATGTGGATGAATTAAAGTTTATGTTACTCTGGGATAGTTAAGAATTCTATCGGTGGATTTTTGAAATCAGTGTTGTAGTTTCTAAGTTCCCAAATACGTTACCGTTCCCGTGGGAATGTAGGGATAAAATGTATAGCCTATATCTTGCCTTAGGTTCTGAACAATCTTTTTTTCAAATATTCATTTTAATGTGTTCATTAGTTTGAGCGGGAGATGGTAAAATAGAAAGGTGAACAGACCGATCTACTTTTGCGTTTATAATAATAGTGAGGACCGGTTCCCGTGGGAATATTCGAATAAAATATAGCCTTTGTTCTTCCTTAGGTTCTGAAAAATCCTTGTACAAAAATTCATTTAAATCTGTTCTTTAGTTTGAGCGGGAGATGGTAACATAGAAAGGTGCACAGACAGAGCTACTTTTGCATTTATAATAATAGTGAGGACCGGTTTCCGTGGGAATATTCGAATGAAATACAGCCTGTGATGTGCTTTTTTCTTTTGAGCTGGGGTATGCTCGTCGAGTCCAGGGTTGACCAAAGAAAACACGTAAAACTTCGGTTATAAAGAAGGTCCAATCCTTTTAAAGCTAATCTAATATAATGTTTATTAATTCTTATCGCTAATTCTGGTGATCGGTGGTTCCAATGCTGGTAGATCCTTAATCCTATGCTGGTAAAACGGTCATCGAGTACGGGTTTTTAATCGCTGGTAAACCAACAGTCAAACACTGGCATCAACAGGCAGATCCTGGCATCAACAGTAAAAATACTGGCATCAACAGGTAGATCCTGGCATCAACAGGCAGATCCTGGCATCAACAGTAAAAATACTGGCACCAACAGTCAAACACTGGTATCAACAGGCAGATCCTGGCATCAACAGTAAAAATACTGGCATCAACAGTCAGACACTGGCATCAACAGTCAGATCCTGGCATCAACAGTAAAATACTGGCACCAACAGTCAAACACTGGTATCAACAGGCAGATCCTGGCATCAACAGTAAAAATACTGGCATCAACAGTCAAACACTGGCATCAACAGGCAGATCCTGGAATCAACAGTAAAAATAATGGCATCAACAGTCAAACACTGGCATCAACAAGCAGATCCTGGCATCAACAGTAAAAATACTGGCATCAATAGTCAGACAATGGCATCAACAGGCAGATCCTGGCATCAACAGTAAAATACTGGCATCAACAGTCAAACACTGGCATCAACAGGCAGATCCTGGCATCAACAGTAAAAATACTGGCATCAACAGGCAGATCCTGGCATCAACAGTAAAAATACTGGCATCAACAGTCAAACACTGGCATCAACAGGCAGATCCTGGCATCAACAGTAAAAATACTGGCATCAACAGTCAAACACTGGCATCAACGGCTTAATAGCCGGCAAAATAAAACCCAAAAGTCCTTAAGAGGCTAGTGGGGGGATTTATGCTAGGAACTCCAAGGAGACCTTGCGTAAAATTGGGAATCTCTGGGTACACTACCCCTGGTTTTCCTCTAGTGGAAGTAGCCTGTACACGAGATTGGTACTTTTTCAACACGGGCTGGCTTAGATCTACTCGTATTTTTCAGGGTGCTTTATAAAGTTATCTGCAACTAGTGAGCTCTATGGCGTGAGTGAAAAATCTCATGTGAAAACAATGGTAATGTGTATTGGCTGGCGGTAGGGTGTGTATTTGTAACTTCGTTACATTCCCCCCTTTCTTCGGTAGACGAGTAACTTACTCGTCGAATTATATATATGGCTTTGTTCGTTTGTTTGTGTGTTTCTTTTTCTCCTTTTTTTATTTTTGTTTATTATAAAAAAAATTCTTCTCGTTATTGAAAAAAAAATTCATTAATTTAAAACTGATCATTTAACCCTTCATTATCATTTAAAGTTGGTGAGACTTCATTGCCGGCCGTTATTTCTTGGTCGGGTACTCCACCTCTTTGGTCAGGTTGCCAAATTTCAAGGTTGCCCGTCCTGGTTTACGGATTGTGACTGTCACCCTCCCATAGGGGCGCTGAAACACAAACTTTTGCCTCCTGAACTTTGGGTTATAGTTTCGGTGGGTGGTCACATCGATATTCTTGAAGGGGTCTTCAGGTACTGTTTCTGACCTTCTCTCGGCGGTCTGAGTTGGAGCTGCTGCCATCGTTATCATTTCAGTGCGGGTTTTGGCAAATCTCACTTGGCGTGAGATGCTCGGTTGCTTCATTGGTCTCGGCTGTTGTTGTTGCTAGATTATGGGTATTCTGGTATACTGGTCTCCTCTGGGCTTCTGGGCTGCGGCTTTCCTCTGTCCTCGGTTGGCTGCCATCCTTGTTCGTGGGTTAATACTAGGCCTAATTGTGATCAACTCTGTGATTTCGACTGTCGGTCGCTTGCGGTTGACTGGTTTCGGGTTGGTGGGTTGCCTACGGCAGGGGTCTTCGATACCCTTTACTATGGCCGACTTAATTTTGGGAGCGGTTGCCTTCTCCATGGTTGTCGCATTTTGTTTATTTTCGGTAGATCCCTTTAGGTCTTTAATGTGCACTCGGAGAATTTAGTTTTCTTTTTGAGTGCTTTCTGTTATCTTTCTACTTTCATCCTTCAGCAAATTGAGTGATTCCAGCTTGTAGTCTTTATAAGAGTTCTCGTATTCGGTTTCGGCTACGGACGGTAGAAGTGGTATATCACCAACTGTTATCTTGTGATGTGTTTTTGTTTCCAGCCGGGGTAAAACTCGCGGCTGGCCAGGGTAAGTAAAATAAACACAAGAAAAATTTACAATGGTCAGAAACTCTCTTTAATAGAACTGTCTTTAAAAACTGTATTACAAATTACAATGGTTTGTTACAGATAAATGTATTTTTATATATATATGGTTTTACTGGCGTTCGGTAAAATCTGGTACTTCCGAAGGTGTCGTATTCCGGTATCTTAGAATTTGGGGCGGCTCAAGTGTACTCCGTATAGTAGGTCGTCACTCTGGTATTCTCATCACCTAGGAGAAGAGAAACAAATTCGTGTTATTTCTGGTTATTTATTCGGCCACCAGTGGCACGGCAAACGTGGCAATACACCCTATAGGTAGCCGCGTTAACAAGCACCCGAAGGCCTTGCGGGGGTAGAAACGACAAGCACCACGAGGGCCTTGGTAGGGTAGAAACGACAAGCACCACGAGGGCCTTGGTAGGGTAGAAACGACAAGCACCACGAGGGCCTTGGTAGGGTAGAAACGACAAGCACCACGAGGGCCTTGGTAGGGTAGAAACGACAAGCACCACGAGGGCCTTGGTAGGGTAGAAACGACAAGCACCACGAGGGCCTTGGTAGGGTAGAAACGACAAGCACCACGAGGGCCTTGGTAGGGTAGAAACGACAAGCACCACGAGGGCCTTGGTAGGGTAGAAACGACAAGCACCACGAGGGCCTTGGTAGGGTAGAAACAACAAGCACCACGAGGGCCTTGGTATGGTAGAAACGACAAGCACCACGAGGGCCTTGGTAGGGTAGAAACGACAAGCATTACGAGGGCCTTGGTAGGGTAGAAACAACAAGCACCACGAGGGCCTTGGTAGGGTAGAAACTCAAGCTATGGCCGGTCGGATCTACAGGTACTAGTCTCTGCCCCTGGTGGCACAATACTTAATAAATATTATATTTTTAAAATGATTTTACCTTTTACCTTGTTAGTTAGCTTTTTCTTGGGATGACTTGTGCTGTCGGACTGTGCCGGCGGAATGACGATTTTCCATCATTTGGCTGCCCTATTTATACTCGTTTTCGTTCTGTGTGCCATGCGCACTCCATATAAAAAAAATACTACACGGTGAGATTGCCATGCTGCTGCTTAACACGAACAACAATTTGCTTATCTCATCACAGCCAAACCCTATGTGCGTTCATTGCTGCAATGTAGTGTGCAGCCCATAAGCAATGTACATTGTTGTTTGCCAATCGCTATTTCCCCTTTCCATTTACTTCAGCTGTGTGTACTCTGCCTAGTACACAGTTGTTGTTGTCTAAAGCACAGCCTACCATGCTGTAGTATACCAATGTGGTGCCAAGCCATTGCATACTTCATGCATTAGTATTTGGCTATTTATCATTGCATACTTCCTGCATTATTATTTGGTGGCGCCCAGAAGGCTGCTAAGTAAATTCCCCCTGCATACTTCAAGCATGTAACTAAGCCACAAATGCTTCGTTACATACTCGCTCCTCTTCGGAGACGTGAACCTTCACGTCTAAAAATAGTTTCCGTAGCATTCTTCTTTTTTTCTTTCTTTGCATGTTTCAATAACAACGACGAACGCTTTATTATAGTTTTTTTTTCCTTTTTTTTATTTTTTTTTTTTTTTTATTTTCCTTTTTTTTTTTACGTAACAATTCAGTAAACAAAAATAACGCAATAACAAAAAAATAAACTCCTTGGTAAAAAAAATTAACGTAAAAAAACTTTTTATCGGCTTTCAATGCCTAGGGGTCAAAGACGACTTCTTTGGTTTGACCGGTCTCCTTGTGGTGCAAAATGGCCACACCTCGCTTTATGATTCGGCAATACACGGTGCCGATCCTCCTCTTAAAATAAAAACGTTGACGACGTCTGTCGGGATGGTATAGGTGGTGCTCCTTAACGTTTATGCCTTTGAATGGGTCTTCTTTTCCCTTAGCATTGCGGTCTCCATGGTAGGTTAACATTGATTCTCTGGCCTGAGCACTGCTGGAGACTCCGGGGCGTTGTCCTGGTAGCTCCATGCCGCAGGGGCTAGCGTTGAAGTTGATTCCACTTTGCGGCGCCGGTATGTCTATGAGCGTCTGACTGGTTTGTGCTTCCCCGCTGGTGATAGTTGCCGGCTTGCCTAGCCTCATATTGGGGGCACTGATGGGTCTCTGGGAGATGCAGGTCGAGACTGGGATGTGACTGGGTGTTTGCTTCTTTGACATGGCATACTTCTGCTCAATTAGTGGCATATCCTGGTATTTTGGCCTAGTTGGCGGGCCTCGACTGGTGTTGGGTGGTCCTCGACTATTGGTGGGTGGCCTTTGGCTGGTGGTTGGCGGTCCTAGACGGGTGGTTGGTGGCTTTTGACTGGTGGTTGGTGGCTTTTGACTGGTGGTTGTACGCTTGCTGGGTTGGTTGGCGCGGCGGCTGGTAGTTGCAGGCTTGCTGGCTTGTTTGGCGAGGCGGCTGGTGGTTGCAGTAGTGTTACCTGATTTTGGCGTATGTGCGATACGTCGCTTGGTAGTTGTGGCTGGTAGATCCAGCAAAAATGTGGCAGTCCTTGCCGTGCCGGTCGCTACCTTCTCCGGCGCAGTATGTTTGCGTTTCCAGGACTGTCCAGCGTCTACTTCTTCCTCGGAATATTTCATCGTTGTACTTTCTCGGCGGTTGACTGATGTGGACTGAATGAAATTCAGTTGATCTTCTGGATTTATACTTTCATCGTCTGGCGACAAGAATCCTCTCAGATCTTTTACATGGGCTCGAACGGTACTTCTCTCACGGATGAATTTCCCCTTTACTTTACCAAGGTGTCCATCTGTCGTGGTGTCGTGATCCTTGCATATGACCTTTTTTCTTTCCGTCAATGGTTCACATAACTTCCAGTCTCCTCTTTGACTGCAAAACGGATGAGCGGGGATTTTGCGGTAAAATCTGTTTTCTGATCTTCGGTATTCTGGATATTGCGGAGGATTTAACTCTGTTTGCCTGGCGCGCCGTTTTGTCTAGTCCTTGGGATGACTACGAAGAATAGATAAGTCGCTGGGGTTGAATGGTGACGGCTCACTGTTACGATGTTGAGTGTCCGTGACAGCAGCTCTGTGCGGATGACAGTTACATTCTCTCGTCAACCGTCCCTCCTCTCCACAATATGAGCAAAATAGCAGGAAGGGCCTTCGACAATTACCCCTGTTGTGTCCCCGCTGCTTGCAGTTCCAACAATATGTGCTTCTGTCGTATTGGCATATTTGTGGTGGGCGCTGCGTCTGGTCGGTGCGATTGAAATTCGTCCGGGGTGGGGGCAACACTGCCAGCCGGTCGGTTACTGGTCGGTGTGAAAAAGGAAAACGGTAAGGTGCAGGAGCGGTACGGGGTGGTACTAGGCGGGAGGTGCGGTCTTCTCCTCTTATATATTCGTATTCCTCCGCTAGTTTCATTAATTCACCCAACGTCTCGAAATCGCGACGCTTTATGTACAAATGGTACTCAGGCCGCACACTATTATAAATACGGTCGACACTATCCTCTATATTCATTCGAGGATGCCGGTAGATCAAATACTGAGTCGCCTGTATGTAGTCTTTAGCCTTCTCGCGTGGCCCTTGTTTCTTGCGTAGTATTTCCTCCTCTAGCTTACACAGGTATCTCGCCGGCAGGAAATGGTCCAATAAAGCTGTGCGGAACTGAGTCCATGTCTTCATACATTCCCGGTTGATACGGAACCATTCTAATGCCGTACCCCGTAATATCTCCGGGACGGCCTTAACAATGTCGTCGGGGCGAATATCGTAACAGGCCGTCAACTCCTCGAGACGGTCCATGAATTCCATTGCATTCCCCGATGAATCGAATCTGAAGCCCCACTTCCGGACATTGTTCATCAACTCGGCCTCATAGCTGAGTATGAACCTTCCCGTCGGGCGGAAGTTGGACCTAGTCGGCGCTGGGCCAATTGCGCGTGATGTACTGGCTTCATCGGGGTCGGATTCATTGCGCGGCCTAGGCTGTACGTTTTCGGCAGGCGGCGGTACGTAAGAGGGTTCCTGTAAAGAGACTTCGGTGTATACGGGTGATTTCGGCTCGGTTTCGCTTCCGGTCTCGCAAGTCGGTTTAAATTCTCTTTCCGTTGCGGCCCTCTCCAAATCTTCGCAGAGATTCTGTGTGGACTAAGTACTAAGCAGTAGTCGAATCGAACGGTTGTGCTCTTTGGTATTTACGAATAAAAGTGTTTTAAATTGGATATTTTAAAAGGTTTTATTTGTGTGAAATAGCTCTTTTTAAAGAGTTTTTTCTCCTTTATTTTATGAGTTAAAAAAAACCCTTAAATAATGGAAGAATTCTGTGGTAAATGCGATAGACAATTTGCGCGAAGTGATAATTTCATTGTACCATGCAACGGGTTTTGCAACAAAATTTTTCACCGTACATGTTGCGAAGGTTCTCTCTCTGAATACGATGTGAAATTGTTGCAGAAGAATACTATTATCGGCCCGTTACTATTTATCATTTATATAAACGACATATGCAAAGTTGTGCAGCACTGTTCAATATCGCTTTTTGCAGACGATGCGCTTATGTTCGTTAGCGGTAGTGATGAATTAGTAATTATGAATCAAATGAATCGTGACCTAGAAACACTCCTGGAATGGTTAGCAATAAACAAACTCAAAATAAAAATTAAAAAAACCAAGTGTATGGTCATAAATGCTCAATTTAACGCGGATTTAAAAGTTAATAATGAAAGTATTGAACAAGTTGAAAACATGAAATATCTCGGAGTATTAATCGACAATAAACTTAACTTTAATAACCACATAAGTTATATAATTAAAAAAATATCAAAAAAGATCGGATTTTTGAGAAGAATTCGTAAAAACATAACGATAATTTGTGCAATAAATATTTATAACACTATAATCAAACCGCATTTTGAGTTTTGCTCAACTGTGTTGTATTTGGGTACTGATGAAAACATAAATCGTCTTCAAGTTCTCCAAAACAAAGCGATGAGAACAATATTGAAGTGCAGTTATTATACACCTATCAGATGGATGTTATCTTGCCTCAAATGGCTTAGTATCAAGGAGAGAATTACTTTCAACGCTGCCATGTTTGTATTCAAGATGAAACATAACCTAGTTCCCGAATGTCTATCATCCCAGCTGTTACTGGTTCAAGATGCTCAACCATACAATTTGAGATCCAACCTAAATTTTAGATTGCAAGCATTTCGAGACTCTAGAACTCAAAATTCAATTATGTATAAAGGATTAAAATTTTTTAATGAAATGCCCAATAATATTAAAAGTGAACACAATATAAATATTTTCAAGAGTTTACTTATCAATTATATTAGACAAATAATGAATTAACTACTAAAACTTGAATTCTTAAAATTAGATTTGTTTTTTTCATATAAACTTCAAAATTAAGGTTGTTTAAAATTTAAATTATTTGTACCTGAATAGTATTCTATACTAAATAAATATATACATTATACATACATACATACTTTCTACGTCTAGCACCCTTAATGTAGGAACTAAATCGGGCTCGTAGCACGGACAATGTGCCTTCCGTGTCCAGTCCTTGTTGTTGCATGCGAGTGACGAGTTCGGTTTTACTGAGCAAGTAAATTGCTCCTATACTCGCGAACACGTCAAAATTTTCTTCCGAGTCGGACATGTCTGGTTTTTTCCTTTTCGGTAAGTCGGTTTATAGTTCTAAAGAGAGTTTCTTCCGTTTCACGGGGTGGACCTTATTAGTCCCTGCTCGGGCGCCAAATTGTGATGTGTTTTTGTTTCCAGCCGGGGTAAAACTCGCGGCTGGCCAGGGTAAGTAAAATAAACACAAGAAAAATTTACAATGGTCAGAAACTCTCTTTAATAGAACTGTCTTTAAAAACTGTATTACAAATTACAGTGGTTTGTTACAGATAAATGTATTTTTATATATATATGGTTTTACTGGCGTACGGTAAAATCTGGTACTTCCGAAGGTGTCGTATTCCGGTATCTTAGAATTTGGGGCGGCTCAAGTGTACTCCGTATAGTAGGTCGTCACTCTGGTATTCTCATCACCTAGGAGAAGAGAAACAAATTCGTGTTATTTCTGGTTATTTATTCGGCCACCAGTGGCACGGCAAACGTGGCAATACACCCTATAGGTAGCCGCGTTAACAAGCACCCGAAGGCCTTGCGGGGGAAGAAACGACAAGCACCACGAGGGCCTTGGTAGGGTAGAAACGACAAGCACCACGAGGGCCTTGGTAGGGTAGAAACGACAAGCACCACGAGGGCCTTGGTAGGGTAGAAACGACAAGCACCACGAGGGCCTTGGTAGGGTAGAAACGACAAGCACCACGAGGGCCTTGGTAGGGTAGAAACGACAAGCACCACGAGGGCCTTGGTAGGGTAGAAACGACAAGCACCACGAGGGCCTTGGTAGGGTATAAACGACAAGCACCACGAGGGCCTTGGTAGGGTAGAAACGACAAGCACCACGAGGGCCTTGGTAGGGTAGAAACGACAAGCACCACGAGGGCCTTGGTAGGGTAGAAACAACAAGCACCACGAGGGCCTTGGTAGGATAGAAACGACAAGCACCACGAGGGCCTTGGTAGGGTAGAAACGACAAGCATTACGAGGGCCTTGGTAGGGTAGAAACAACAAGCACCACGAGGGCCTTGGTAGGGTAGAAACTCAAGCTATGGCCGGTCGGATCTACAGGTATTAGTCTCTGCCCCTGGTGGCACAATACTCAATAAATATTATATTTTGAAAATGATTTTACCTTTTACCTTGTTAGTTACCTTTTTCTTGGGACGACTTGTGCTGTCGGACTGTGCCGGCGGAATGACGATTTTCCATCATTTGGCTGCCCTATTTATACTCGTTTTCGTTCTGTGTGCCATGCGCACTCCATATAAAAAAAATACTACACGGTGAGATTGCCATGCTGCTGCTTAACACGAACAACAATTTGCTTATCTCATCACAGCCAAACCATATGTGCGTTCATCGCTGCAATGTAGTGTGCAGCCCATAAGCAATGTACATTGTTGTTTGCCAATCGCTATTTCCCCTTTCCATTTACTTCAGCTGTGTGTACTCTGCCTAGTACACAGTTGTTGTTGTCTAAAGCACAGCCTACCATGCTGTAGTATACCAATGTGGTGCCAAGCCATTGCATACTTCATGCATTAGTATTTGGCTATTTATCATTGCATACTTCCTGCATTATTATTTGGTGGCGCCCAGAAGGCTGCTAAGTAAATTCCCCCTGCATACTTCAAGCATGTAACTAAGCCACAAATGCTTCGTTACAATCTGGAACTTGATCTTCCGCAGAAAGTCCATACCGAGAATGACATCTTTCGCCAACTGCGGTAAATATGTGACCTCCCCGGATACTGGTAAGTTTACGAGTTCAACCTCAACGTGATAACTCTCTTGCGCTGTTACTGGGCTTCCACTTGCCATTTGAACAGTATGCTCTTGCAATCGAACTTGGGTCTTAAGTCGGCGTAGGTTTTCTCTTATCTGGGAGTTGATGAATGATTTTGTTGCTCCAGCATTAACAAGTGCTTTAAAAAATTTCTATCCTATTGAGATGGGCAGGAAAAATCTCGGATCCTTTTCCGATTCATTATATGATTCTCGGCGGTCATCTTGGATCATTTCGGGGTAGGTCGGAATGTCGTCTATGAAACATTCTATTTTCTGAGCGGACTGTGAGTCCGTCACAGTCTTGGGTTGCCTTTTGGATAACACTGCAGACGTTTTGTCCCGGTGACATGGACAGTCTTCTGTTAGTCTGCCATCCTCTCCACAGAAGGAACAAAACAAGCGGAACGGCCTATGGCAGTTAGATTTGTTATGTCCTCTTTGTTTGCAGTTCCAACAATGTGTTTCTCGGTCATAAGGAGCAGGTAAGGCTTTGTGAAACGGTTCAGAAGGTCTATGAATGGGATACCTGGGCTCTGGTTGTGTCCAGCGAATATGAGCAGATGATGTCGGTCGGGAGTTTTGATCATCATTTCGTATCGCTTCAAATTCAACGCAGGCCTTCGTATATCCGTTCCATGCTTCCGTCAATGCTCATGGTGGGGTGTTGCCGAATCAGGTATTGCGTGGATCTTAAATAGTCCTTTACCTTTTCTCGAGGAATTTGCTTCTTCCGCAAAATTTCGTCCTCTAGTTTGTACATGTACCGTGCTGGTAAGAAATAATGCAGGAACGTGTCACGGAATCGTGACCACGACTGGAAACGGTCTCGATAAATCCGTAACCACTCTAACGCTATTCCTCGGAAAATTTCAGGTAGGGTTTTCGTCATGTGATTCCGTGGTATACGGTAACAATCAGCGAGCTCTTCTATGCGTTCCATAAATTCTAAGGGATTGCCGGATCCATCGAACTTAAGTCCCCACTTTCGGACTGCGTTCATAACCTCTGCTTCGTAGCTTAGGTTGAGTCTTGGGACACGTGTCGGTGCTGTAAAAAAGGTTGATGATTGGAGCTTGTCTCTACGAGGGTTCCCACTTCGGAAACTGCGAGACGGTTTTCAGATGGAATACGGTTTTCGCCGGTACTCCTCTCTTCCTCCGGTGCTGGTGCCGGTGTCGGGACGGTACAGTGCTTCTCATCTCCGGTTTTTGTTTCTTCTTGCTCCCTTTTTTTGTGCTCCAAATTTACATACACAGGTTCATAAATAATTCTTTTCATTGTAAGAGTTAGGTCTTGCGTGGAAGATCGTGTCATTTCCTCTTTAGCATCGCGGCTTAACCTTTGTCTTAGGATTGCCATAGTCCCGGTAGAATCTAATCCTCTTTCTTGGCATTTCTCGATTAGTTCCGCCTTGCTCAACAGGTATATCCACTGTAAAGTTCTGGACGGTTCAGACGCCTTTGGAGCATCAGTTTGGTCCTTAGGAGCATCGTCTTCACTGGAACTCATTTTCTCCCTTTTCGGTTTGGTGATGTGTTCGGTTATCGGTTAATCGTACAGATGAATGTTGTTCAATCTGGTAGTCCGGTATCTGGTTACTGGAATGGACTTCTTAATGAAGTCCCTGCTCGGGCGCCAATTTGTGATGTGCTTTTTTCTTTAGAGCTGGGGTATGCTCGTCGGGTCCAGGGTTGATCAAAGAAAACACGTAAAACTTCGGTTATAAAGAAGGTCCAATCCTTTTATTTGTCTTAAAGCAAATCTAATATAATGTTAATTAATTATTATCGCTAATTCTGGTGATCGGTGGTTCCAATGCTGGTAGATCCTTAATCCTATGCTGGTAAAACGGTCATCGAGTACAGGTTTTTAATCGCTGGTAAATCAACAGTCAAACACTGGCATCAACAGGCAGATCCTGGCATCAACAGTAAAAATACTGGCATCAACAGGTAGATCCTGGCATCAACAGGCAGATCCTGGCATCAACAGTAAAAATACTGGCACCAACAGTCAAACACTGGTATCAACAGGCAGATCCTGGCATCAACAGTAAAAATACTGGCATCAACAGTCAAACACTGGCATCAACAGGCAGATCCTGGCATCAACAGTAAAATACTGGCATCAACAGTCAAACACTGGCATCAACAGGCAGATCCTGGCATCAACAGTAAAAATACTGGCATCAACAGTCAAACACTGGCATCAACGGCTTAATAGCCGGCAAAATAAAACCCAAAAGTCCTTAAGAGGCTAGTGGGGGGATTTATGCTAGGAACTCCAAGGAGACCTTGCGTAGAATTGGGAATCTCTGGGTACACTACGTACCCCTGGTTTTCCTCTAGTGGAAGTAGCCTGTACACGAGATTGGTACTTTTTCAACACGGGCTGGCTACTATCTTCTCGTATTTTTCATGGTGCTTTATAAAGTTATCTGTAACTAGTGAATGTGAGCTCTATGGCGTGAGTGAAAAATCTCATGTGAAAACAATGGTAATGTGTATTGGCTCGCGGTAGGGTGTGTATTTGTAACTTCGTTACAAGCCTTTGTCCGTCTTTAAGTTCAGAACAATCTTTGTACAAAATTTCATTTAAATCGGTTTATTAGCTTGGGCGGGAGATGGTAACATAGAACGACTGACAGACAGAGCTTCTTTCACACTTATTATATTAGTAAGGACACCCGTTCCCGTAGGAATATGTGGATGAATGAAAGTTTATGTTACTCAGGGATAGTGTTGCATTCTATCGGTGGAATAATTTTTGAAATCGGTGTTGTAGTTTCTAAGTTCTCGTATACGTTCCCGTTCCCGTGTGAATATAGGGATAAAATATATAGGCTATGTGCTTCTTCAGGTTCAAGACTATCTTTGTACAAAATTTCATTTAAATCAGCTCAGTAGTCTGAGCAGGACCCTAATAATCCTAAGAAATTGAGAAACTCTATAGGGTATGATGTGACTTGCTCAGTGTCCATAATATTGTCTATTGATAGACTTTCGACAACATCCCCCAATACGTCAAACATATTTTATTAGTTTGTATGGTTAACTATCTCATTAGTCGGCGCCCAAATCGACCTTTCACACAGCCATTCCCGATTGCCAGTTTTTATTTGAAGATCAAGATAGACATTTCTTCTCAGGTCAAATGTATTTTCGATAGTTTGACAGAAATCACCCCGCAGTGAAAGAACTTTTAACGACCCAGCAGTTTTAAGGTTCCCGTTTACGGTGTCGATCCCGTAGAAATATAGGGATTACTTGGCTATCTCTGAATAAAATTCCATTTAAATCGGATCAGTGGTCTGGGTGGGAGATTGTAACAAAGAAACACGAACAGACAGAGTTAATTTTGGATTTGTAATATTAGTAAGGAGGTCCATCTTCGGGTTCTAGACTATCTCTGTACCGAAATTCATATAAATCGATTCAATAGTTTGGGCGGTAAATATGAACAAAGAAAAACAGACAGACAGAGTTAATTTCGGATTTATAATGTTACTAAAGTCTTCCATTCCCGTGGGAATATGAGGGCCGTTTCCGGAGGATGACTTAAAGTTTATATTACTCGGGAATAATGTAGTATTAACTGTGGACATTTTTTGAAATGTGTGCTGTATTTTCCAAGTTCCCGTTCCCATGGGAGTACAGGGATAAAACATATTGCACAACATATATGTCCATCCTCAGGTTCTAGACTATCTCTGAACGAAAATTCATATCAATAGGTTCAATAGTTTGGGCGGTTTTTGATAACAAAGAGAAATTGAAAGACACATTTTACTTCGGACTTATAATATTAGTAAAGACTCCCGTTCCCGTGGAAACATGGTGACCATTCCCATAAGGAATATGGGGATGAGTAACAGTTTATGTTGCTCGGGGACTATGGAGCATTCCAACGGTGGAAGAGTTCTTGAAATCGGTGCTGTAGTGTCAAAGTTCCCGTATACGTTCCTGCTCCCGTGGGCATATAGGGGAAAAATATAAAGCCTATATCCTTCCTCAGGTTCTGAACAATCTTTGAAAAAATTTAATTTAAATCGGTTTATTAGTTTGGGCGGGAGATGGTAACATAGAACGACGGACAGACAGAGCTACTTTCACACTTATTATATTAGAAAGGACTCCCGTTCCCGTAGGAATATGTGCATGAATTAAAGTTTATGTTACTCAGAGATAGTGTAGCATTCTTACGGTAGAAAATTTTTTGAAATCGGTGTTGTAGTTTCTTAGTTCCCGTATACGTTCCCGTTCCCGTGGGAATATAGGGATAAAATATAAAGCCTATGTCCTTCCTCAGGTTCTGAACAATCTTTGTACAAAAATTAATTTTAATCTGTTCATTAGTTTAAGCGGGAGATGGTAACATAGAAAGGTGAACAGACAGAGCTACTTCTGCATTTATAATAAAAGTGAGGACCTGTTCTCGTGGGAAAATTCGAATGAAATACAGCCTATATCCGTCTTTAAGTTCAGAACAGTCTTTGTACAAAAATTCATTTAAATCGGTGTATTAGTTTGGGCAGGAGATGGTAACATAGAACGGCGGACAGTCAGAGCTTCTTTCACATTTATTATATTAGTAAGGACTCCCGTTCCCGTAGGAATATGTGGATGAATTAAAGATTATGTTACTCTGGGATAGTGAAGCATTCTTTCGGTAGAAAAATATTTGAAATCGGTGTTGTAGTTTCTTAGTTCCCGTATACGTTCCTATTCCCGTGGGAATATAGGGATAAAATGTATAGCCTATGTCCTTCTTCAGAATCTAGACTATCTCTGTACAAAATTTCTTTTAAATCAGTTACGTAGTTTGGGCAAGAGACGGTAACATAGAAAGCCGGACAGACAGAGTGACTTTCACATTTATAATATTAGTTAGGATTATATCATAGATAAGTATGGTGTATGGTGGTAACTGGTAATACATAGATACAGTAATCCCCGGATAAATACCCCCCGCTTAGTTGCGTTACCCGTTTAATTGACCTGAATCCTAGGCAAAAAAAAGATCACATAAGAAATATACATAAAATTTCCCGTTTAAATGCATTCCGCTTAATTGCGTTTCCCGGTTAAATGGTCCAAAAATCAAAACTCTTTTTTCAATTTGAAGCAAAATTGCCCGGTTAATTGAACGAAAAAAACCAAATCATTGAAGTCACTTTTTGCTTACACCTTAAATGATTGATGATGCATTGGTCGCATTGTTGCGCGCCTGCAAGTTAATAGTCAAATTGACATGACTTAAATCGTTGTGAGATTTTTTACTCTCTCGTGAGCACTCTCTTTTGTGCACTGCTACGAAAAATCGCTGTGCTGGAACAGGATTAGACTGACTTTCACCGAATTTCGGTGCATTTCGTGCGAATTTTCAGTAAAGAAACACACCTATTTATTATTAGGTTTGTTCGTTAAAACCCTGGGGTCGACACAAAGCGTTTTTTCGAGAAACCTAAGGTCGCCCTGAATGTCAAATTGAGTGTTTTTTAGCCCTGGGGTTGACCTGGGTTTTCCCTCAACTCACCCTAGGTTTTTGCTGTGGCGAGTTGAGGGCTGTCAAATGGCATGTATTTTTATTCAAATGACAGGGATGTGTGGTGATTTTATGGCTTTGCGTTTTTTGAGAATTGGAAAACCCAGGTTTTTTTGACAACTCATAAGATTGTCAAGAAAACTTGGGTCAACCCTGGGTAAAGTTCAACGAACGAGCCTATTGTTTGCTGAAACATCAGAGTTTAGCGACTGCAAATTAAAATCTTGAAAATGTGTAAGGAAACAATGCAGGTGAAAATTACAGATTCTTACCATGATATAATGTTCTAGCCAAATAAAAAGCAAATCTGACTAATTCCCTCTTGTACGCTTGCTAAAGATATACGCACGGATTATGTACCAATTCATAATTTATGTGTTGTGTACATTATGAAAAATTGTTCCTTTTCAATCATTCCTAGGCTGAAATTGTTTTGTTCTTTTTTTATGTCTTACCATTATATGTTAATTTTCCGTTCAATAAAATTTTGATTTTCATTAAAAAGGTTCTTCTTGACTTTCTTGCCAAAGTCGTAAAAAAAATCGCTTTATTGCGTTTTCATTTCAATTAAGCGGGGTTTTTCTAAATGGGACAGCAGATCAATTAAGCGGGATTCTTTTAATTGCGTTCCCCTGTTAAATGCGTCTAAAGTTGTGCATTTAAGGTGACGCAATTAACCGGGGAGCACTGTATGTTTAATAAATCAGTGAATTTTTGTCTCAAATTTTGTTTTCAAATTATTATTATTGTTACTAATTCGTTTATTTAGTTATACATAGATATATTTAATAAATCAGTAAAACTTTTATTATTTGTTTATTTTATTGTTCTTTACTGTTTTATGATTTAAAGTAATAAACATTTTCTAAACAGATTTAGCTTTTTAATAGATTATCAGTTGTTAAAATTTTCTAAATAGATTTACATGTCTTACAGGTATTATATATGTATTATATGTGCATAAACATCTTTAAAATATTTTTTTTTTTCTCTCATAATTTTATATAGTATTAATTAATAACTATTTTTTGGTTAATAATGGTATAATGACATACTATATTTTTTTTAATTGCTGAGCATAAAAATTGGTACTTCGTTTTCTTTCTTGTTCATCTGGACAACATTACCTTTTCCCAAACTATTTGTTGTATCTTGTTTGACTTTATACGTATTGTATCGTCTGTAGCAAAGTGATATTAAGAGAATCGTGAAAATTATATATATGACCGTATAGTGGTATCTTTTGATTTTAGAAGGCAGTTTCCAGTGAGTGTAGTGTTTCTTTTTTTTTTTTTCGTGCGTGTAAAATGTTTGTATGTGTTTAATTGTGTGTGGTTAGTTATTCGTCAAAAGGTTGTAAATGGTTGTTATGAATTAATTTTGATTTATTACCTACTCTTACTACAGTATTTTCATCCGAATGGATTCTTATGTCTTCGTATGATCAGTCCCACAGAGTCGAAAGTTTATTCTGTCTGGTTTGATTTTTTATTAGGACTTTATCTCCAACGTTAAATATTTTTGGTCTAGCATTCTTGTCGTAAAGACTCTTTGATTTTTCCTTTTTTTCTTTGAGGATTGAGTTTGCTGTCTCATATCCGTGTTGTAATCTAGCCTTAAGCTCGTTAACGTAGTTATGATAGTTATACGAAATCTTGTAATATTAGCAGGGAATCTATATAGGAGTTCATAGGGTGAAAATCCAGTACTACTGTGTGGTGTTGTATTGTATACAAACATAGAATAGGGGATCCATGTATCCCATGACAAAAGATCTTGGTTCACATAGTGTCGTAGATATTCGGCTAATGTTCTATGGCTTCGTTCTAATGCTCCATTTGTCTGAGGATGATGGTAGGGCGTGTTTCCAGCTTTTTAATCTTCAATAGGCTACACATTTCTTTGAAAAGGATACTTAAGAAATTTGTCCCTTGGTCAGTCAAAAAAAATAGAGGGATTCCGTGGCGACATACTATGATTTCCACGAATGTTCTAGCTACAGTTGAAGCTTCGGCGTTTTGTATTGGCATAGCTTCCGAAAACTTTGTCAAATCGTCCTGGAAGGTGAGTAGATATTTGTTTCCACCATAGCTAACAGGAAGTGGTCCAACTATGTCTAGAGCGACTCTTTCAAATGGTCTAACACTAGTAGTTGTAATTTTCATGGGGACTGGTGGATTTTTTCTACTTTTATTCCGTTGACAAGACGTGCATATGCTCACATGCTTCTGTACATCAGCTTTCATGTTTGGCCAGAAGTATTTCGACTTTATTCGGTTATACATCCATGAAACACCTTGGTGGCCTCCGAATGGGGAATCATGATATTCTAACAAAATCTTAGAAATTATCTCTGGATCAGTCAAGGAAATCCATTCGTCGATGCGAAGTATGTCTAACTTGGTTATCTGGGACAGGTAGTGAAAAAGAAATAGTTTTTTCGAACTTAGTTTGTTCCTTAATTGTTCGGAGACTCTTTTCAGTTATTTCTTCGTCTTTTGTTGTACGGAACGGTAAGGGTAGTGTAACGACAATCAAAGAATTATATACATTAAATTTACCTATAGTGGGTTTTGTAAAGTTTTGAATTCCTTTTACTAAGGATTGTTCGTCTGTTGAGTCTATTAGGGGTAATATTACGATTTTGTAGTTGGAATTTTTATTTATAAAGATAGATTAAAATTTTTCGAAAATATTGCATTCAGGTCCTGTTTTAGAGTCTTTTGTTGACTTCAATTTGAATTCTAAGTCTCCCGAATTAATAGCGTTTAGGGCTTTAAGTCCCGATTGAAATATCTTTCGGCATTTTTCATAGTCTGGTGTCTCATTGTATTCCAGAGCAGCGACGTATTTCATGAATTCCATTATTGGATTTGGCACTTTTCTGGGGTATAGTTTTTCCAAACCAGTACTTACATCTCTCATAAAAGTTTCCTTAGACTTCTGGACTTTAATGGGAACTTTAAGTAGGTTTTCTTGTTCCCAAGGCAGCATCACGCCTGACCACTCGATTAGATTATACCCAAGGATCTCAAAGTCTCCTCGCATTGTTGCTAAACCGAGATGTGCATCTCTGGATGTGTATTCAATTGTATCATTGTGCATTTTCTTTGCATCTGGCTCGAAATCCTTTTGGTTGTAGTGATTAGCTAAACCAAAGTCTACCAGATATTCTTGAGAAGCAACACCTTTTCCATAACCTAATAAGATGTTGGCTCCTTTCAAATCAGCATGGACATACGTTCGGCCGTGGATATACTCATACACATCCAATATCTGCAAGGCAAGACGATAAATTGTGTGTTCTGGAATCATTCTTCCGTTTTCCAAGAAAAGCTTCCAAATATCGTCTCCATAACGTGGCATAACAACAAAGCGATGTTTCACATCGTTAATGCCGTGTGATCCACTACCAACTAGATAAGGCATCCCAAAAGATTTAAGTCCGCGCTTCTGCTTGAACTGTGTAATGTCTTTAAGACGAGTATTGTGCATACAAAAATGCATTTCAACAAACAAAGCTCCATTGTCGTGTGGTTCAGTTTTGACGACGTATACATAGTCGGATGGCTTCTTTGGTGAACTTGAAGCTTTACACGCTAAATATATTTGACCATGACTTCCCTTGCCTATAGACGGTCCGATTTTCCATGATGTTTTGGACAAATCAGTTATTATTTCACCTTCAGGAATTTGTTCTGATATGACATGGTCGTTCTTCTTTTCCTTAGAGGTTGGCTTTTTTTTTAGGAGTCACAGTTGCTTTTGCTTGAATATTATCTCCGATCTGTCTTTGTTTTTGCCCTCGTGTTACAACCAATATATTATTTTCTCCTATATTTCGACTTAAAGCATCTGCATTTAAGTTTATTTTCCCCGGTTTATGCTTAATGGTATATTCATTTTCGGATAATAAAATTTTCCATCTTGCTAGTCTGGAGTCTGGACATAGGATCGGTACGAGAAAATAACCATTGCAAAGGTTGATGGTCCGTACAAATAGTGAAGGGCTTGCCATAAAGGTAGGGACGAAATTGCTGTATGCCATAGACAATTGCAAGTAGTTCTTTTTCGGTAGTGTTATACCTGACTTCGAAGTCATTCAACGTTCTGCTTGCGAAGGATATGGGATTGTCTTTTCCGATAAGACCTTGTGACAAGATAGCTCCAATTCCGACATCGTTTGCATCTGTGGTCACAATAAATTCTTCTTTGAAATTGGGGTAAGCTAAGACGGGGGGGTTTATTAATTTATTTTTTAGATCTCTAAAAGCTTCATCGCAGAAGGAATCCCATTTGAAAACACAGTTTTTCTTTAGCAGCTTTGTAAGAGGTGTTGCTATCGTAGAAAAATTTTCTATAATAGCCAACGAAGCCTAGAAAAGATTGTATACCTTTAGCATTTTCAGGTGTAGGGTACGTTTTAACGGCTTTGATCTTTTCGGGGTCTGGTTTTAAGTCCATCTTCCGAAATAAGATGACCTAGATACATGAGTTCGTGTTTTAGAAAATTACATTTCTCTGGTTGTAATTTCAGATTGTGGATGCTTAGTTGGTTGAGAACTTTTAATAATTTGGAGTTATGATCTTTAAGGTCGTATCCCTATAGAACTATATCGTCCATATAAACGAAACAATCAAAACCTTGTAAGCCAGAGAGAACATTTACATTGTTCATTAGGCGTTGGAAGGTTGCAGGAGCGTTCTTTAAACCGAATGGCATTCGATTATGTTCATTAGGGTGGTCGTTATTTTCAAAAGTTGGATTTTTTTTAGGAGCACCCTTATTTCTTGTACCTTGACTTCTTAAAACATTACCCAATTTTTATTTATTTCTTACGACCACATTAACACGTGCCGCATTGAGCTTAAAGCTGACGCTATTATGAAGGTTCATTTTTGCATTTGTATATGCTACTTTCTCTTTCTTTCATTAATTTTCTTTTACTATGTAGGCGTAAATGGAACTCAAAAATCATTTTTTTACTTCTGGCAATCAAAACTTATTAGCCTGCGTTCAATTGAATTTTTGAAAATATATCATGAAAACATCTATTTTTGGTCGGTGCAATAATTACACCTAAAAACATTACCAATAAATGTATTCATTACAAAATCAGTAAAATATGTAACTATTTATGAAAAAAAGCACCTTATAAAATAAAAAAAAATTATCTGATTTTTTTTTTATATATGGTAGGGAGAACTTGAGATTTCAAGGGTGTTGCGGCACGTGTTAACACATTCCGACGGCATATTGCCATGCTTTCTAATTAATTATATTTCTTTACTATAACATAATATTGTAATTTATGATTTGAAAAAAATTAAGAAAAATTGAATTGAATTGAATTGAATTGAATTGAAATTTTTTTTCTTGTGCACTTTTGAAATATAATAGCACATTAAAAAAGGGTGCTCAACAAGAAAAAAAACATATTTTTCTCATCCATACAAATTACGACCACCCTAATATTCATAATGGCCGAAGGGAGTGCTGAATGCGGTCTTGCATCGATCTTTATCATCCATTAAGATTTGATGGAATACTTTAGCCAAATCCAAGGTGCTTAAATATTTAGCTCTACCCAATTGATCAAATATGTCACTGATATTTGGTAATGGGTATGCATCACCGACGGTTAAATCGTTTAGTTTCCTGAAATCTACAACTACTCTCCAACGTTTGCTTCCATCGTTTCCAGGTTTTTTGCGAACGAGTAGCAGGGGTGAGTTCCAGGGACTCGAGCTTGGTCGTACGATGTTGTCGTCTAACATATATTGTACTTGTTTATGGATTTCTTCTTTTTTTCTTTCAGGGAGTCGATAAAGTTTTACGTAAAGTGCGGGTTTACTCTCATCAGTACCGATCTTATGAGTCATGGAATCGGTGTTGGCGAGATGATCACCCTCTAGATAAAACAATTCGTTGTACTCTCTACAAATCTTAAGGATAGAATCCTTTTCTTCAGCGTTGCAATGGTCTAATATCAACATGGACTCTAGTTTTTCCATTCGTTTTTCTACTTTGCTACTAAAATTTTTCATATTGTACTGCTCGTACTGATCTAAACTATCAAAATTTAAATTAAGATTATTTATATAGAGTATTTTCTCTGTTTCTAAAGCGTTCATAGTTAGAACTCTGATTTTATTGTTTATAGGCCTTACTATGGATTCGCCAACATATATACATATATACTCCTGGACAAATCTGTTTCTTTTTGATCACAATATCTACAGACTTTTTGTTAGCTTTTTTGAAGGGAATTTCGATCATTTGTCGACTCCTAGGTGGGAGGATAAAACATAAATCTGTTTTTGTATCTATTAAAAAAGTGGAGTATTTTTTGTTAGACGGCTCGAACTGAATTCGTATTAGCGGCTCATGAAACTCTGGACAAAAGGAAACAGTCAAGAAACTAGATTTTATTGTTGCGGGTCGGTATTCAGGTTTAGTCGGGATGGATGACCTATCTATTCCTCCCGAGCGTAGCCGTTTCCCGAATTTTGAGGATAAAACTTCTCACCAGGATTCCAGTTCCTATACCCTTGCTTAGCGTTGCATCGCCGGATGTTGGAAAAATTTTGATTGTTTTTGTTTTGCAAATTATCCCTAAATGGGTTAGGTTTGGTCGAACCGAGTTGAGACTGCTTTAACCTACAATCTACTTCTCGATGGTTGGGTTTTTTACAGTTTCCACAAGTGAGCCGTTGTTTTTACCTTTTTATATTTGTGTGTTGGTTTGTGTTTTTAATGTCCTGTTGGGATTAGTATAACAGTGTGCACTTGTGTGACCCACCTTGTTACAAAATTGACACGTTGGACGTATCGAGGGCGGAATGTTTGCAGAACTTGTAGAAGGACTAATGCGTTCTAGTCGGTTCAAATGTTCCTCTGCATAGAGAATGGATTTCTTTAAATCTGTTTCTCCGTGAGCCTGAACCATAAACCTGAGATTTTGATTTCGGATGCCATCCTCGAAAGTTTGTATAGCCAGTTTGTCGTTTTCTTTGAAAAAAAAATTTTTAACTGCCTCCTCAGTTGAGCTGACGTATGTTGCCGAATTCAAAGCATTTAAGAGTTGACCTATACGTTCGCCAAACTCTTTAACTGTTTCTTTTGCTCGTTGTCGAGCTGAAATCAACTCATTTTGAGCTGAGGACCTTCACTTTACCGATGAATATTCCATTTTCAAGACTGAATAAGATCTGCCCATCTGTCCACAGTTTTGAATTGTATTAATTCGAAAGCTGGTCCCTCAAGCCTGGTTTTTCTATTCTGAGGAAAATTTTGTGCTCGTCAGGTTTCACTGACTTGAACAAAATATCTCCACATGCTATAAACTTCTCTAGGTTTTCCGACTTTCCATCGAAAGTCGGGACAATATTAATGATATCTTTAAATTCATTTTATATTCTGTCATTTCCGAAATGTCAAAGACTGAATGAAAAGGCAAATGCTCGAATAAAGTAACTTTTAGTTTTTGATTGCGGGTAGCAATTGTGGATAAGTTTATCGAGAGACGAGAGAAAATAAAGAGTTTAATTTGGGGTTCGGGTAGAAGACAAGATAAATAAATTTAATAAACACTTATTGCTGTTATTTTAAAGTTATTGCTATTATTGTTTAATAATAATTTAATATTTTAATTAGATCTTAATAGAAGGTAAAATATACTTAAATCTTTTTGATAAATAATAGAAAATGGAATTTACTTGTTTTATGGTTGCTGTTGGGGGTTGTTGTAGTTGCTGTTAAAGTTGTTGATGTTAAAGTTGTTGAAGTTGATTTTTTTCTGCTGATGTTGGTGTTGATGTAGTTGCTGCTGTTGATTTTCACTTGCCAGGCAGGCTTCACGCCCTATAGCTGTCAATTTTCACTTGCCAGGCAGGCTTCACGCCCTATAGCTGTCAATTACGGCCTGGTCTTTTCACTGCCTAATTTTTGCCTCCGGCGTCCGCTTGGGAGTTCGCCAGGTCTTATGTTTATAGGGCTTTTTTTCACCACACCAATAACTGTACACACAAAAAAAATTACTTACTAGTGTTAAGCCCCAGTACGCCTCAAGAGTCAAAGAAAAATAGACTTCTTGTGTTTGGGATATAATAATACATATTATCCAGGGATAAAATGTTTTATCCCACCGCTGCCACCAATGTTTCGTTCTGCCGTGCTTGTTTGTTTGTATGAAGGGAAGAGCAGGTGACGGAGAGTCGAAATAAGAAACATAATATTTGTTTTTAGTTTAGTTTATTTGTATTGTAGTAAAAGGCCCGCTGTCTCAATGCTTGGCTGCAACCTTTACTATCTAAACTCAAATTTCAACTCTGCCCTTCTTCCCATTCGCTTCTCTATTTATTGGTTTCATTCATTACTTAGCTTAACCGATGTCTTTTACCATCGTCAGAACCATGTTACTTCATTTAGTTCATCCGAACTAGGCCACACACCATGGTAACAATTCTTCACTAGTTATTACGTAGATCACGCTTAAACCTTTATGCCGATCGTATGGTGACCCACTCAAGTACTTCTGGGTGTGTCTTCATCGACCGCAGTTTATAGGTCTCGTATTGCACATTGCACTTGACATACTCTATTGCATTGTAGTTGTTTACTCATCTGTTTTCGTTGCAATAGAGGCGCGCATATGGCTTGAGTCATGGTGACGTGCATACGTGAAGTGTTGTTCTATATTAAGAACGAAAATGAGAATTATGCCTGGTTGGTGTTTTTCTGAATGAAGTTGGTTCTGAATGAAGGTTGGAGGTTGGGAATAGTTGTGGTTCTCGCATCACAACACTTTTCCCCATTCAACTTTAGCTTAAACTTTCAATTATTCTTTTGACTTCCGCGATTAAGGAGGATTTTCCAATAGCTTCCCTATTTCTACTAACTTGCTCTCGATTGCTTTACTATCGTGTTCAAAACTGAACGAATATTTGGCAGGAGCATTTACGACCCTCTTCTTTCTAGCATCCTAGCACCTCTCAATGATTTCCTCATCTCCTCAACTGTCCCTACTTCTAAGCCCCTACATTCCATCTCGTAGGCGAGCTCATCCTGTGCTAACCTATAAATATCCATGACTACTCAGACTAAAAAAAACTTTTCAAACTTTAACAAAACCAGTGAAAAACTCTTCCAAACTTTATTAAAACCGGTGCCAAAAACTTTTCAAAACCTTATTAGAAAACTGAAAACTATTCAAAACTTTATTTAAAAAAAATGAAAAACCACTACTCTCAAAACTTTCAAAAAAAATATCCCAACCAGGAATTCTAAAATTCTTCCACAATAACTACTCGTGACTCACCAAAAACTAGTTTTTAAATCAATTCAACCAAAACTCCAAAACAACAAAACAGATTCAAAGACCTAAGCCAACAACAATGTCTATTCGACTCTAATTATTAAAAAAAGCTATCGCTCCAACTTCAACTCTTTCAAATAACAAAATCAATATTCAAAAATGACAAAAAATATCGAAACCAATTCAACAATTCGAAAGAAGAAAAATAAAATCAACCAAAACCAACAAAATTTAAAACAAATTCAAAAAAAAAATAAAACTCAAAACACAATTGAAATTTCAAATTAAAACTCAAATCAAAATAAAAACTATCGAAATGAGAATATCGAAATAAAAAAATATAGAAAAAAAATTACCGAAAATAAATCGAATCAACAAATTATGTCGAGTTCGTACACCGTCTACGTGACCCTAATCCCTCACTGCGAAATGCAAAGTAAATTGTGTACACCAAAAAACCAAAGCCGGCTGGCTATGCCAATTGTGTATAGAAATAATTATGTATGAATGTATGTATATCAAAATTCAACAGTAAAGTAAAGCACGGTGCCGTGACATTGTGCCAAGCGACATTATGCCAAATGCAGAAATTTGGCACAATGACGCTTTGGTAAAGCGACATTGGGCCGAACATTAGCGTTTGGTACAGTGTCGCTTTTGTAAAGCGTCATTAGGCCAATTTGGTACCCTGACCCTTTTTTTTCGATTTTTCAATATAACGAAACAAATGAAGATACACTTGCTCAGATTTGTGAGTCATTAGAACTATACAAATGGATAAGTCTATGAAAATATAGATCTCATGTTAATAAAAAAAGTAAATAACTGACTAATCATAAACTAAAGACTTGATTAAGAAATTAAAAAATCATTTGAAACAATCGAATGTTTTGTTTTTGAGCATAAGATAAAGTAATAGTAAGAAATTCGCGTGTGTCTGTAAAAGATGTGTTCTTACTTAGCTCAATTTTAAGATATAAGTGATGAACTTAAAAAAATTTGCAGCCTATAACGAAAAGGAAGCTAAAAGCGAAGCGGAAAAAAATTTGGCAAGGGGAGTAGGGGTTTGGGTTCTGAAAATTAAAAATTCGCGCGAACACATCTTTTACACACACAGGCGAATTTCTTACTATTACTTTTTCTTATGCTCAAAAACAAAGCATTTGAACTTGAATACATCAGACCTTCACACTATGAATTATAAGCGAGGGAGTTTCTGGACTGTAAACACAGATGAGCAAGATGATGCAAATTTCTACATATGGCACAATGTCACTTGCTAATTTTGCCCTATGGCACTCTTCAAAGCATCATTATACCAAACCCATGTTTGGCCCAATGTCGCTGTGCAAAAGCGTCATTGTGCCAAATTTTTACATTTAGCATAATGTCGCTTGGCACAATGTCACGGCACCGTAAAGCGCCGATGCTGATAAGCAGTGGCACTGGTAACAAATTCTAAATTAGGTTAATATATATTTCTGTATGTATGTATGTAAGCAAAAAAAAACTTTATAGGTACGAAATCAAAATCAAATCAAAGCAACCTACTTAGGAGTATACTTTGTATACTTATTCGAGAATTTCCAGATCGTTGTTATTTTTTTCAACCACAGGTATAAATAGATATTAATTCATTTCTACCTGAGGTATAAATGCAAAATTTTAACCTTAATTGGGAATAGAAAACAAAAACACAATAAAATGTTCACAGGATATGAATATGAAAAAAAAAAAACACTTTCAGAACGACACAAAAACTAAATTGCTCCACAAAAACTTCACAAGCCCCACGTTGGGCGAATTGTTGCACTACTTTTTTTTTATACAGGGTTTTCCATTGGGGACTATCCATTTTGTTTCTTTAATGTAAACGCGCCCTTAAGGCCTTTTGACATTCTGTAAACGTCAGATTGCTCATTAAGGTCTACCATTTCATCATGGTGAGTTACACGAATCAACAACGTTTCCAAATTATTAAAGCGTACTATCAAAATTTTGAGTCAGTCGCTGCAACTTTAAGAGCGCTAACTCCGATTTTTGGTCGTTATAATCGTCCCACCTGTGCCGCAATTCTTAGTTTAGTGCACAAACTTGAATCCACGTTTTCACTGCACAATGTTCCCGTGCCAGTGAGACAAAGATTAGGACGGAGTGCTGAAAATATCGCGGCCGTAAGTGCATCCGTTCAAAACGACCCAAATCAGTCAATTCCACGTCGTTCACAGGAATTGGGCATCGCACAAGCCATATTGTGGCGTTTTTTTGGCGTCAGTAGTCAGTTGCGTTGAATGGATATTAGTGATATGTGGTTCCAGCAGGATGGAGCTGCAGCCCATACAGCTCATGCAACCATCAACATTTTGAAGAGGAAATTTGGTCAACGTGTTATCTCAAGAAATGGACCGATCAATTGGCCGCCGCACTCGTGTGATTTGACACCTTTGGATTTCTTTCTTTGGGGCTATGTCAAGTCGTTGGTCTACGCCAGCAGGCCAGAGACTTTGGAGGAGCTTCAAGCCAATATTGAACGCGAAATTGCCGCAATACCGGTCGATATGTGCGAGAGAGTGATCGAAAATTGGGTTCAACGAATCGATCGCTGCAAGCGCGCCCGTGGAGGACATATGAACGAAATAGAGTTCCATTCGTAATGGTATTGGGTGTACTTTAATATGAAATAAATGTTTTTTTGATATCTCAAATGGCTGGCGTTTTTATTAGAAAAATAAAATGGATAGCTCTTAATGGAAAACCCTGTATTTCCCTTCTTAGGGGGGGTATATTCCAATAATATTTAATAAAGAAAAGGTAAGCTAAATTTAGGATGATTTCAAATACTAACAGACCGCAAACAAAACAAAAAAAGTTATAAAGAAAATTTGCACGAAGTGCACCGGGATGATAATGGCGAATGAATGAGTTAATTACTCTATCTCAATAGCTGAATCAAAGCAAAGGTGAGGAAGAAAAAAAATGCAACACACAGCATGTATTGGTGCTGTCAGCCACGGCTACTCAGCTGGGTGTTGTGTATGTTCGTTGTAGATTATGATATGAAGTTTTTTTGATATGAAATTAGTAAGTACAGTAATCCCCGGATAAATACCCCCCGCTTAGTTGCGTTACCCGTTTAATTGACCTGAATACTAGGCAAAAAAAAGATCACATAAGAAATATACATAAAATTTCCCGTTTAAATGCATTCCGCTTAATTGCGTTTCCCGGTTAAATGGTCCAAAAATCAAAACTCTTTTTTCAATTTGAAGCAAAATTGCCCGGTTAATTGAACGAAAAAAACCAAATCATTGAAGTCACTTTTTGCTTACACCTTAAATGATTGATGATGAATTGGTCGCATTGTTGCGCGCCTGCAAGTTAATAGTCAAATTGACATGACTTAAATCGTTGTGAGATTTTTTACTCTCTCGTGAGCACTCTCTTTTGTGCACTGCTACGAAAAATCGCTGTGCTGGAACAGGATTAGACTGACTTTCACCGAATTTCGGTGCATTTCATGCGAATTTTCAGTAAAGAAACACACCTATTTATTATTAGGTTTGTTCGTTAAAACCCTGGGGTCGACACAAATCGTTTTTTCGAGAAACCTAAGGTCGCCCTGAATGTCAAATTGAGTGTTTTTTAGCCCTGGGGTTGACCTGGGTTTTCCCTCAACTCACCCTAGGTTTTTGCTGTGGCGAGTTGAGGGCTGTCAAATGGCATGTATTTTTATTCAAATGACAGGGATGTGTGGTGATTTTATGGCTTTGCGTTTTTTGAGAATTGGAAAACCCAGGTTTTTTTGACAACTCATAAGATTGTCAAGAAAACTTGGGTCAACCCTGGGTAAAGTTCAACGAACGAGCCTATTGTTTGCTGAAACATCAGAGTTTAGCGACTGCAAATTAAAATCTTGAAAATGTGTAAGGAAACAATGCAGGTGAAAATTACAGATTCTTACCATGATATAATGTTCTAGCCAAATAAAAAGCAAATCTGACTAATTCCCTCTTGTACGCTTGCTAAAGATATACGCACGGATTATGTACCAATTCATAATTTATGTGTTGTGTACATTATGAAAAATTGTTCCTTTTCAATCATTCCTAGGCTGAAATTGTTTTGTTCTTTTTTTATGTCTTACCATTATATGTTAATTTTCCGTTCAATAAAATTTTGATTTTCATTAAAAAGGTTCTTCTTGACTTTCTTGCCAAAGTCGTAAAAAAAATCGCTTTATTGCGTTTTCATTTCAATTAAGCGGGGTTTTTCTAAATGGGACAGCAGATCAATTAAGCGGGATTCTTTTAATTGCGTTCCCCTGTTAAATGCGTCTAAAGTTGTGCATTTAAGGTGACGCAATTAACCGGGGAGCACTGTATATTAATAAAGTGCAGTGTTATTCAATTAAAGGTGGGCGCCAGAAAATTTTTTTTTAAAAGGGAATTTTCAAACCTTTTGCTGAAAGAGGAGAAAGTGAAAACACGACCAAAGAAAAAAAAAGAACGACAAATGAAAAAGTAAACAGCACGATTGTTTTAAATGGGAAATGCAATGATTTATTGTGTTGGGAAAACCGTAAATAACTTGAATTAAAAACCCAAATCTTTTCGAACAAAGTAAATAGTACAAAATGGATGTTAAAAAAAGTAAATAGATGACGTTATACAATATATAAATGCAAGTTATGCACAATGGGTCTGCAAGGCCGCTATTTGACTTTGCAAGGGCAAGTCGAAGATTGGACTGTTAACAGAAATTTCCTGAAGATTCTCAATATGAGATTTGAAAAGGGGGTCTTAAACCAGATATTTTTCTGGGCAAACAAAAGAAAAGAAAGGGGCCACACGGTTTCAAATTCTCACAAATCAACAGTAAAAAAACTACGACACTCAAAAAAAATCACTCTTCTTATCTTTTTTTTGACAAGATGTCCGCCGGCTATTCTGCTCTGTTATTTTCCTCACAAATTGCGTCCTGCTGACGTCTCACTATTCTTTCCATTTTTTTCCACAATTTGTTCCTTTTCTCCGCACAAAAAAAATTAAAACTTGATTTTTGCTCTAAACTCTCTAAAACTTTCTCTGATCTCGAAAAAACTACTTTTCAGCTTGATAGCTAACCAAGAAGTGTCTCCCACTTCAAGTCTAGCTCCCTGTCTGGACCCAACACCTCACTCATACACACACAAATCCGATTTCTCAACCAATCACGTTTCGTGGGATTCAGTTCCACGACATCAACCACTAATGGGGTTCTGCCATCACTGTCGAATACCCAACGAAAGTGCTCGTACTCACTCTCTCAATTCAGCGAGTTCGACAAGTTGTTGGTGTCGTCCAAAACTTGCCGATCTCATGGGTGAGTCCAGACCCCAATTACCCAATGTCAAAACCTTTCGAGAAAATTGAAAGTTATTGAACCAAAAACCAAGTTTCATCTGGGCATTCTCCCAGTTACTCTAAATCGCGCAAATAGTGAATCGAGGAAGACACAGTCTCCAAAATACTCTATTTTCAATCTACAATTTTCTGAGAAGAATCATAGCCGGAAGAAATCTCTCATATTCGCGAACCCTAACTTACGCCGGTGGACCCTTTTGCAGATTTGGGGGAGAGAAGGGAAAACTATTAACGTTCCAACCTTTGACACTCAATTAAATATTTAGTGTGGGCTTAAGCCTTGATTACATCATGTAAAGGTACAATGTTTGTGATGTGTATTTCTGATGATGATGTGATGTTGTTTATTGGATGATGATGTATATCGTGAACATGGTGTCTCCTATTTTATGTGATGTTTGTGTATATGTGTGTATCCCATTTTTGTTATTTGTTCAAAGCAATGTTCCTTTTACATTGCTTAGAACAAACAACGGAAAAATGGTGGGACGAAGAAATGATGAGGAGGGTTTCGGGACCAAAAGAAAGGAATAAGAACATAAACCAGTTTTTAAGGGAAGATCTTTGTTGCGGTGAAATATTACCGTAAAAACTTAAATTAAATATATAAGAATAAACTCGTCATTGTGATTATTCAATAAATTAAATCTTTTATCTAAGGAACATAACGCTTGGTCTAATATATAAAAAGTACATACATTAATTTTAAATGAAGGTTTCGGATCATTTATAGTGTGTGTTCATAATCAAAACTCTTTGCAGTCTTACGACGTCTTAGGGGTCTGGAACTGGAAGTTTCAAATTCGGTCTCGACGTCTTATTTTTCTTACAATTTCTTCAAAATATATGACGTCTCTTCTAATTTTTAGCTTAACTTTTTTAATTCTGTTAAAGCATCTAAAGCAACTTGCATATTTATATCGTCGGACTGCAGAATTTTACTCACAATACTTTTGCTTTAGTCAATATTATATGCCATACATTTAGTTAACAAATGAATGAAAAGGTGCATGTGTTTTCTGCTAGACGTTTAGCGTCATATTTTGTCTTCTGATCATATGACATATGATTTGACATTTCACAAAGGGCAAATAATGTCAAAAATAACCCTTGAGAGAGAACAGTAAACTGTCGTTACCTAGTAGTAAATTAAACAACCGATCTTTTCGGGTCTATAATCTCGTGACAACTGATTTTATTTGCGCTTAAAATCTAACAGAAAATCTTAGAAGAAAAGAAAGAGTTAAATATATATACATATGTATGTAGGTTATATATGAACGAATCAATCTAAGAATGTGTGTACATACGGAATACGTTATGTATTTATAAATAGGGTAAATCATACTTTATTTAATTTTCAACATCCTCCGAGCGCCCCGGCTGGATCTCCAGTGGATATAAGAGTTGAACTGCACGTCGAAATCTCTTGCCGTCAGCGAACCGAACTTCACAAGCTCTGATCTTATTGTCTCTTCCGGGGTAGCAGGTCTCGACTACAGCTAGCTTCCAGTGGATACGAGGGGAGCTGGCATCATATACCAGCACAACATCACCCAGTCGGATCTCGTTTGCAAATGTATGTGTTGAGTGATGTGCGGAACGTAAGAGTTTAAGATATTCAGCTTTCCATCGCTTCCATAGAAAAGATGTAAGCTGGAACTTGGATTTCAGTTTGCTTCGAAGATCTGAAGCAAGGGCTCTCCCTTTGCTCTCGTTATCAATTACCTTGGAGCAAGTGATAAGAAAACTTTCTGGCGTCAAGGGAGCCAGATCCATGGGTCATTGCTTATGTAAGTCAGAGGTCTCATATTTACGATCCGCTCGGCTTCGGTTAGAAGCGTATAAAGCTCTTCATTGTTGATTTCTGCCTTCCAAATCGTGGCCTTGAGAACGTCCTTCACACTTTTTACCATCCTTTCCCAAAATCCACCCCACCAAGGGGCTCTTTCCACGCTAAACTTCCAATTTATTCCACGATTGCTTAGGAAGCCAAAGAAAATTTCGCTGTTGAGAATGTCGGCCAGCAACTTTAAATCGGTTGAAGCCTTTTTAAAGGTTTTCGCGTTATCTGAGTATATGGTTGTGGGTGTGCCTCTTCTTGATATAAAACGCCGTATGGCTAGAAGGCAGCACTCCGTTGATAAGTTAAGCACTAGCTCTAGATGCACTGCACGGACTGCTGCACACGTAAAAATCATAATATATACCTTGCTTTGAATGTCATTGGAATGTGTATAGAGAGGTCCAGCGAAATCCACTCCCACGGTTTCAAAGGGCTTTGAAGCCTTAAGTCGATCTCTTGGTAAAGGAGCAAAAGGTTGGGATGCGGCCTTTCCCCTGAGCCTCCGACAAAGATGACATGATTCGGTGACTTTCTTGATCAATTGCCTTCCACCTGGCAACCAAAATTTCTCTCGCAGCCGCGCTAATACGGTGTTGACTCCGCCGTGCAAAGCACATTCGTGAAAATAGGCTGCTATCAGTTTGCTCAAATGACCGTGTTTAGGTAGAATGATTGGGCTTATAACATCTAGCGGCTCGTCTAGCTGGGTAAGTCGACTTCCCACACGAAGCAATCCTTGACCATCAACAAATGGATTGAGCGTCAGAAGGGTTGACGATCGCGAAATAGCTTTCCCCTTCTGTAAAGAAACGATTGCATTAGAAAACAATGTAAATTGCAAATAACTTATCCAATATATTTCTGCTTTCTTCATTTCAGCTGCTTGTAAGAACCTTGATGTATGAATCGGTCTTCCTCTTTTGGTAGCCCAAAAAGGGTACCACTTTTTAAGCAGCACGTTGACACCTCGAGCAACGTACGCGGTGATTCTCAACAATCTCTTCCAGTTACTTATTGTTTCGAAACGCAACAGTGGTTCTGCATAGGTTTTAATTTCGGCAGCATTTTCCTTTTGAAACACAGGCAGCAACATTACAGCAGCATCATTAGCGGACAAAACACTAACAGCAGGCCAGTAGCTTTGATCTTCCTTCAACCAAGATGGACCCTCCCTCCACAGTGATGATGAAGAAAACTTGTCTACTGATATCCCTCTTGTGAGCAAATCTGCAGGGTTTTCTTTTCCGGAACAATGACGCCAGTCGTTCGGATTTGTAAGCTGTTGTATTTCCTTAACGCGATTGAATACGTAGGGTTTCCACTTGCGAGCCTCACCTAGTATCCAATGTAGGGTGATTTGCGAGTCAGTCCACAAGGACACTCTTTGAAATGGAATATTTGATTTCTTAAAATAAGAACAAAGTCTGGCGGCAACCAACGCAGCAGTGAGCTCTTGCTTTGGTAAGGTTAGATCATCTGTTTTCTTTTCATTGAGTGGTGCAACACGGGCCTTGGCACACACAAACTGGACATTAGTTTCATGGTTGGCATTCTGGAGTCTTAAGAATGCGACAGCCCCAAAGGCTTTCTGACTGGCATCGGAAAATATGTGCATTTCAATGGACGTCAATTCAGCTTTAATCCCAAGCCACCTAGGCATTGAAATTTCGGGAACTAGTCTGAAGTCCTTGAAACAGGTGACGTATTTTTGGCTAGCTTCTGCATCTAAGGGCTCGTCCCAATTGACTTTATTTCTCCACAAAGCCTGAAATAAAATTTTAAGCTTGATTACAATAGGGCTTACGAATCCTAATGGATCGAACACTCTCGCTATAATCTTTAATAAATTACGCTTCGTAGGCAGCACCAAGGTTTCCAAAAAATCCAAACTGAAATTTGACATCAATTCATCGCTACTAACGTTCCATAACACGCCCAAAACTGGTTGAACTAGTCCATCTGTCGCCTCAAGAGAATTTTGTATGTCAGGGTTATTGCAACGACATTTTCTAAGATTCATATATGCTCGCTTGAACACTTCTGTCGCCTCTTTACAAAATTTCTCTGCATCACTTTGCCTATCTACGCTTGAAACAAGATCATCCATATAAAACGACTTACTCAGAATGCTACAAGTGTCTGGAAACTCTTTTGCTTGGGTGCTTATGTGAAGAGCCATCGTCGCTGATAACAAAAACGGACTAGAAGACACCCCAAATGTAACGCGAGTCATTCGGTACTCTGCTTCGGATGCGAAGTTTGTAGTTCCATCGTCGTTCTGAGAATACCAGATAAAACGGTGGCTGTCCCTTTCCTTCTCTGCTAGTACGATTTGAAGAAATGCTTTTTCAATATCAGCCACTAATCCAATTTCACCGGTACGGAAATTCAACAGAATTTGTAGCATGTCTGGAAGTAAATTTGAGCCCGCCCATAAACATTCATTCAACGATAATTTACATACCTGGTAAATGGGACGAGGCATCGAATACAATTCGAATCTTTGTAGTTGCCTTTTCTGGGCGATATACGGCGCAGTGGGGCATGTAATACACGTTCTTAGCTGCTTGACTACTAGTAAGCACTCTCTCCGCATAACCTGATGCTATAAAATGCCGCATTTCTGTGTCGTATTCTCGAAGTTTAGATGGCTCTCTTCGAAGTCTTCTGAGGAGGGTGTTCAATCTTGCCCGAGCCATTTCTTTATTATTTTCCAAAGTTTCATTTATAGTTTTCCAGGGCAGCTTTGCTTCGTACCTTGTCTCTGTTTTCGGATACATTTTTCTTGAAGTTCTTTAGTGAACTCATTCATTTCAACTTCATCGCTTCGTATCCCTAAACTTTCCAAGTTCCACATTGATTCGAGGGATGTCGAGCTGAAAAGAGTTGAAACGTTTTCATTAGAGACTATTTCACCTGTGTCGCAAGGACCCTGAAGCGTCCACCCAAAAGCCGTGTCTACTGCTGTCAAAAGGCTTGTTATTCGGTGATATTTCCCAGTTACTACTTGCCAATAGTTATCCGCTCCGACCAGGACACTTACACCTTCTTCTTGCTCAAATCCACAGGAATTTGAATCAGCCAAGCAGAGGCCGTCTAACGATGGACTATTACTCTCCGGAGCAACCAAGACGTCTAAGCAGATCTCTGGAACAACCACAGCAGACACTTCCACAGACCTTTCGCTGAACTGACTTTTTAACCCTGCAGTCGTCGCGCACCAAAAAGTTACGCCAGTCGTCGCGCGGATTACATATGTAATCCATTTAAAAACTCAAATAAAAATAGGATACTATAATTTTTTCAAGTTTATTTTGCTTAAGAACACAACAACGTTTTATTTAAACTAAAAAAAAATAAATAGTTTCTTCTTAACACAACAAACAAAAATGAAAAAATGAAAAGAAAAAACTTGTGCTTTTTTGGGGGAAAAAAGGAACTTAAGTTTAAAACTCATCACAGTTTTTAAATAAAGTTCAAATCTCCAAGCTAATTGCTCATTTCCAGGCATGATGAACATATGAATCCAATATGTATGTACATATGTAGCCAAGCACTGATCTGAGCTTCACGTATTTCTTCCATGGTGTTTTTAAAAAAACATATATAAATTATACACACACAATGTGAAAATGTGAACCTACATTATTGCTCAAGTACCTAATTTTATAAAAAAAAAAAACATATTCATGATCTAAAACATCATAAAATAACTCGAAATCATGAAAATAAAAAAAAGGTTTGACAAAAATACTTACACCAGTCGTCGCGCGGATTACAATAGTATTCCACTCAACTTCACAAAGCTCTCGCAACACTACCACACACGACCGAGACTGTAGATTCGCTGAGCGCACGCGCAGACTATTTAACTGCAAGTACTAAAAAAGACAAAAAATCACCACCACCAGGTATTACGTAGTACTCTGTTTTCTATAAGTGGATTACACATTACAATAGTAATCCGCGCGACGACTGCAGGGTTAAAATAATTTTCACTATTTTCATACGCTGCGCACAGGAATGCTCTTTTTGGCCGAAAGGCATTATTGATAAATTGACGAAACCGTTTGTTGGCAGATTGAGTTTGTTTACAACCGCTTCTTTAATAAACGTGCGTTGGCTGCCACCATCTATAATCAGTCGAACAAATAACTTGTTGGTAGCCGCGAACGCATTATTTCCGGACACCAGACATCTCGCGGTTTGCAAAAACACCAAAGACTTTTTATTACTTCTCGAAATATTTGGCACAGACAAATGTAAAACTGGATTGAGCATGGAAATAGAAGTCGAATTTTCTTTAGGTTTTGTTTGCTCTTCAGTGACAGATGGTGATTTGTTTGTATTACACAACGAAGAAAGATGACTACGTCTGCACTTATTGCAATACAAACCTCTCGCTTTACAAAATTTCGCCGTATGACCTTTCATAATGCATCGAAAACACCTGCCATCTTCCTTCAACATACGTTTCTTATCCGCTATGCTTAACGAGCTGTTGCACTCCTTCGCTACATGCTCAGCAGATTTGCAAAACAAGCATGGTATATCGGTTTGAGTCGACGCGAAAAGGCCAGCTGCTGTGGATGGGAATGCATGATGTGCGCTCACTCGTGATGTAGATTTATTAACGCCTGCTCGTTCTATAGACTCTACTTCTTGCTTAAGGAATTTCAAAATGTTTTTAACCTGTTTGTCTCCATCGAAAGAAAGAGTAGAGCCGGTATCGGAAGCCGAATCATTGGCATCTTCCCTTTTTGACAAACTCTCTTTCTGTATTCGGTGGTAGTCTATTCGAAGCTCATTTGGCATGCATTTCAAAAGAACGGTTTTAAGCATTATGTAGTAGTGAGAAGAGGGAACACCTAAAACTGTCAATGAACGACTGCAAGCGATTACTGTGTTGTACAGATTTCTTAGTCCCGTTGCGTCCGTTTTTACATGCACCGTTGGAAGAGACATGAGCTGTTGCATTAATTTGTCTATTAATTTTTCTGTGTCTCCATACTCCTCTTGCAAAAGGGAAATAGCTCCATCATAGCAGGTGTCAGTGGGAGTGAAACCTGATATAGTCTTCGCTGCATTTCCTGTTAGAACAGACTGCAAATAATTGAATTTTTCAGCACCGCTCAATGACTCATTTTCATGTACGACTGTACGAAAGTTTTCCCAGAAACGAATCCACTCTTGGTGGTCACCTGAAAACCTTTTCAGCTCTAATTTGGGAAGCTTCGTGCCATGTGCTTTCGACGTTGAAGGTTGACGTGGACCACTTACATCATTTTGGTAGGGACTGATTTGAGCCTGTACTTTCGCCAAGCGAACTTGTAACCTCGCCATCATTCCTACAGCCGAGTCTTCATATTCGGCTATCTTCTCTGGTTTAGAGTCTTCTATGCTTCTAGTAAGAATATCACTGTTGATAGCTCGAAGATTTTCATTCGCTGTCGTGAGACGTTGAAGGTACGATGCAAGATCTTCTTCAATGCTGTCCAATTTAGACACGTCCTCCAAATCTCTTATTTTTGTTGTTTTTAAATATTCCGTAGCTTCGTTTACTATTTTTGTTATTTGACTGCGGTAACCGGCGCGCGCTTGCAGCTCCATTTTATCGATCTATGAATTTATTTCTTTTTTCTTATATCGCGGGCGTAATGCAAGAGTTATCACGTAATTAAATTTAAACTAGGCAATGTTCCCGGGTTTCGGCACCATGTCAAAAATAACCCTTGAGAGAGAACAGTAAACTGTCGTTACCTAGTAGTAAATTAAACAACCGATCTTTTCGGGTCTATAATCTCGTGACAACTGATTTTATTTGCGCTTAAAATCTAACAGAAAATCATAGAAGAAAAGAAAGAGTTAAATATATATACATATGTATGTAGGTTATATATGAACGAATCAATCTAAGAATGTGTGTACATACGGAATACGTTATGTATTTATAAATAGGGTAAATCATACTTTATTTAATTTTCAACAAATAAATTTCAAGTTCAACTGTTCAACTAGTTGGACAAACTTGGCTGGATGCAAAATTCAAAAAGTCAGCCAGACGTGGCCATAGTGGTGAAAGCTGTACTTAAAGTAGCAGTAAAGTACCTACCACTACAAAAAACACAATCACACCAATAATGGAAGTCGAAATCGACTCAAAAAATACTGCTCGTAGCTTGTTGCAATCATCGTAGTCGTTTTTCGACCAGACGAGTTGAAGAAATGTCAAAATCTTCTACAAATCGACGTTCTGTCGCTCATTCGGAATCTCCGTAAATCAAATCGATGCGACAAAGCAGTAAGAACGGTCGATGTTTTTTTATTGTGACGACAGCGAAGCGAAATAGACCAACTTATCATGAAAAATTAACTAGTTAACAAATTCATTTGACTACCTGTTGTATTTAATAATTGTTTATATGAAAATTACAAACCAAAAAGCAATTTGAGCAGTTGCTTGCATTCGTGGAAGCGAAACTTCATGTAGCCAAGGGTAGCAACAAACACTTTGGCAAAAATAGACACAAAGAAGGAATAGACTTCAGTTGCCACATTAAACTCTCTAGGACTCCCCGTTCGCGCGAATTTGTTGCTATTATTTTTTTTTTTTAGCAGGGAAATTTAAAAACATTTAACTAAATAGGCGAGTGTACAATGTTTAATGTATTAAAATTTCCTTACTATAACTATATAAAAAATAACAACCCGATTCTGTGCCCAATTTTTAGGCAAATTGTTGAAAACAGCACAAAAATCTTCTGTTAGTTCTATACATTTTGTTCAGTAAAAATTCGTATTAAATTATAATTTTTATTATTGCTGGCTATGCCTATTGTATAATATTTTTCTTGCATCTCAGAGTCTTAAGCGGTACTGAGCTTAGAGCAAGCTCATATGTACGCACTTATCTACGCTCTTCATCATTAATGCAAGTGTTAGTGGTTAGTAAAAACGCCAACACAAGCACAAAAGAACGTATTCGAACAAGGACATAACATTTAACATAATTAACTTCTACTACATCGATAAAACAAAATCAAACTATAAAAACATTATTGAAAGCATAAAAAAAAAAAATACAAGTAAAATAAGCTACAATTAACTAATAAATTAAATACAAATTAAATACAAATTAAATATAAATTAAATACAGAACAAAAATCATGCTTGTTGAGCACTGGTTTTTAGTTTTAATTTTAAACTACTTTTACTAAGATTGAAATCTGAAGTAAGAGGGTTAGAGTTGTATAACCTACTCATGCGAGCTAATGGCTCATGCATGCCATAGTTAGTTCTGTGGTGGTAGCAATGCAAAAACTCCAGATTTCGTAGCTGGTGAGATCCTCCGCGATAGTTGAATCCTATGTGAGAGAGCAAGTCAGGAGCATCAATTGAACCTGTTATAAGTTGATGGAAGAATACTAAATCATTGTTGATCCGTCTTTGTGAGAGTGGTTGAAGATTTAAAAGACGAATACGGTTTTCATAAGGGGGAAGATTAAAAGGATCTTCCCAGGGAAGACCTTTCAGGGCAAAACGTATGAATCTGTGTTGTACTGCCTCAATACGAGATTTATGAACTTCATATAGAGGTGACCAAACCTGAGAAGCATACTCGAGATAGGGACGAACATGACAGTTGTATAAGGAAAGTGTAACAAAGGGGTCGTTAAATTCTTTTGCCCATCTCTTTATAAACCCAAGCATTGAATTTGCTTTGCTTGTTATGAGGTTGATGTGTTCATTGAATTCAAGGTTAGTACTCAAAATGACACCAAGATCACGGAAATTCGAGACTTGAGATAATGATTCCTGAGATATTGAATAATTTGCAATAGAGGGAATCTTTTTGCGTGAGAACGTCATACTTTGACACTTGGAAGTGTTCAAACTAAGACCGTTCTTAGAACACCACGTAACAAAACTGTCGATATCTTTTTGTAATAAATTGTGATCTGACGAATATTCTATCGATTTGAAAATCTTCATGTCGTCAGCAAAAATTAGAATGTAGCTGTATGATATACAAGAAATGACGTCATTTATTGCAATAATGAAAAGCAAAGGACCAAGGTGACTCCCTTGTGGCACACCAGACAGACCATTGAAAGAATTTGACAAGACGTTACGAAATTTAACTTGATAAGATCTATTTTTGAAGTATGAACTTATCCAAACAATAAATACTGGTGGAAATCCAAATGCTTTTAGTTTATATAATATGATATTATGAGAAAGTTGGTCGAAGGCCTTAGAGAAATCAGTATAAATGCAGTCTAACTCATACCCTTTTTCAAGTGTATTAGAGCATTTATGGTAAAACGAGAGAAGATTAGTAGCCGTTGATCTTCTTTGCATAAATCCGTGTTGTTGATTACAGATTATATTCCTTGCAAAGAATGATATACTTTCGCAGACAACTTGTTCAAACAGCTTAGGAATGCATGAAAGCTTTGCAATTGGCCTGTAGTTTTTTATATCTATTTTTTCACCTTTCTTGAAAACAGGGGTAATAAAAGACTTTTTCCACAAACTAGGAAATTTTCCGGACTTTAAGGAAACCTTGAAAAGGTATTCGAGAGGGAAGGCTAAGCGTAAAGAACACTTTTTTAAAACTATAGGTGGTATCATATCCCGACCAGATGAAACGTCATCATTTAGAGAAGAAAGGTAATGAATAATTCTATCAATGAAAATGGGGATACTATTAAAACTTACTTGAGAACAGTGAGTTAAATACTCAAAATAGTTTTCATCAATTTCGAGAGGTGTACTACAAAAAGAGCCACCAAAATGATTTGCAAAGGCATTGCATATGTCAGGAGTGTCCTTCAAAAGATTGCTATTATAAATAAAATTTGCTGGATAGCCGTCTGATTTCTTTTTGGAGTTAACAAAGGACCAAAAGCTTTTTGGGTCATTTTTAAGAGAGCAACTCATTTGAGTTTCATAGTTGGAATAAACATTTTGAGAAAGCGTTCTGAAGTCTTCAAAAAGACTTATGAACACTTGGTGGTCAGTTAGAGAAAGAGTGGTCGAATAAGTTTTCCAGGACTTGTTTCTTTTATTCCGCAGAACTTTCAGTTCTTTGGTAAACCACGGCTGGCAATAATTTTCTTTTTTAATCAATTTTAGCGGAATTGTTTTATTAATGCAATCGTTTAAAATAGAGTAGAAACAGCTGACTGCTTCGTCAAGATTTGCTAGAGTTGATATTTTTTCAATACCAGCCCTGCTTAATTCATCCGAAAGCAAATCGAAGTTCGCTTTTCGAAAGTCAAAGGTATATGAACAGTCATATGAACTACTTCTTTCGTCAATCACATTGCTAAGTTCAATAAAGATATCTAAAGGTGGGTGTAAGTTATCTATTCTTGTGATACCAGAATTTGATTGCATTACAACAGTCTTAATAGCGTCCGAAGAAAAAACTAAATCTAACATACGACTTTGATAGTTTCTAATACAGCTTACTTGCCGTAAGTCAGAAGAAATTATGTTGTCCAAACAGGAAAGCTCCTGTTGTGGTGAAGACAGGGAAGCTTTTTGAAAGGAACCATCATCAGAGGGTAGCCACTGAATGTATAGATAATAATAAAATAAGAGAAAGCTCAGCATAAACTGGTGCTAAGCTTTTAGGGACAATATAAACATTTATGATGGAAATATTTTTGGATAATATACAAACTTTCACACAAACAACATCAATATACAAGTCAAACGGAAAGTGTATACGAGATGACATAAACGTGTTCCTGACCGCAATAAGAACACCACCTCCAACAGCTTCTGGTTTGTCTATATGCCGATCTTTACGGTAGACGGAAAATTCTTGGCTGAGGATTTCGGTATTCAAATGGCTTGGGTTAAGCCACGTTTCCGTCAAAGCAAACACATCATGTGAGAAAACGAGAGAATTCACATATAAATCTGCAGTTTTACTGCGAAGCCCTCTAACATTTTGGTAGAAGAGGGAAAATCTTCTTAGTTTTTTGGAATACTCTTTAACAAATTTTTATTCTTTTTTTTGTAGTCTGAGAATTCTTTGACAAGAGCACCAGCTTGCCAAATATTACTGTCACAAAGAGAGTCAAACAATAAGGGTGGGACAAGTAATTTAAAAGACGAAACAAAACTATCAGTTTAACTTATTTTAGAACATTTAATAAAGTTTTCACTATGAATAAGTTTCTTTGTAACTAAATAATGCAAAACATCCTTCGGTATGAGCTCAGGTCTCAGCCGAGATACAAAAATGGATCTAGGTTTGGGGACTGCTTCCATTCGAGTAATAGATTCTAAGGGAACAGCATCCAAATCGTTACTTACTGATGGTGAACTAATTGCAACCATATCAACTACATCAGTTTGTTCTAATGGGACTGAAACGCTGTTCGCCTTTTTAGAATTGCTTCTCAGATTCTTTCGCTTTGAAGGAGGACTTTGCTTAGTGGAAGCAATGCCATCACTGCTTCTTTTGGAGCCCTTATTAAGAACAGAGACAGGGTTCAAATTAACTGAAGATTTGGAATGTTCACTTAAATCCTTTAAAGCTTGGGGTTTATCCAAAGTCAGCAACTTTAAGTCATCTGTTGAAGTTGATATGTCAACAGAGCTAATAGGGGAAGAAAATGACGCTAAGTTTGAAACCGATTCATTAAAAACTTTATGAAGCGTTTCGAAGCCTTTAGAGAGTTTCTCAATTTCTAACTTAAAATTGGACATTTTTACAGCTAAATGGGACAGGGAAATCTTCTTACAGATTTCACAGTACCAACAAGCGATTTTCGATGCACTAATTTTGTCCAATAAAGCATTGTTGGAGCCAATACATTTGGCATGAAAAACATTTCCACATGGCCCATAGCAAGCAAACAGAGGTGAGTTCGAATTGTCGAGGCATTTACCCGCTGCACAATCCATATTAAAAAAAGAATACAAAAAATTATTTTTTTTGTAAGAGAAAAAAAAAATTTTTTTTTAGGCACGGGTAGGAGTTGAACCTATGTGTAGAAATTAAACTCTCAAATATGGTATAGACTCCTACCAATTCAACCAAACTAACGATAACTCAAAGGTTGCAAAATTGTAAAGTTAAAAAGGTTTGTTCTAAAACAAAGGAATTAGTTGAAAGGGATGTATGAGGGATATTAGTGGTTAAACGGAGAAAACAATAATAAAAAATCACTCAAAACACACTTGACCTGTAAGAAACTAATAAGAAATAAAACACCTTGATCGTTTGGAAGTTGCTTCTCGACTGACTTTTACTTTCAATGTTCTTTAAACATGTGCAGCGGTACATTGTTATATAAAGTGAATTCATTGTAGTAGTGTATAGAGCCCAATACAACACATTTATATATAAGTAAATACAGTACACTCTTCCTTGCTTTAATAAGAAGGTTGGCCTACTTTAGTATAATGAAAAGGCTTGATTAACTTCTTCTGGCGTGTTGATCGTCTTAAAGTTTGTTCTTCACACACCACCTCGGGTTTGTTTTCGTCTGTGTTTTGCTCTGATGGGCTGGCTTCGTTCTGCTTATCACATAACATGGCCTCCTTTGAATTGTTATCTATTGATTCTCGTGCAGTTCTCTCTACCTCTTTTAAATCGATCCCTGACGATCTCAATTGATTACGATGAGCTACTCTAACTCGTCCCTCACAGTTACTAGGTATCTGCTTTTTGAAAGAAGCTGAAGAATTTTTGCCGGGACCCATTGACCATTTTCTCTCAAAAGCACTTTGTCACCAGCAGTGTATAGCTTTTCTGGAAAATACAAAGAATTATTTAAATTTGCGTTATGATTACCCGTCGTTGATTGACCAAAACTTGGCCGCAGCTGAGTAAGCAAAGTCCTCGGTGCATACTTTAGTAAAAAGTCAGAAGGACTACGTGATGTTGCCGTGTTTGGCGCTGATCGATAAAAAAACTGGAACTTTTCAATTGCTCGTTCAAGCTCTTCATTCGAAACCACTCGCCCTTCACCTTGAATGTCTTTTTGAAGACTTTGTTTGACCACACGTACCTCAGTCTCTGCCAATCCATTCGCTCGGGGATAATACGGAGGACTCTTTTTCGCTTCAATTCCAAGATGGGCCAAAAAACTTATGAAGTCCACACTGGTAAATGGGGGACCATTATCCGTTACCACCGTCTCTGGCAATCCAAACGTAGCAAATGATTTTTCCATAGCCTTCACTACTTCTCGTGCTGATGTATTCTTCATGAGATAAAGGTCAATCCATTTGGACGTTGCATCCACGACCAATAAAATCGTTCTTCCATATATATGAAAAAAGTCTGCATGTAATCTCACCCATGGGACGTTTTCTTGACACCATCCTTCAAAGCGTTTTTCTACCGGGTTAGCCGCTTGCATTTTTTGACAAACTGCACAACACTTAACTGTCGACTCCAAATCACTGTCGATATTCGGCCAACAACATAGAGATCTTGCTAGCAACTTTATTTTCACTATTCCAGGATGATTATTATGAAGTTTAGTTAAGACATATGCTTGAAGACTTTTTGGGATGACTACGCGAATACCCCATATAAGGCATTCTTTTTCTATTGTTAAACCATTCTGACGCTGGAAGTAAGGCTGAAAATCTGGATCACTAATGTGAGCTGGCCAGCCACTTGACACGAACTGGCACACTTTGATCAGAATTATATCTTTTTTTGTTGCTGTAGAGACATCCTTAAAATTGTATGGTGTAACCAGTTCTTATGATAGTGCACTTATTAAGCTGGCTGTGATATCATGGGTAGCTTCTGTTGAGAGTGGCAACCTGGATAACGCATCACAGTTGGACATATCTCCGCTTTTCCTGAATCGAATGGTGTAGTCATATGCTGACAAAATTATCGCCCATCTTTGCAGTCTTGCTGATGCCGACACCGAGATGCGCTTGCTTGGTTCGAATATCGCGCGGAGTGGTTGGTTATCTGTAAATAAGATAAATTTTCTACCAAATAAGTACTTGTGAAAACGTTTGACACCAAATATAATAGCCAGGGCCTCTTTCTCGACCTGAGAATATCCTTTCTCCGCAGATGACAACGTCATTGATCCGAACGCAATCGGAATTTCCATATTTGTCTTACTACGGTGACTAAGAACCGCTCCCACTCCCTTGGAACTAGCATCACAAGCCAGCAAAATCGGTTTTGATGGGTCATAAAAAGACAACAGACTTTTTTCAGATAAGGCTATTTTGCTACTGTGAAACGCTGTTTGACATGCATGTGACCACTCAAATGCGCAGCCTTTTTTTGTTAATTCATAAAGCGGAGACAACTTCGATGACTGCATGGGCACAAATTCTCTATAAAAATTAATCAAACCAAGATATGACTTCAATTCACTGAGCTTAACAGGGGTTGGAGCATTTCGAATTGCCTCTACTTTTCCTGGTGCTGCACGATACCAAAATGCCCAAGAACTCAACTTTAGTTACAAAAAAATGACATTTTGCTATGTTAATTCGTACACATGCATCGTTCAGCCTCATTAAAACCTGCCGGACCAGCGAAACTAGTATTGTTGAATTCTTTGCACTTATTATCACATCGTCTATGTAACACTTCGTATTCGGGATACCTTTCAAGATTTGATCCATGGTTTTTTGGAAAATCCCTGGAGCAGTCTTAAGCCCATACGTTAGTCTATTAAATCTCATCAGGCCTATATGGGTATTTGTAGTAAAATACTTCTTTGATTCCTCGTACAATTCTAACTGCTGATATGCCCCACTCATGACCAAAACTGTAAATATGGAGTTTCCTGCCATTGTTGCAAAAATGTCATCTTTTGTTGGTATTGGGTATTGGTCGTTCTCTACAACTCTATTAAGTGACACGCGGAAATCCACGCACAACCGAATTTCCCCGTCCTTTTTAGGCACTATTACGAGTGGGCTGGCCCATTCACTGCTCGGAACACGAAACAGAGTTCCTTCGCTTTCCATCTTTTCCAACTCAAACTCCACTTTCGACTTCAAGGCGTAAGGTACAGTATATGTGCAACAGAAAATTGGACTACAATCGGCTTTTATTGTCACACCTGCCTTGTGTCCAATTATAGTAGAAGGTGCGGTACTAAAAGCGCGAGGGTACTGATGTTTAAATGACTCAACAAGATCAGAAACCGCATGTAAAGCGCTTGCCGCTGGGTCTCCCCCACACCCAAACATTGATTTCCAATTTGCGAACAATATTGACAATGCCGACCGACCCAATAGTGGTACAAATTTATCTTGCCTATCTATGACAATAATTTCAATCACTCCAGACCTCCCCCTGTAGCTTGCCATTACCTCTATTCTACCCTCAATTGGAATCACATGACCATCTACGCCTCTGTATTTCTTATTGGTTGCTCCTAACAACTTTGCTCTTCCGAATTTTTCATCGAAATCTCGTTTTGACATCACACTTGTAGCTGCACCTGTATCGATCTCAAATTTAACCAACTTACTATTTATTGCGATTTCCAAATGACATGGGTACGCATGACTTTCACTTGCCTTAACGGACTGATTACAAATCGAATATAATGACCTACTAACGGGCGGACTTAGCCTATCAACTGTATACTCAGATGTCATATTGATATTTAAGAAATCTTCTTCGTTTTTACTATGGTGTTCTTCCTCGCTCAGCATATGATTCATGTTACGGTTCTTATTTCTACATGTTCGTGACGTATGACCCACTCGATCACAACTATAGCATTTCCAATTAATAGCGGGACATGTAACAGGATTGTGCAATCGACCACAACGAAAACACGCTGAATTTGATTTACTGTTTCTTGTATCTCCCTTTTCAGCATATTTATTTCCCCGTCCTTTTTGATGATGCCCGTTAAATGCATTTACTTCACCTATCGTCTCTTCCATACTTAACGGATTACTATGTAATAATTTTGTTTCGGATGACGCCATCTCCATACTCAATGCAATCTTGCCTGCTTTTTCAAATGTCAGAGACTCTTCCGACAGTAATTTTTTTTGCGTACTTTCGTTTACCAAACCGCATATAAAACGATCTCGCAGAGCTTCATCTAAAAAGCCCTCAAATTTACACGTTCTCGCGTGCTGCTGAAGATGAACTAAATATTCCGCAATTGTCTCATTCGGTTTTTGGTCTCGTTTATTGAATTTAAAGCGCTCTAATACAACTAATGGGTCTGGATTAAAATGGCTTTTTAAACGTTGGACGCATTCAGTATACGTCTTCGTAAGGGGATCTACAGGCACGCACAAATTCTTAAGGAGCTCATATGTTTCACCGCCCATGAACCGACGTCATTTACCAACACGATCTGTTCAAACCTCTCAACGTAGGTTAGGAACGAATTTTTCGATTGGTCGAATGGTTCAATATTTCCGATAAACGACATTTCAAAAATTACAAATTTTCCGATTCTACTTTACTATATGCAATCACGTGCGTTCTTAATACAAAATTACTCGTCGCCAAAATGACCTGTAAGAAACTAATAAGAAATAAAACACCTTGATCGTTTGGAAGTTGCTTCTCGACTGACTTTTACCTTCAATGTTCTTTATACATGTGCAGCGGTACATTGTTATATAAAGTGACTTCATTGTAGTAGTGTATAGAGCCCAATACAACACATTTATATATAAGTAAATACAGTACAACACTCAACATAAGAACGGAAAATAATGTCTTACCAATACAACTATAGATAAAACAAAACGAAATCAGAATCTAATTTAATTCAACTTTGTTATATTAATTATTCACAACACTTTGAACCAAAGTTAACTGATAAGTGGATGCTTATGTCGGATAGCCGTATCTTGGATACCTTTTTGAACGATCCAGATATATTTCTCAAGATTGCTGAAGACAACAGCTGTGAAATATTAAAATCCGACTTTTGAAAATAGAAAAACATTCAAAATATTATTGCTAGACGGTTTAAACTTACTTTTTTCGATTTCCCATGCGTTTTAAAAGACTCTTTTGCTGAAATAAATGCATACCTAAACAGAAAATCAATATGAAAAGAAATAAAAATAAATTTTCTATCAGCTGATCACTTGAATGGAAAGGTATACCAAACATACTCGGATACCTTTAGATAGCTTTTTAGTTGAAATGGGTGTGTGACTCTGATAAAAGTTTAACACGTAAACAACAACAACAAGCTATCCGGATACGATTCTCGAACGCCCCCAATGACACCAAACGATGTCACCGTCGCCCTCACGCCTTCGCCTTGGCTTTCACCTTTCCAATCGGATACAACTTCTCATACATTTGATACATCAGCTTGCAGTGTAGATTCTAAGAACTAAGGGTACGATTCCAAGTCCAATACACTTTTAGCTACTGCTTTAGTCAATGAATACGGCGATATCAATCAAGTAATTCCATGTCGCGTTCTGCTCGACTCTGGGTCTCAACTTAATTTAATTACTAAGAGACTTTCTCAACTTCTAGGATTAAAATTGTTTAAGTCAAACCAATTAATTAGTGGAATAGCACAAAGTCTTTCATCGTCACAATTTAGAGGCTCAATAACCTTATCTTCCTGCTCATCTGATTTAAAACAACCTTTGAAGTTACTGTGATGTTCTTTATTAAGCTATTTGAATAAGACTGACTGCACATCATTAACATAACTTAAGTCTAGGGTTTTAACATAGTTATAACTATATCATACATAAGTGTTTGTGTAATGCATACAATGCAAACACACACCCGTACGTATACTACATCTCCCCCTTAGGGTTTGACATTTTTATCATTCAACAAATTCGTATTGATAATTCATAATGATTATTATTCAGATATTTCTTATTACTAACAAAAACTAAATACTTTAATTTCATTAATTCAACATCTTTTTTTCACATAATCATAATTCAATTTTATATTATTCACAAATTTCAAATTTCTATTGTTTTTTTTTTTTTTTTTAATATAATTTACTTAATTACATATCAAAATATTAAATATTCATACAATTTGTAGACATTTTGCTTATGGTTTTTATTTCTGTTAAATAGTTCTTAATTCATTTTATAAATTTTTCCACTCCGAGTTACGGATGGATTCATTTGAATAGGAAGGGGGCCATCAGTTCTGAAGTGCTCTTTTTTATGCAATTCAATTTCTGGTTCCTGAAGTTCAAAATTTTCTTTTGTGTGTTTTAACTGTGAACTGTTTCTGCGGCATTTAAACCCATTTTGCGTTAATATAATGAAAGACCTAGGTGTTTGCCATTTGGCTAAAATAATACCTTTTATCCATTTTTTATTTAACCTCAACCTCACTTTTTCTCCTACTACAAATTCTTTTCTAATTCTTGCATTTAAATTATAATAACATGCGTTTTTATCTTGCATGTTTTTGATGTTATTTTGGACGTTTTTACACAAAACCGGTTTCAACATTTCATTCTTAATTGGCAGTTTAGATCTTGGCAATCGGGATTGAAGAAGTTGTGAAGGTGAATAATGCAGGCCAGTTACTGGCGTATTCCTATATTCTAATAAAGATACTGCGACCTCTTCCTCAGTATTTGATTTTTTTAATATATTTTTTGCTATTTGCACGGTCCTTTCTGCCAAACCGTTTGATTTGGGATAGTTAGGGCTTGAAGTTATTATTTCAAAATTCCACTTTTGACTGAATTCTTTGCATTCATACGAGCTAAAAGGAACATTATCCGCAATAATAAGTCGTGGTATACCATATTTGATAAAAAAGTCTCGCCACGCTTGGATAACCTCAAAAGAACTTTTATTGGGGATTTTTTTAAACTCAAACCATTTTGAATAGTAATCCACTATAAGAAGAAACGAATTACCAGCATACTCAAAAATGTCACTTCCTACTTTATTAAATGGTATATCAGGGATTTCATGAGCGATCATAGGTTCTTTTACATTACTTTTTTGGTGTGACTGACACTTTGAACAACCTGCAATAAGATTCTCTATCTCGTTGTTTAAATTCGGCCAGTAAACTAATGCTTGAGCTCTTTTTTCTTTTATTCCTTGATGGGATTCGTGAATTTGCGCTAAAATAGATCTTCGCATCTTTTGCGGAACTATAACACGGTCTTTATAAAATAGTACGTCGTTTTCAATAAATATATCGTGCCTCAATTTATGATAAAATCTTATATTGTCTTGAATACTATTTTCATTTTCTGGCCAACCCTGTAAGCAATATGTTACAAGTAGACTCAACTCACTATCATTGGCAGTTTCTTCTTTGAATTGCAAAATTTTTTCTTCGCTCACATTAATAGACTTTATGGATTTACAAAAGCCTTTATCCTCTTCTGTGTTTCCTGTTTCTCTAAAATGTCTAGAAAAATAATCAGCTAAACGAAGGTCCTTGCCTGGAATATATTTTAAATTCAAATCGTTATTAAGGAGTCTTAGACGCATTCTCTGCAATCTTGAAGAAGGTATTTTAACTATGTCCTTATCCATAATAGAAACCAGCGGTTTGTGGTCGGTTTGTACTGTTACATTGCCACCGTATATGTAATTATGAAATTTTTTGCAGGCAAACGTTATTGCCAAAAATTCTTTTTCGATTTGAGAATACCTCTTCTCCGTATCTGACAGGCTTCTTGAGGCAAAGACAACAGGTTTGTTATTTTGAAGCAGACAACATCCCATTCCGTTTTGAGATGCGTCAGTTTGAACTATTGTTTCATTAAATTCATTAAAGGGCTGTAACAAAGTAGCTGAAGCTATTTCTTTCTTAATATTTTCAACAGCAGTTGAGCAGCTTTCTGTCCACGAAAAAAAAAACATTTTTCCTAAGAAGTTCTCTTAATGGGGCAGTAAGTTCTGCCATATTAGGTAGAAAATGCCTTAAATAGTTTATAACCCCTAAAAGCTTTTGCAGGTCTTTTTTGTTTGAAGGGTCTTGGAGGGCAGTAACTGCTTCAACTCTTTCTTTATCTGGTCTTATTCCTGCTTCAGTAAACTCATGACCTAAATACTTTACGCTTTTAACTCTGAATTGGATTTTATTTCTATTGAATTTTATATTTTCCTGTTTAGCTCTTTGCATGACAGTATTTAAAATGTTATCATGTTCTTCTTCTGTCTTTGCACTAATGAGAATATCATCTATATAGACACTTACGCCCTCTATGTCGCCAAATACCGTTGAATTGTAATGCTGAAAAACCTCAGGTGCTATATTTATCCCAAAAGGCAATCTATTAAATTGATAATACCCAAAAGGAGTTGAAAAAGTGCACAACTTTCTTGAATTTTTATCCAGCTCCACATGGTTAAAACCATCTTTCAAATCCAGTACTGTGAACAATTTCATTTCAACATTGTCTCATAGAAATCTCTTCAAATGTAGGAATTAAAAAATGTTGCTTTCGAATATACTTGTTCAAGTGTTTTGGATCTAAACAAAGTCGTACTGACCCATCCTTTTTCTCTACAATAACTAAATTGTGTACCCATTCTCTAGATTCATTTACTTTAGATATAATACCTTCCTTTTGTAATTTATTTAATGTTTTTAATACCTTTTCTTTCAGAACAATAGGAACTCTACGCGGTGGACATACCTTAGGAACTGCATCACTACTGAGTTCGATTTTAAATTGTTTTTTAAATTTCCCGACGTTTTCAAAAACTTCCCTATTATCCTCTATTAACTTCTCCCTAGTCATTATTTTGTTTTTAAGCCCTATTTCTACACTATTCACCTTCTTTATTAAATCAAGTTTAACGCAGGTTTCTAAACCAAGAATAGGAGTGAAGTTTTGATCAATAATAAAAAATGGGTCTTTGCTCACCTTGTTTTTGAAACAACAAACCAATTGACACACACCCTTCGGTTTAATTTTTTCACCGCCATACGCTTCCAGCTTTATTTTTGTTTTGGATACCTATATGCCTTTCTGATTTTATGTTTTTAAATACATTCCACGGAATAATATTTGCTTCCGCTCCGGTGTCCAATTTGAAATTAATAAAAGCCTCTTCAACTCTGATTGCCTCCTTCCAAACGTTTAGTTTTCTGCAATTATTAAAAATTTTATCATTTAAATCATTGTTTTTTATTTCGCTTAAACATAACTCTAAAGAATGTAGAAAAATACCATCCTCGTTGTCGCTGCATACATCGCCGTGGTTCTCGTTCTCGCTGTCCTCCCCCGCGTACTCTAATGATTTTATGTTTTTCTTTTGCTTGTTTTTGCATGCAACCGCAAAATGATTAAAACCTCGACATAAGCTGCATTTTTTTCCAAATGCTGGACATTTTCTTGCTCTGTGTTTCGTGTTACACCTTCCACATTGAAAAGCTTCAGGTTGCTGTTCTCTTCTTGTAAATTTACTGTTGTTATTTTCTCCGTTTTTACCGTACATAGAAGAACTCCTGTTACGAGAATTGATGGCATGTATTGGTGTAGAACTGTTCTCCGCTGCTGTCTTTTCTTGTATAGCACGTGCATATTCTTTTGTAGATTCTGCCGTCTTGCAATAATCAACAGCTATTTTTAATGCCAAATCCGATGTTTGTAATAATTTTTCCTGGACACTTTTGTGAGCAATTCCAAGAACTATTCGGTCTCTAAGAAGACTTTCCTCTTGGTCCCCAAACTCACACGACTTTACTAGTTTTTTTATCGACGTAAGAAAACTTTCAGACGGTTCACTGTGCTGTTGGTTTCTTGTGAAAAAAACAAATCGTTCATAGACCACATTTTTTTTTGGAGTGCAATAATCAGAATACGCTTTTATGACTTTTGCATAATCTTTTTTGTCATCACTGCTCAGGTTGAAAGTATCGAAAAGCTCCAGCGCTTCTTCTCCAATGGCGTTTAGGAAAGTGGCAATTTTAACCTCATCTTTCTTAGCATTTAATTCTGCTGCTATTTCAAATATTTTGTAGTTTTGCAGAAATTTTTTCCAATTTGCATGAACGTTTCCTTCTAGGCTCAAATTTGACACTTTTTTGATGTGATTCATCGTTGTTGTTTTACTTTTGTTATTATTTTTTTTTTTGTCTCCGCTTTAATTATATTTAATTTAAGATTTCTTGATGGTTGGTCTTTACTAGCTTCAACTTTCGCACGACCCATTAAAAAATATGTTTTTTTTTTTTTTTTTTTAAAGTCGGCTGCGCCATGTGATGTTCTTTATTAAGCTATTTGAATAAGACTGACTGCACATCATTAACATAACTTAAGTCTAGGGTTTTTACATAGTTGTAACTATATCATACATAAGTGTTTGTGTAATGCATACAATGCAAACACACACCCGTACGTATACTACAGTTACAGTGCTAAAGAAATTGACAAATAACATACCCGAAACCAACATTGATATCTCTAACTGGAAAATACCAAAAAATATCACTTTGTCTGACCCTTTACTTCATATTTCACAAAAAATAGATATGGTATTAGGAGCAGAAATATTTTTTGATCTAATGTCTATCGGTCAAATTAGATTGGGATCTCATCTACCAATCCTTCAGAAAACTATACTTGGATGGATAGTTTCAGGGTCTTACAAACATATTAAAAATAAAATTCCCTATAGGCATGTTAATTACTCATCCAGTGAAAGCAAAGAAGACATAACCTTACATGAAGAGCTAAAAGAATTTTGGGAGATCAAGAATAACTATGATACTATTGGTACAAAGGTTAATTTAACAAAATCAGAGAAAGATTGTGAGGAGCATTTTCAATCAAATGTATGTAGAATTGATGATGGTAGATATCAAGTTCGCTTGCCATTCAAACTTAGCGATATCGCAAAAACAATAACCTTTTTCAAGAATATTTTGCTGTAATGAACGAATTTCTGAACTTATATCATATGAAACCTGTACCTAAGGTATACCTTGATAAACCGCACTTTTTTCTTCCTTACCACAATGTGCTGAAGCCAACTAGCTCAACCACAAAAATGAGAGTTATTTTCGACGGCTCTGCAAAAACAACAACAGGTATATCATTCAATGATACTCTCCTCACCGGTCCAGTTATTCAAAATTATCTATTTTCCATAATCGTTCGATTTCGTCTTTTTCCGTACGTCTTTACGGCAGATATATCAAAAATGTACCGCCAAGTAAGCATGCATCCAGAGAGAGAATGACGCCGATGAGATAAAAACATATCAACTCAGAACGGTAACTTATGGAACTGCTCCGGCTTCTTACCTGGCAACCAAAACAATGCAACAAGTCCGTAGATGAAGGTAGCGAGTTTCCCAATGCTGCAAAGACTTTAACAAGAGATTTCTATGTCGATGATGTGTTGACTGGGGCAGAATCGTTGGTGGCCGCTATAGAACTAAAGCAAGAATTAACAGAGCTATTAAAAAGAGGAGGATTTACGCGGCGCAAATGGTGTTCTAACAGCGAACAAATTTTAGAGGGCGTCGATTGCAGTGACAAGGAACCCCTTTTTAGAATTTCAGACTCCAACGCCATTAAAACTTTGGGAACTTTCTGGAATCCATCTTCAGACAAACTGCTCTATGACTGCTCTGAGAGCAAACACAAAAACAAATCTATCACAAAACGGACACTACTCTCTGAAATCGCTAGTCTCTTTGACCCTATAGGCCTGATTAGCCCCATAGTAGTCTTAGTAAAGGTTTCCATGCAGCAACTTTGGCGGCACGGGTTTAATTGGAATGAAAGTTTACCATGCGAATATCATAGCTGTTGGACGCGTTTTAGAGAAGAGTTAAAACATATCAGTTTGTTCCAATTTGATCGAAGAGTTTTCTATGGCACCAAAAATATTCAGCTTCATGCTTTCTCTGATAGCTCAGAGCATGCATACGGGACTTGCCTATATGTTAGGTGTATAAAGGATGACGGAAGTATTATAGTTAATCTTTATGCTCCAAATCCAGGTCTCCATTCCTCTTCCTTTAGTTGATAAAACTCTTTAGATCTTTCTTGCATCTCAGAGACATAAGTCGCACTGGGCTTAGAGCAAGCCCATTTGTACGTACTTATCTACGCTCTTCATCATAAATGCAAGTGTTAGAAGTTAGTAAAACGCCTACACCAGCACAAAGAGAGCGTATAAAGCAAATAAAACCAAACAAAAATTATAGCTACATAACATAAACAAATCAAACAAAACTAGACTAGATAATATAAAAATTAGTACAAATGAGATAAAACTACAAATACAGATAGATTACAAATGAGATAAATAATAGAAAAAAAAAATCAAGTATGTGAAGCACTGGTTTTGAGCTTTTGTTTCAAACTATTTTTGCTAATGTGAAAATCAATAAGTAAATGATTTGAATTAAATAATCTAGTCATGCGCGATATCTGATCATGCATGCCATAATTGGTTCTGTGATTGGGGGCAGTGAATTAACTCTAAATTACGTAAGTGGTGAGATCCTCCGCGGTAGTTAAAACCAATGGACGAGAGCAAGTAGGGAGCATCAATATAACCAGCAATGAGCTGATGCATGAATATTAGATCATTGTTGATACGTCTTTGGGAAAGGGTTTGCAAGCTTAAAAGCTGAATACAGTGCTCATACGGAGGCAGATTTAAAGGATCCGCCCAAGGAAGACCCTGCATAGCAAAGCGTATAAATTTATGTTGAACTGCCTCAATACGAGACTTATGAATTTCATACAGTGGAGACCAGACTTGAGATGCATACTCTAGATGAGGGCGAACATAACAGTTATACAAAGATAGTGTTACATAAGGATCATTAAATTCTTTTGCCATCTTTTTATAAAACCTAGCATAGAGTTTGCTTTCCTTACAATTGAGCTTATGTGCTTATTAAATTCGAGGTTAACATTGAAGTAAACACCAAGGTCTCGAAAACTTGAAACATTACATAATAAATGACCAGGCATCGAATATACAGCTTTACTAGGCTCCCGTTTTTTCGAAAAAGTCATAGTTTGGCATTTGGAGGGGTTGAGACTAAGGCCATTCTTACTGCACCATATAACAAAACTATCGATATCTTTTTGAAGAAGTGCGCGATCAGTAGAATTCATAATGGATTTAAAAATTTTCATATCGTCTGCGAAAATCAAAATTTTACTATAAGAAATGCATGAGACCACATCATTGATTGCGACAATGAAAATGTAAAGGTCCAAGGTGACTGCCTTGTGGCACACCCGACAGGGCAATAAAAGTATTCGAAAAGCAGTTACGAAATTTAACTTGATAAGTTCTATTCTGCAGATAGGAACAAATCCATATAATAAATTCAGTGGGAAAACCAAATGCCTTAAGTTTATATAATATAACATCATGAGAAAGTTGATCAAATGCTTTGGAAAAGTCAGTGTAAATACAATCGAGTTCATACCCATTTTCAAGAGAGTTGGAACAATAATGAAAAAAAGATAGCAGGTTGGTAACCGTCGATCTTCTTTGGATAAAACCATGCTGTTGATTGCAAATAATATTTTTTGTGTAAAAAGAGAAGCAGTCACAAACAACTTGTTCAAAGAGCTTAGGAATGCATGAGAGTTTGGAAATGGGTCTATAATTTTTGATATCTATCTTTTCACCCTTTTTAAATACAGGTGTGATAAAGGATTTTTTCCAAAGACTAGGAAATACGCCTGATTGCAATTAGAGCTGGAAGAGATACTGAAGTGGATACGCTATTACAGAACGGCATTTTTTTTAACAGAATTGGCGGTATACCATCTGGACCAGAAGAAAAATCATCATGAAGAGATGATAAATACTGTAAAATCTTATCTATGTTAGTAGGTATATTATTAAAATTTACTTGATAGCAGTTGCGTAAATACGAAAAGTAATTTACGTCAATATTTACGGAGGTATCACTGAAAGAGCTTCGAAAATGAGTCGCGAAGGCATTGCAGATATAGGCAGTATCCTTTAGAGTAGTATCACCGTGAACAAAATTTGCAGGATAACCGTCCGATTTTTTTTCGAATTGACAAAGCGCCAGAAACTTTTTGGATCATCTTTGAGAGAAAAACCCATACGGCTAACATAGTTAGAGTAAAGAGTTTTGGAGAGCATATTAAAGCTTTCAAAAAGACCAATGTACAAATTATGGTCGGCTGTAGAATGCGTTTTAATATAAGCTTTCCAGGCTTTATTCCTTTTATTCCGCAGAACCTTCAGCTCTTTGGTATACCAAGGCTGACAAAAACTAGAATTTTTAAGAATTTTTTGAGGAATAATGTTTTTTACACAATTTTCAAATATTAAGTAAAAACTTTTGACTGTATCGTCAATGTTGTCATAAGCTGAAATATTATGAATACCAGCTCTGCTTAGTTCTTCAGAAAGCAAACCGAAATCCGATCTCCGGTAGTCGAAGGTATATGAACAGTCATATGTATTACTACGATTATAAAAATCACTACTCAGTTCAAGAAAGATGTCTAAGGGTGGGTGAAAGTCATCTACGTTAGTAATGCCATATTTAGATTTAAGAACAACAGTACTAACTGCGTCAGATGAAAAGACTAAATCAAGCATGCGATTCATACAGTTCCTGATACAGCTTATTTGCTGTTAGTCCGAAGAAATAATATTATCTAGCATCCGAAGCTCTTTTTGCGACGAAGTCAGGGAAAAGATCCGTCTTTCGAAGGAACCCAATTTATTTCTGGTAAATTAAAATCGCCCAACAATAATATAAAGTTTTCGGAGCTAGACAATTCAACTACATGATCTAAGACCAAAGACAGCTCAGTATAAGCTGAAATAGAACTCTTAGGAGGAATATAAACGTTGACAACATAAATACTATTTGATTGTACGGACACTTTGACACACGACACAATACATCTATTGTCAAGTCGAACGGAAAAGTTATTTGAGAGGACATAAAAGTATTTCTTATAGAAATCAAAGCACCACCACCCACATCTTCTGGCTTTTCATAGTGTCGGTCTTTACGATAAACAGAGAACTCTTGGCTAAAAAGCTCAGTGTCCATATGACTTGAGTTAAGCCAGGTTTCTGTCAAAACAAATATGTCATGCGAGAAAATATGAGAGTTTAGGTAGAGATTGGTAATTTTTGTACGAAGCCCTCTTACATTTTGGTAGAAGAGGGTAATTCTACTTAGTTTTTTGGAAGAAACTGTGGTTCAGGTACCATCTTAGTTTTCTTGCGAACTGAGAACTCTTTTACGAGAGTACCAGTAGGCCAAGATTCAATAGTCAATATAGAATCAGAGAGAGAAGGAGGCGTAACCAACTTAAAGGACGAAACAAAACCATTAGCTTTGCTAATTTTATTGCATTTAATAGAGGTAACAGAAGGAATACATTTTTTATCAACCAAATGACGTAAGACATCTTCCGAAGTTATTTCAGGTCTAAACCATGAAACAAAAATCGATTTAGGCTTCGGAACCGCTTCCATGAGGTTGCTTGTTCTGAGAGGAACATTTTCGATGGCATCATGTTGGGTCACTGTAACGTCCATTGGTTCAGTAGACTCTGAAATAATCTGTAAACTATCAGACTGAATATTATTTGAGTTAGAATTACTCCTCAATGTTTTTCGCTTTGGAGGAGGAACAGAAGCCTGAATTGTAACTGAAAAGTCACGGTTTCTTTTCGAGCTTTTGTTCGAATTCAATGCTGCAGAAGTTGACTGAAGGTCATTCAATTTATCAGTTTTATCAATCAAAATTTGCTCCAAATCTTCAGTAGAAGTTGATATTTCTGCTGAACTCCAAGGAGGAGAAAGAGAATCTAGATTCGAAACAGACTCACTAAAGATTTTTTGAAGTTCCTCAAAGGCTTTTGAGAGTTTTAAAATATTCAATTTGAAATTGGACATTTTAATAGCTAGTAGATAGAGAGAGATCTTTTTGCACTCAGTACAGTACCAACTGGCAATTTTTCGAAGAATTTTTAGAGCCAACACACTTTGAATGAAAGACTTTGCCACAAGGCCCATAACATGCAAAAACAGGGGCGCTGGAACTATCGACGCATTTACTTGCTGCACACTTCATTACGTATTAAATTAAAGAGCAAATATAGTTTTAAACAACAAAAAAATAAGAAAAAAGAAAACAAAAATTTTTTTCTTTTAAAATAAATTTAATAAATAAAAAAAATATATATATATATACAACGCTCCAGACAATTACGCTACGCAGACGATAATTTAGAGTTAAACTAATTTCTATTAAATTATATTTAAAGCTATTTCAATATCTCTACAAGGAAGAGGTAATCAAAATGACTTCAGGATAGAAGGAGATAGGAGAGGTATTACGCCACTCAAAAAGCACTCAACAAAATAAGGAAAATGAAGAGAGGAGAAAAAAAACAAGAAAAAACAATTTCTCACCGATAGCTATGAAACAAAAAAGTAAACTATTCACAGCGCACAGAAAGCAAATTTTAACAACGAAAATCTTATTAACGCACTTAAAAAAACACTTAGACAATTAACAAACTAATTAATACTATTGAGATATTGAACAAAAGTTATTTCTTTTACGAGCGAAATTGAAAGTAAACTACACACAGGAAAACCAGTGCTGACACCAGTGATCTTTAAATCAAGGTTCTCTAGCGTATTTTATTGGACTGATTCTTCTATTGTATTAAATTGGATATCAGAAGAATCATCAAGTTTTGAAACCCTTATTGCTAACAGGACTGCAGTTATTCAAATCCTCACAACGCTCGATCAATGGCGTCATGTTCGAACCAAACTAAACCCTGCAGATGTTATATCTCGTGGATCATATCCCATTGAATTGCTTAAATCTCAAATTTGGTTCTCTGGAGCAGACTTTTTAAAATAAGAAGCATGTGAGTGGCCCACATTTTCATCTAACTATGAAAATCCAGTTGATGAATCGCTTCTTGAACGAAAAAGACAAAGGCTAATATTATCTTGTTTCAATTTTGAGCCATAAGTGGAAAGTATGAAGTACTACAACAATTACCTTAAGACTCTGAGAGTTGTTGCATTTTTTTTTTTTTTTTTAAAAAAGAGGAGGCCTATATGCTAATCTGGAGAACTCAGACCTAATATCCGGTCCATTGTACTACCAGAGTAGCAGCCTTTCCCTTTTTTTTGTGTTGCAGTAGTCGGGAATAAGTTGTTAGTAATTTCACATATATAACCTCAAGGGCGGCGTCCATATGAAACTGGGAGGCTGAAAGAAAAGTAGATGCCCAGAGCGGAATTCGAACCCACGCGTCCGGCCTATCTACTAAACACTCATTTAATTTTTTTTTTTTTCATTTTCAGTTTATTTTTATTAACTTTATCTTATATCTACTTACATGCTAACAAAAATGTGTAAAACTAGCTTATATAATAACTTAATTAACTAACTGACCCTAGGCGGGTACTCTAAATTATTCAATATCTTACTACTAATGCCTTTCGGCCTTAAGATACCTTATTAATTACAAACTAGAACTAGTTAAAACTAAGAAAATTTTTAAAAAAAACTTAGCTTTCTTGATCATTTTTTTTTTTTTTTGTTTTCTTAAAACTAATTAAAACTACTTAAATCTACTTAAAACTAGGGCAGCCACAGAAGCTTTTGGTTTTTTTTTTGTATTTTGTAATTTTTTTTTGGATTTTTGTATTTTTAAATTTTTTTTTTTTGGTTTTTTGTATTTTGTAATTTTTTTTTGTTTTTTTTTTGATTTTATGTTTTTTTTTTTTGGATTTTTTGTGATTTTTTTGTTTGCCACTGTGCCCACCCCCTATACCCTAAGACTTACACGCTAAACCTGTGTAAGCCAGCCATTGGCGACTCGCTATCATTATCCGACAACCACCAGAACATTTTCAACGTTTTAACAACGTCACGACGATCGCGATCTTATACCGCCCTACTGAACCGGAGGAGCTCTTCAGCTTCTCCGCCTACTGCGGTGACGTCTCGGTTGTAAAGGAGCCGTCGTTCCACGGACTTCCGGCATACGTGGTAGATCAGCGGAACCGCCAACCTATCCTGAATCAGCCCTACCATATCAAAATAGAGGAAAGCCTCCGGTGGGACAAATCCACTGAAGCGCGTTTTCTCTATATATTCAGTGTTGGGGTAATAAGCCCCAAAAATCAGACCATTTGTCGAGGTCATCGCTCTTGCAGTGTGACCACGAGTCAGTTTTATAATGAAGTTGTCGATCCTGTTTATTTGAGCCCCGTTGTAAAGGACCTCATTAGGATAATATTTTCTGTACTCCGACTCTGGTGTTCTGTGCAATCCAAGACAGGTACGCAGACACTGTCTCTCAAACACCCGAATCTTTTCCATTTGAGACGCTGTAACATTGAACCACACGGGGCACCCATAGACAATCATTGGCCTTATGAGGGCCATGTAGCAAATCACCTTCACTCTGCTATCAAGTTGACTGCTGTGAAACAGTCGCCTTGTCAGAGCAAAAGCTCCTCTAGCCCTGGCCAGAGCTGCATCCATATGTTTGTTAAAATATAGATACTGATCTAGCCAGATGCCGAGATACTTGACTACTACTTTGCTTGGCAGGGGGTTGCCATGTAGATCAACGATCACCAGCTTTCGCCAGTTCTTTCTCGTATCCCATGAGGCCCGAGCCAACGAGGTTCTAAACACAATTGTTTCCGATTTCTGGACGTTGATTTTCAACTTCCAGTCATCGCAATATTGCTGGATCTTATCGAAGTCACGCTGCAAAAGTATTCTGATGACTTCGATCTTTGGACCTGTTCTGTACGCAATAAGGTCGTCGGCGTACGCTATAGCATGGTGAAGAGAACCAATTAGATCGCCGGTGAAAATGCTAAATAGAATAGGTGAATTCACCGCTCCTTGTTGCAGACCGTTCTGTATTTTAAAAGTTCTGGTAGAAGTTCTATTGCTACTTTTCACAACAAACGTTCTACCATGAAGCATGTCATTCAGAATATATAGTAGTGGTTTACTCATGCCATATCTGATCAACTTATAAAAAAGATCGTCTAACCAAACGGTATCGAAAGCCTTCTCCAAGTCAACCAGACATGCACCCGTACACTGCTTTTTAGCTTTGTTCCATTGAATATCAGATACTAGTTTAGACGCGGCATGTATGGTATCATGACCCGCCTTAAAACCGAACTGATTTTCGGGAATAATATTTTTGTCCTCAGCCCATGTGGACAGTGCTCTATCGAGAACTTTCTCGAATACTTTGCTGATACTCGGAAGAAGACTAATTGACCGGAGATTTGCTGGATTGGAACCATCCTTACCTTTTTTAAGGAGAGGATGGACCACTGCCGTCTTCCAACGCACTGGATAATATGCATTATTCAGCGCATTGTTGAACAACGTGGTGTATATGTCCACCGCTTCCGCAGGGAGGTTTCGCAGCACAACATTGGGTATGCCGTCGACTCCTGCTGACTTCTTTTTCTTTATTTTGTGAAAGATGTTCTCGAGGTCCATCTTAGAAACGAACAGGGTGTTATCCCCGTTTCGCTGGGCGATGACTGCATTTGCAAGTCGGTCGTCATTAAACCTAGTGAAACCAGGATTCTCGGATCGCCAATGCGAGATCTCGTCTCTAAGATAGAAGTGTCCAACGAAGGCTCTGTTCTCAAGCTCGTAATTCGGGCGAATGCAGTCATTCACCTTATATACTCGCTCGAAAACAGCACCCACCGTCTCTACCTTCTCTTGAGCATCTTCCACTATAAAGTGGTCATCATCCAAGATGGCCTCATCCAGATCTATCCCTATTGTCATAAGTAAGTCTTTGTTCTCTGTCGTCCTTTGGAGTTTAATACCCTGAAGGTCATTTTGATCTTTTCTCCTAAAGATTTTGTTTATTTCCGGAAACATACTCGGGTTGTTGGACTGCACAGCCCGAATTTTATTGTTCCAGAAACATGAAATGGAAATTCTATAGTTTTCTTTAATAAGTTGTTGGAGATTTTTGATCTGTGACCTCAGAGTTCTAATCTCCAAATCGTGTCGGTCAGTAAACCTCCTGTGCAAGAGTTTGAGTATTGACAGGAGTCTACTTTTTTGTTTGTAAAGTGCGTCTATTGTCGCGTTTCTGTACATGTTTGTAGAGTCATGTTGCCTATATTTAGAATTGTCCTGTCCATTGTACTACGGATTGCATCCTCCATACTTTGCAGGAATCCATCGATTTCAACGTTCGACAGATTCCTGTCGCATGGCGGCGCAATACCGTTCGAACGAAGTTCCCTTGAAACGGCACCGGAAAAGCGCGACCAACGTGTCTTACCGTAGTTGTAAGAGTGCGTCGGCACGTACTCCTCCAGTTCCACAAGGTCGTTCGGAAGTAGTATGACGGCGGCAGGTCCACAGTGGTCACTGTCGTACTCAACCGTCGTCAAACAATTTTTCGTCCGTCGAAGAATGTCGTCGGTCAGTTTCAGTCTTGAGTCTAAAAGCAATAGATCCAAATAAGATCTACTAAACACTCTACCACTCCACAACGGCCGCCCCTTAGAGTTGTTGCATACATGCTTCGATTTAAGCATAAATGTTAAGCAAGACACAGTAAGCACCAAGAATATTCAAAAGGAGAAATCACACCAAAGGAACTGGAAAGGTCACTAAAATGTATAATTTGAACAATTCAACAAGAACGGTTTGGATCTGAGCTGGAGCTTATACGTAAAAACAGACCTCTACCTGGGAGTTCACATACATATATCATCGCTTCATCCATTCATTGGTAAAGAGTCCATATTACGTGTAGGTTGAAGATTAAGTAAGTCTGAGCTTGATTATGATGCAAAATATCCGATATTATTGCCCAAGGATCATGTTTTCACTGAGGTAATGGTTCATCATTATCATAACAAATTCTTGCATGTTCGTTAACAGACTCTTCTTAGCATTTTTCGTGAGAGATTTTGGCCAATACACGGGAAGGTGATTTGCAAAAAGGTGTTCCATCTATATATATAAATTAGATTTTGGTTTTGTGTACGTTCGCTAACCAGCCAAACCGATTGACCGATTTTCTTAATTTTTTTTTTTTAATTAAAGGAGAGTATGAGTAGAAGGTTTAGGACAAAAAAAAATTTTTTTCAAATAAAGGAAGTTAGTTAAAAAAATTAATTAAGTTTCAATTATTTTCCCATGTAAAATTACAATACAAACAGCCTAGATGCTCACAATGTTTCCCTGTATCCTCACACTGAAGTCGCAATTGCGGGCGATTTCAATGTACACAATTCTGGTTGGCTTCGACATTCTGGCCAGACAACACCCGAAGGAAAGTGTGTTGAGATCTTCGCTGAGTTTAACCAGTTAACTCAACTTGTTGATGAGCCCACTCGGGTTCCAGATATTGAAGGCCAAGCGGCCAACACTCTTGACTTATTTCTCACTTCTCATCCCGAAAAATACAGGGTTGTAGTATCATCTCCTTTAGGCAAATCGGACCATTGTGTCATATCGGTAGATTTTTCGCTTTCCGTCACAGTAAAAAAAGATAAAGTCCCCAAAAGAACTGTGTGGCAATATGAGAAAGCCAATTGGGACGGCCTGGGGCCTGTTTCAGCGGTACTACATCAACTACATCAATAACATCATACAAAAACATCTTACATCTACATCAGTTACATTTTTTTGTTTCAGCACTACAACTGGAAGTGTTGTATGATGTAGATTTTTGATGTATTTGATGTAGATTTGACATTCCTATATTATATTTGTTTTTGTGCAAACGCTTGACACGACATACATAGATACTAGATATGTATTGTTAAATATCGAAACATAACTTATCCATACAATATATTTGAAAAAATGAAAACCCCATGTTATATTCTTTTTTTATATTTAATTGTCAAACAAACTCCACAACAAAAACATAACGAAATGCATATACGTTCGTATATTTTCGTTTGAAAGCCGACATTTTCTATGCTACAACAAAATTTTTCTGTGTAAAAATGTATCACAAACTAGCAACAAATTGTACTACAACAATGTAGAATCAAAAGCTGTGAAACAGAATCATACATTTTTCCAATACTTCCAGTCGATTTTTCTAAGCTACATTGATGTATTACAGCAACAAGTACAACAAACCTGTGAAACAGAAATGATGTATTACAACTGTCAATATGCTACATTGTAGTTGATGTAGTACCGCTGAAACAGGCCCCAGAATAATTTCTTTCGAAATTTTAATTGGTCATTGTGCTTTCTCGACGGAAACGTTGATGCTTCAGCTGATATGATATCTAACGTAATTCTCAACGGCATGAGAAATTTTGTTCCTCACAGAACAAAAAGTATCATCCCCAAAGAGAATTCGTGGTTTGATTCAAGCTGTAAAGAGGCAATTCGGGATAGAGAAAGTAGTTTTCGAAAATTCAAAGACAACCCTACAGTAGAAAATCGAAATTTGTTCAAACGGGCCAGAAATATCTGTAATGCTCATATACAAAAGACCAAGTTTTTGCATGACCAAAAAGTAAGGCAAAAAATACTGTTGTGTCCAAAAGGAAGCAAAAACTTTTGGTCTTTTGTTAAGAACGTTAAGAACTCGACCACGTCATCGGTCCCAACGCTCGTCTTCAATGACTCTCCGTATGTTAGTTCCATCGATAAAGCCAATTTGCTGGCAGCTCAATTTGCTGCAAACTCAACACTACCTGATAGCATATTGGCTCCACCTGAGCTTGAGTCTGTAGATTCTGTGATGAAGCAGATATTTTTTCGAACTCGCTCGGTTGCGAGAGTCCTCAAAGATCTCAACATTCATAAATCCGCTGGTCCAGATGGTATCCCCGCCGTTATTCTGAAGAGGTGTTCTTCTACGCTGGCAAAACCATTGCGTAAACTTTTCCATCTTTCCTATTCTGCTGGGATTTTTCCGAGCAGATGGAAAACTGCATTTGTCCAGCCGGTCCCTAAAAAAGGCGAATCTTCCTCCCCTTCCAATTACCGTCCAATTGCACTTACGTCCCTTCTTTTCAAGGTCATGGAAACGTTGATAAACCGTCAACTTATGAAATATCTTGAAGAACGAAAGCTTCTTAATGACCGTCAGTATATCAGCATATCTCACCGAAAAGTGGAACCAATCTTTACATTGTTTTGGAGAAAGTAAGATTATTGCACTTGATATTTCTAAAGCATTTGATAGAGTTTGGCATCAGGCTCTTTTATCGAAAATGCGTGCTTTTGGTATCGATGAGTCTCTTCTTCGTTGGATTAGAAATTACCTTTCCGACCGTTCAATACAAGTTGTGTTGGATGGCTTCAAGTCTGATACCCACTTCATAAATGCTGGTGTGCCCCAGGGCTCCGTTTTGTCTCCGACTCTCTTCCTCATTTTCATTAATGATCTCTTGTCTGAAACTTCTAATCCGCTTAACTGTTTTGCTGACGACTCGACCCTCAGCTTTTCATATTCGTTTCCAAATTCACGTCCCTGCTCTTCGGATGTGGAACTGGAACGGTTGCGTATGATAAGCTCATTGAATTCTGACCTTGACAGCATTGTTGCATGGGGTCTTATGAACCGAGTAGAATTCAATGCTTCGAAAACTCAATGCTGTCTCTTGTCGTTGAAGCTTAACATTCCCCCATTGCCATTATCCATGAATAGTACCTGCATCGAAGAAACCGAAAAGCTGTCAGTACTTGGTATGTGTGTAAACGATGATCTTCGTTGGAATGACCACATATTTGAAGTCGCCAAAAACGCTGCAAAATGCTTAGGCTTCTTGAGACGATGCAGGAAATTCTTCACCCCTTCTGATCTGGCTACAATTTATAAGGCCTTCATCCGCCCAAAACTGGAGTATAACTCCCATATCTGGTCAGGTGCTTCTCAAACATCTTTGCACCTCCTTGATAGGGTACAAAATAGAGCGTTAAAACTGATAGGTGATAGTTCAATCGTAGAATCAATTGATTCTCTTGAACATCGTCGAAATGTTGCCTGTCTCACTCTTTTTTATCGCTTCTTTCACAAGCAGTGCTCTAGTGAAGTAGCCAGTTGCATTCCTCCCCTGAAACAATTTAGCCGCAACACCCGCCTCGCTAGGAATGTTCATCAGTTTTACCTTGAGCCCAACTTCGGGCGTACAGTCAAGTATAGAGATTCGTATTTCAGTCGCACCACCCGAATGTGGAATGCTTTACCTGGCTCAGTATTTCCCCTTCATTACGATTCACAAGAATTCAAAAGCAACGTGCATCGGTGTCTCCTTTCAAATCCTCTCCTATTTTCCTAAATGCTCGCACTGTGTTTAACAACATTATAAGGGTATTCATAACCCCTTGATGTGCGCGTTAATTATAAAAAAAAAAAAAAAAAAAAAAAAAAAAAAAAAAATGCTTTCTATGTATTGTAACGTGCGCTTAGTCCGCAAAAATAAAACTCTACCTTTCAATTTAATTCTACCACTTTATTCAGTACCTACTTTCGATATAGACTTTATTCGAACTCAACTCAATTACGTTTATTCAATATTCACACTATCACTTTCTAAATAAAACTGACCGTCAGCTCCCTCTTTATATAGAACTGTGAACTATCGACAGCTTTCTGGTAGTTTTGCTATAAACCATAATGTCTAGACAAGTTCTCCTCCCAGTATTTCTGCACACACACACTCACTCACAAACAACGTCTTCCATTATAGCATTCCATTATAGCGTTGCCAGCACTTGTGTTTTCGGTTTAACGTTTTCAGTTAGGAAATCTCTATATATTAATCGGCAAGTGGTTTTTTTGTGGTACATTTTTACCCCACTTAACGATGACGCACCCGCATGAAGTATATATTTTCTGAAAGGTATTTAGCCATAGAATGGAAGAATATAAATTTTTTCCGAATCTGTTAACGTTTACCCGGTTAAATTGCGGTAGAAAAATCGTGCAAAAAACAACAACAGCACTGTGTTTTTTTACACTGTGCATTACAATCTCATAGTCTCTCGCATACATGAGCGCATACAAGATTACCAGTGGAAGAGGTAATTTTACGAACAGGTAGTGTGATGCTGAAAACAAAGAAGTGTGTGTGCGTTAATTCCGTCTCAGCTTTTGTATTGTCTCTCGCATACGTGAGCGTTTGGTCAATTAGACATGTTTACCATTGGAAGTGGTGAATTTACGAAGAAGTGGTGCGACGCTGAAAACGGAGAAGTGTGTATGCATTTATTCCGTCTCAGCTATGGTATTGCCTTTCGCATACGTGAGCGTTTGGTCAATTGTACATGTTTACCATTGGAAGTGGTGAATTTACGGCGACGCTGAAAACGGAGAAGTGTGTGTGCGTTTATTCCGTCTCAGCTTAAGTGTGAATGCAAAACTGTTATTTTTTCTTTGAGCGTTTTCACTGTGTGGAAATAGCTTAATGTAAGTTGAGTTCATCGGTTCAGGAGAGTATCAGTCGTATTTATAAAATTTGCTTAGAACACCCTTAGACAACTGTCCAACTAGACGGTGTCTAATGAGTTGGCCAACCCTTAGCCAATTTCGTATTTATAAATGCATTCCAACAGTTGCCTAAACATCCTCTCAAACTGTCAACTCCGAATGAAAAACTAAATGGTTGCGTTCATGATGTATCCGTGCAGTACCATTTTTTGTGTTTTGATATACGAGTGCAACAACAAAATGGCTCTGAAAGAGTGTGGCGTAGCACTTGAACCAGACCAAAAAAGCAGCTGATTTGACTTTGAGTAACAGCTTTTCCAAGTCTCATAAAACGATGAAATTTGTGCAATTTATAAATTAAATTGTTGAAAGTAGTATTTTTGCACCTCAAACTACTTATTTTTTTCGATCTTAGAGCTCTCAACAGTGTTTTATAACATGTTCGACAAAATTGTTTTTTGCTGTAGCAAATGCCACTTTAGCCATAGTTTAGACAACCAATTTCGGTGTCTAAAGTTAGACGTTCCTTAGACAACGATGAAAGTGTTTATAAATACGATTTGGAGTTGGACACTGTTCTAAGAGCTGTCCAAAGTTAGACATACTTTGGAATGGGATTATAAATACGACTGTATGTGTCTTATTAAACGTAATTTGGATATTTAATTTTGCAGAAAAACCTAATTGGAGTGGCGCGGCGGCAGAAAAAAGATTTCATTTGGATTTTTAAATACGTGCCAAGTTTGACGTAAGTGTTGTCTTCTTCTTTATTTCAATAATGAAAAAAATAAAAAAAATTATAAAAATAGCACTTGACACATGGAGTCATGACAGATTCAAGATAATTTTTCTTAAGTAAACAAAAAAATTAACAAATATTTTTATCGGGACGAACATCGAAAAGTTTAGCACACGAAAACAAAAATATTAAAATTTTTCGTAAAAAAGAAAGAATAACTTTAGCGGTCGAAGCTCGACCACAGGGCGAAACTAGTTAGCATGAAATGTTGGGTGCACGTTACACTACCCCCTTCTTAAGATTGTTCGTCCCGAATAATTCCATTTGCTGCCTCCCCACTATATCGATGCAGCCGGTCACAATGAACTACTTTTAACTTGCCTTTTAATCCTCTTTGGATGCGGTAAACAACGTCGTTAATCCTTGTGACAACAGTATAAGGACCTTCCCAGTTCTGCTGAAGTTTTGGTGACAATCCCTTTTGACGATGAGGATTATAAAGCCACACACGATCACCTGCTTGGAATCCTGTCGTTGCCGCTTTTGTGTCGTACCGTGTCTTCATCCGGTCGCTGTAGGTTTTCATCCGTTCCCTTGTTCTTTTATGGATGTCAGCGAGTCTCTCCTTGAGGTCGTCCACATACTCGTTCGTGTCCTGTGGCTCCTCTGTGGGGCATCCAAATTTAAGTTCGCTGGGCAGCCGTATGGTTTTCCCGAACAGGATGTCAGATGGTGTTTGTCCTGTCGAGCTATGTACTGCACTTTTATAGGCCATCAGGAATAGCGGTACGTGCCTATCCCAGTCTCTTTGGTAGTCGCCTACGACCTTGGTGAAGTGTTCTTTCAAGGTCCGGTTGAATCTTTCAACCATCCCACCAGATTGTGGATGAAGCGGTGTGGTTCTCGTCTTCTTAATGCCAAGTAGCCCGCACACTCCTTGGAAGATGTTTGACTCAAAGTTCCTCCCTTGGTCGGAATGGAGTTCCATAGGCACGCCAAACCTACTCACCCAGTCGACCACCGTTTTGGCTTCTTGATTTGGGATGGCATACGCCTCAGGCCACTTGCTAAAATAGTCCATTACAACCAGAATGTACTTGTTTCCAGCGTTGGTCTCTGGAAAAGGCCCAGCCACATCTACTGCAATCCTCTCGAAAGGCGATCCAACGTTGTACTGATGCATCTTACCTTGAATCTTCCTACCAGGTCCTTTGGTTGCGGCACACTTGTCACATGTTGGGCACCACTTCTCTTCGTCATCTCTAGCATATAACCAGTAGAACCGATGTCGCACCTTCTCCAGTGTTTTGTTAACTCCCAGGTGGCCTCCAGAAGGTCCGTCGTGCATCTCCCGAAGAACTTCACTGACTTTCGATTGCGGTACGATCAGCTGCATCACATATGATTTACCGTCAGCGGACTCCCATCTTCGCCTGAGGACACCTTCTTGCACATATAATGAGTCCCACTGTGCCCAATAGGCTTTGAGAACTGGACTCCTGTCAGAAAGGTCTCCCCATTCAGGTTTCTCTTCATTTTCTTTCCATGCGAGAATGGGTTCGATATCTGGATCCTCCTGTTGAGCAGTCCTCACTTCCTCATTGCTCCATCCGCATATGGGGTCAGCTCTTAGTCGCTGAGCGGTAATATTATCGTTGTCTTCTTGCCGCTTACAATGCTTGCAATCCACTTTGCAAAGTCTTCGGGATAATGCGTCGGCATTTGAGTGCAGCTTTCCTCTGCGGTGTTGAATCTGGTAGTCATAAGTCTGCAGTCTTTCTATCCACCTTGCGACTTGACCTTCTGGATTTTTGAAGTTCAACAGCCAGTTCAGAGCACCATGGTCTGTCCGCAGAAGGAATTTATGTCCATAGATGTACTTATAGAAGTGCTTTGTTGCCAAGATAAGAGCTAGCAGTTCCCTTCTGGTCACGCAGTAGTTTCTTTCGGGTTTCGAGAGAACCTTGCTGTAGTATGCCACCACTTTCTCTTCGCCATCATGCACTTGGGATATTACCGCCCCGATTCCAACGTTGCTTGCATCAGCGTCGATGATGAATGTTTTGCCAGGTGTTGGATGTGCTAGCACTGGAGCGTTACAGAGGTGGTATTTGAGTTCCTGGAAAGACTTCTCACACTCACTTGACCATTTAAACTGCTTCCTTTTTTTCGGTGAGCTGATGCAAACTCTTTGCAACTCCAGCAAAGTTCTTAACAAATCGTCGGTAGTATGTGGCAAGACCAAGAAAGCTTCGGAGTTGATGTTTGTCCTGTGGTGTTGGCCAATTTTTGACGGAGTCAACTTTTTCAGGGTCAGTCTTCACTCCTTGGGAAGAGATGATGTGTCCCAAATACTTAACTTCGGTTTTGAAAAGTGCACATTTTTCCGGATTCAGTTTAAGGTTAGCCTCTCGAAGTCTATGAAACACGGCTTTTAGGTTCTTGCAATGTTGATCAAATGTTTTCCCGTAAACAATGACATCGTCCAAGTAGACTAGGCAAGCTATCCATGTCAGTCCTTGTAGAACGCACTCTATCAAACGCTCGAATGTTGCCGGAGCGTTGCATAGCCCAAACGGCATAACTTTGAATTGCAAGAGCCCATTACCTGTGAAAAACACCGTCTTTTCCCGATCATCAGGGTGGATATCAACTTGCCAATATCCACTCTTCAAGTCCAGCGTCGAGAACCAATGGGCCCCCTCCATGGCATCCAGGGTATCACTGATTCTCGGCAGGGGATAGCTGTCCTTCTTAGTCACATCGTTCAGCCTTCGGTAGTCCACACAAAAACGAGTGTTTCCGTCTTTCTTTTTCACTAGGACCACTGGTGACGCCCAAGGACTTTTGGAATTTTCGATAAGACCGTCCTTCTTCATAGTTGTTATCATTTCCTCAACCTCACCTTGTTTGGCCAGTGGAAGGCGTCTTGCTGGTTGACGAATCGGTCTTGCATCTCCTGCGTTGATGCGATGCTGCACCAACTGTGTTCTACCATATTGCCCCTTTGACGATGCGAAGATGTCAGTGTACTCTTGTAGGAGATTTTCAGCCATCCTTGTTTGTTGGTGATCAAGGTTGGATGAATTCAGTATTTTAGCTCTGACGATTTTGAGCTCCTCTGGAGTTATAGTTTTTCTCGGGGCTTCATCTGTGATCTTCGTTATTACTGCAACTTCCCAATGATGGCGCTTTGGGAGGAACACTCTGGGCCTGGTTCCACCATGAGGTATCGAAGGCTTCCAAAATCACCTTCTAGTTTTGTCCAAACGAACACTTCAGAAGAAGGAGGCAGAATCAGATCTTCCGTGATGACAGTTCTCAGTGTCGACGTACTTTCGTTCGAATAGGTCATTGGAAGTTCCTTATTTTGGTACTTCAAAACTTGATTACCGATGTCCAAAATAACACCGTGTTGTTTCATAAAGTCGATTCCAATGGTGCACTCGTCACATATATCTGCCACCAGGAATTGATGAGTAAACACTAAATCGGCCAGTCGGATTTTCAGACACACTTCTCCATATACTCTTGCTGCTTCTCCCGTAGCGGTTCTTAGACGGTAGCTATTGGTGTTATGAAGCCACGTCGTCTTTACCAGGTCTCGACGTACTATGGAGGCTGTGGCACCGGTGTCGATGGTAGCCACATGTTTGTTCCCGTTAATAGTAGTCTCCACAGTCGAACTTTTGTTGTCTCGTTTGGTCTGAGAGACCTGGTGGTGGTTCTGGGGCCATCGATACAAGAAACCAGCCTCTGCCCCTCGAAGTTGGTTCTTACTCGTTTCCCTGGTGGGAAAACGGGCTGATAGGCAACGCTGGTGTTGTTGCTACCTTGCTCTGTGTTGGATCTCTTGCTTCCACAATGTTGACAAGCAGTTTTAATTGATGGTAGTCGGCATTGGCGCTGTAAGTGCCCGGTCTTGTTGCAGTTCCAACATCTTGCCAGTCCGCTCCGCTGGTTCTTTTGTATTTCAGCTCTTTGGCACGAGCATTCTTCGGCTATGGATTTTCTAAGTCGATGTACTCCATGAGAAGCCTGTTCTGCTGCTTCGATTGTCAATGCAAATGCTACAGTTTCAGAAAGAGTACGTGTTCTAGCAGTTCGCACAGACCTCTGAAGATGCATATCGGAAATGGCACGAACGAAGGACTCAACAGCAAGCTGGTTGATGATTTCTTCTCCAGCATCCGGGTATGCCAGGTGAACCAGTCTTTCGACGTCTGCTTGAAGCTGCTGTAGACTTTCACCCCTTTTCTGGACTCTGTTATTGAGTTGGACTCGGAAGACTTCTTTCAAGTGGCTATTGCCAAAGCGTTTATCTAAAGCTGCCTCGAGAGAACTGAAATCACCGCTCTTACCAGCTGGAACTGTTTGAAGTAATTCAGCTGCTGGTCCTCTAAGAGCAAGAGTCAGTGCTATGTACTTGTCTTCGTCATCCCAGCCATTTGTTTTCGCGGCTGCCTCAAATTGTCTCTTGTAAACTGGCCAAGAAGACTGTCCATCAAATGTTGGCGGTTTCATCTCCTTTTTCCTTGCATACTCTCCAGCAGATTCTCGAATTTTTATTTTCCAGATCTGGTCCAATTCCTTGGACAGAACAGAGAACTGGTTATCGCATCGGCTTTCCAAACGATTCTCTACAACAGAAAGCTGTTTTTCCATACCTTCAACTCGTTCGTCAAGGGCACATACATTTTTCTCAATGTTACCCAATTTTCCTTCTATAATGTTTTTCTGACCTTCTAAAACATTCTGTTGCGCCTCAAGTCTTTCGAGAATATTCTGTTGTTCCTTCTTTTGTTCACTTCGTTGTTCTTCAACCAGCTTCTTTTGCTTGTTTCGTTGCTCTTCCAGATTCTTTTAATGTACTTCGAGTCGTTCGAGAACATTCTGCTGTTCCTTCTTTTGCTCGTTTCGTTGTGCTTCAAGTTGTTCGAGAACATTCTGCTATTCCTTCTTTTGTTCGTTTCGTTGCTCTTCCAGACGCCCGAGAATATTCTGCTGTTGCTCGTCAATCAGCTTCTTTTGTTGTACTTCGAGTCTTTCGAGATTCTGCTGTTCTTTCTTTTGTTCTAATAAAAGCTTCATCATACTAGAAAAATCTACACTTTCACTTACTTCCTCTTTTTCCACTTCTGTTTCAAAAACAAAAGCGTTTACGTCTTCCCCTTGCTGTTCCAAATAGTTGCGCAAGCGCAGGACGAGCTCATTTTTCGATCCCGCTCTAGAAATATTTCGCTTACCTAACTCTGTGAAGGAGTCACAGCCAACGACCTCTTAATTAATTGCTCTACAACTATTAACGGGTTGTCAACCTTCGACTGTGCATCGATATCCGATCCTCTCACATTCAGTTGCATTGCATAGAAATGCATAACACTTGACTTACTTGTGTATCTATAGAGTGCATTGTACTCAAAACAATATGATTCCCAACGGCAGGCCACTGCCAGCCGACAGAAGTAATAAGGGATCATATTGCTTTGACTGCATGCGCGCTGTTTAAGTCACAGCAATAGTCTTTGGGTATGAGCATTTGTTTATGATATAGGTCATTGGCGCTCACCCAAAAGAATGTGATGATGAAGCGTTTTAATCGGATATCGAAGTGTGGTCGATTGTTCGATAACCAGAAATGGAGCTTAATAAATTTGTATAAATAGGGAATGAATTTACAAATAAAATGTCAATAGTGATCGTGGACTCGATCTAGAACAATCTCTGGTTTTTGTTGATATAAGGCATTGAGCCGAAGGCAATTCATGGGTAGTTCCAAGTTGTTTCCTCTACCATCCCTCAACTTTGCAGCTAGTGCGAAGAGGTTTGAGCCTACAGCAGTGAATGCTTGGCGATTTGGTAGTTTGGAAACCAGAGAACATTACATGGCGATCTTGCCAGGAGAATAATTCTAAATCAACAGAATCAGGAGCCAGAGGTTGTTCAGAAAGAGTGTTTTGGACAAGACAAAGTTAAAGTCTTTTTTCGTTCATACAAGTAAAAAAGTAGTAGGACAAGACAAAGTTAAAGTCTTTTTTTCCTAGTTTCCTGTTCAAAGTAGTTTTTTTTTCTCTCTCTCGCTGCGCTGTCGGTACTGTTGTAGTGGTCAACAAAATAATTACCACTCAAAATAACAATCACTCAAAGAAACGCCACCTATCGCCCAGACTCTGAAAGAGAACAATTCGTATCAACCAGGAACGCAGTTCCGAATGTTTAGAATTTTGATTTGTCAGTTGTCACCCACGGAGTATAAAACGAAACGTCATTTTTGTTCTAGAATTATTACTGACGCCAAACGTATCGAGACACATCCATCTCTCCCCAACAATTGTAAAAGTATATTGAAGTAGAATAGAATTTGTAACTTGAGAAAATAAGAATTTGTGTTTTAAAGAAAATAAATCAAACTATAGAAATAAAGAAAAGTAAATTCGCATTCACATTATTGATTGGTTCAGTTGCATTCGGCCACCGGCGTGTGAAAACAAGCATAAAGTGATATTCGTCTGAGCGACGAAAACCACATTGGTGACCCCGACGAAGCCGTCGAACCCGACTCTGTGCTAAACCGCAACCAACAACGCCGCAAGAGCCCCAGTGCGGTTTCAATCACAGGCAACTTTAAGCCCAGCAATTTCCGCTCTATCGGGCAGGGCAAGAGTCCCAGAACGACGGACAAACACGCCAGCAAAGTACCGCTATCCAAGTACCGCTACCCGAGCGACGAAAACCAGGGCACGCCATACTGGTACCGCTACCCAAGCGACGCCAACCAGGGCACGCCATACTGGTACCGCTAGCCGAGGCACCGCTAGACAAACAACACTAGTCTGGTACAGTGCCATAAAAAGAAAAAAGTTTCTTTTGGAAAAATCCACATTTGGGAAAAAACCGCCACGAAGCCACCATCAAACCGCCTAGAAGCCACCATCGAAATCAAACCGCCACAAAGCCTCCATCAAACCACCACGAAGCCACAGCGAAGCCACACCATTGGGAGCTGGTAAAGAGTTTTTTCTCCAAAATTTCATATGTAAAAATCATTTACTACATCATAAATTTTTTCTTCACAAAATTTTTTCTTATTCTACATATATTTTGATACTTTATATAAATTACAACATAAATACATTATATTATATATATATAATCATATACATTTATTCAAAATTATTCACTCATCTTCTTGCTCAACTTCATAAAATTTTTAAGTCAGTCAACCGCGGGTGCATTTAACGTAAATTTTCGAGTTCTTGAAAAATTTTTTTTTGCTACTGGTGAATTTTGTGAACGAGGTTCTCTTTCAGTATCGGGGTAGGAAATCGACCACGAGTCGACAACGCGTGATTTTCGTTAAAGTTTAAAAGTTTTTTTTCTCAAAATGGTTGATGAACAGGACGCAGCTGGTGGAATTCCACCACCACCAGCCTCCTCTCCCAGAATTATTAACGCCATCGCGGTAAAATTACCAGAATTCTGGAAAAAAATGCCTGCAATATGGTTCATTCAAATTGAGTCGCAATTTTCAACTCGAAATATTCTCGCGGAACAAACAAAGTTTCATTACGTTGTTCAAGCGCTTCCACAAGACGTGGCCGCAAGTGTTTATGACATTCTGGTACAAGAATCAGTGACGCCATACACCAATCTCAAAAAAGCCTTGATTGACCGACACTCTATGAGTGAGGGCAAACGCCTAGAAGCGCTGTTGTCAGGCGAGGAGATGGGGGACAGTAAACCTTCTGAGTTCTATAGAAGGCTCCAAACTTTAGCGGGACAATCAATGATTGTCACAGACAGTCTCATTTTAGAACTTTGGAGACGACGTCTACCCACCCTCGTCCAAACTTCTATAAAAACGACATCAGAAACAAAAATTGAAATTTTACTCAACATGGCTGATGAGATTAATGAGGTGTACCAACAACAACAGAGTAGCTAAAATTTTTCGTCGCAAACCAATAGCACAATAAGTGAGTTAACAAGTATTAACAACCACCTTCAGAAGGAAATAAGTGAAATTAAGTCGATGCTTTCAAATTTAAATTTCAACCAGCGTTCTTCACGAACTAGCAATAGGAACAATTTTTCGCAAGGTAGTCAAAGAATTAGGTCGAACTCGAGGAAAAACAAACATTTTTGCTGGTTTCACAACAAATACGGGGACAGAGCATTAAAGTGCACTAGCCCTTGCAATTTCAAAAAAGGCAATTCCCCAAACTAGTTTCCACTGTCATTGCCACGGCGAATGACAGTCATAAACCAAGCAATCAAAGCCGTATATTCATCAAAGATCCTAGTTCGAACCTTACATTTTTAATCGACTCGGGTTCAGACGTTTCAGCTATACCTCCAAACAAGATTCAAAACTTGAACAAGTCCAAACCCGAACAAACAATTTCAGCAGCAAACGGTTCAAAAATCGATGTTTATGGTACAAAATACCTCAAGACCACGCTGGGTTTTCGGAAAGTTTTCAACCACACTTTTATCATCGCTTCTGTCACTAAACCCATTATAGGGGCAGATTTTCTTAAAAACTCAGGCCTTATAATAGACATCAAAAATTCCAGACTTATCGATCCTCAGACCAATTAGAGTGTAAAAGGCACACCGTGCACACAGAATTTTTCTAGCACTAGGTTCTTTGCTGTCGAAAAGCAATACAACTCTCTTTTACAAGATTTTCCTACGCTAGTGCAGCCGCCAGATTTCACGCTCCCGGTCAAACATACAACGGTACACCACATTCTCACCAAAGGTCCGCTTCCAAACTCACAGCCTAGACGTTTGAACAATGTAAAGTTCAAAATAGCCAAAGAGGAATTTGAATATATGGTGCAAATCGGCATTTGCAGATCATCTTCCTCTCCTTGCGCTTCACCTCTACATATGGCTGCCAAACATGAAGCAAACGACTGGAGACCTTGCGGGGATTATCGTCGGCTTAACGCCATAACGACTCCCGATCGAAATCCCCTGCCGCACATTCATGATTGCAACGCAAACTTACAGGGATGTACGATTTTTTCGAAGGTCGATCTTATTCGGGCCTACCACAACATTCCTGTGGCAGAAGACGACATTCATAAGACGGCAATCACAACACCTTTCGGGCTTTTCGAGTTTGTGCGAATGCCTTTCGGCCTAAGAAATGCGGCCCAAACGTTCCAGCGATTCATGTCGCAAGTAACAAAAAATCTCGATTTCGTATGGGTGTTCGTCGACGATATCTAAGTTTCAAGCAAATCCGCGGAGGAGCATGAGAATTCTTTTCCAACGATTGGAAGAATATGGTCTGAGGATCAAAGCCTCAAAATGCATTTTTGGTGTCCCAGAACTTCAATTTCTAGGATTCGATATTTCCAAGTCGGGTATTCAACCCTCAAAAACCAGAGTCGAAGCTATTGAAAACTTTCCACAACCAAGTTCAATCCGCAGTGCACAACGTTTCGTAGGCATGGTAAACTACTACCACCGGTTCATACCACATCTGGCCAGAATACTAGCGCCTATATACGACCACATTTCGAGTTCTGACAAAAGCAAAAAGAAAGAGTTCACTTGGACTGAAAAATGCCAAGAAGCTTTTTCCAAATCAAAATCAGAACTGGCGAAGGTTACCTTACTTTGTCATCCTCGCGAAGGCGCAAAGCTAAGCATCACCACGGATGCATCCAGCTCGGATGTCGGCGCAGTCCTACAACAGCAGGACGGTCAGAACTGAGAACCAATAGCATTTTTCAGCAAAAAACTATCACCTCCACAGACGAGGTACTCTGCATTCGACAGGGAACTGCTCGCGATATACTTGTCCATACTGCATTTTCAAAACTTCGTCGAAGGGCAAGATTTCTGTGTCATTACGGACCATAAACCCCTTACGACAGCGCTTTTCACAAAAGCAAAACGAAGCCCGAGGCAAGAACGACACTTGGATCTAATATCCCAGTTCACTCACGACATTCGATATGTCAAAGGTTCGTTAAATGTGGTCGCAGACACGTTGTCTCGCCCAGATGCAGATGAAATCGAACGCACAAGCACGGTGAACATAAAAGATCTGGCTGAATCACAACTCAACGATGAAGAGTTAGACTCACTACGTAAAAATCCAACTCCAAACTCAAAAGTAAAATTGGAGTTTGTCAAAATACCGTTTTTAAACTTTTCGCTTTGGTGTGAAACATCATTAAAGCACAGTCGTCCATTCGTTCCCGAAGCTTTCAGGAAAACAATTTTCGAAAAAATTCACTCTTTATCCCATCCAGGAGTTCGTGGAACACGAAAGAAAATTACAAAAATGTATTTTTGGCCGAACATGAACCACCAAATAAACTCATGGACAAAGGCATGCTCATCCTCATCATGCCAAAAAGAAAAAGTGCAACGACATACGAAATCTCAATGCGAACAAATCCCCATTCCGCCTGGTCGATTTCAACAAATCCACATGGATATAGTTGGACCACTCCCTCCGTCAGATGATTTCAAGTACATCTTAACGATAGTAGACCGATTCTCCAGGTGGCCAGAGGCCTACCCCATACGTGACATAAACGCGGAAACAATCGCAGCAACTTATGTCCAAGAATACGTATCAAGATTCGGCGTACCTAACATCATCACGACGGACCAAGGTTCACAATTTCAATCCAAATTGTTCAACGAACTCACAAAGTTCTTAGGAACCAATCGGATCCGAACATCGGCATACCATCCACAGGCAAACGGAATGGTGGAAAGATTTCATCGTCAATTAAAAACTTCAATTCGCGCTTCAGGTGACAAAGTTCATTGGACACACCAACTTCCATTAATATTACTAGGAATACGCACATCGCTTAAAGATGATCTCAACTTCACACCCTCTCAACTCCTTTACGGAGAAAACATTAAGCTACCTATCGATTTATCACTCAGCTCTTCTGAAGGCACTAGCGAACATACTTTCATTGAGAAACTCAAACATTTTTTTAGAAATATACCAGCGTCAAACCTCGAAACGAGAAAAGCGACAAAGTCAGTAATCTTTCCGAAAAATTTAAACACTTGCGACCAGGTCTTGATCAGATGCGACAAAGTCAAAAGAAGTCTTGAATCTCCTTACGAAGGTCCTTTCAAAGTTGTGAGAAGACTTCGTAAGCAATTCATAGTTGACAAGTTCGGAAAAAATCATTCAATCGCGATCGATAGAATCAAACCATATTTCAGGGAATAATCATTTTTTTTTGCACACAGAAACAAAAATAATTCAGTAAAATATTATCGTTTCACTGGGAGGGGAGTGCTGTAGTGGTCAACAAAATAATTACCACTCAAAATAACAATCACTCAAAGAAACGCCACCTATCGCCCAGACTCTGAAAGAGAACAATTCGTATCAACCAGGAACGCAGTTCCGAATGTTTAGAATTTTGATTTGTCAGTTGTCACCCACGGAGTATAAAACGAAACGTCATTTTTGTTCTAGAATTATTACTGACGCCAAACGTATCGAGACACATCCATCTCTCCCCAACAATTGTAAAAGTATATTAAAAAAGAATAGAATTTGTAACTTGAGAAAATAAGAATTTGTGTTTTAAAGAAAATAAATCAAACTATAGAAATAAAGAAAAGTAAATTCGCATTCACATTATTGATTGGTTCAGTTGCATTCGGCCACCGGCGTGTGAAAACAAGCATAAAGTGATATTCGTCTGAGCGACGAAAACCACACTGTAAAATCAAAACAAACCGTTTAATGACCACACGGAGCGACCTAATAGCGGCCGCAGAGCACCTCGCAGAGGCGCAACTTCTACTAAAGGCGAAAACAGCGAGTCCTGCAAACGACAAAACTATTGGCCCGTGTCCTCTGTACATACAAGAGTACAGAAGGCATGTACATAAACACGAAGACACACCAACAAAGACGACTAAAGTTAAACACAAAGCACAAAAACCACACAACATTATGAGGGCGATCAAAACAAGCAGCACAAACAACGTTCTAAATTTTTACCGAACACTACATTGCTTCCATCGCAAAGAGTTTCACAGGAAGAAAGCAGATGAGTCTCCAAATTGATTATATTATATACTACAGTACTACACCTACTACATTTAGAATTAATTATTTTAGGAAATAGTTTTTTTTGGAGAACCATTTTCTTTTTGGCGATTTTTTTTTACTCCTTCTTTTGATTTTTGAAACTGAGTTAAACTACCTATTAAATACATATTGTCACACAGTACGTTTTCAAGGTTTCTATCAATATCGGGTCTAACATATTCAAAATGTTTTGTGTATCTTGACAATCGTACAGTATTCAAAAAAAAAAAAACATAATAAAAATTTAGAACACCACAATAAAAATTTAATTGAAGTATTCGAAAGACTGAGAGAAGTAAATCTCAAACTACATCCAAGTAAATGTGCTTTCCTTAGAAAAGAAGTTTTATATCTAGGTCATATAATATCAGACAAAGGTATTATACCAGATCCATCAAAATCCATAGTAATGAAGAATTATCCAATCCCACAAAATGCAGACGAAGTAAGGAGATTTGTAGCATTTGCTAACTACTATAGAAAGTTCATACCAAATTTTGCAACACTAGCAATTCCTTTAAACCGTTTATTAAGAAAGAACGTAGAATTTAAATTTTCCGAAGATTGCAATACCTCATTTAATTTGCTAAAAGAATTCCTAATAAGCCCAAATATTTTACAGTTTCCAAATTTTGAAAAAGAATTCATACTCCGAACAGACGCCTCTGGATTTGCCTTAGGTGCTGTTATATCGAATTTTGATGATAAACCCATCGCATACGCAAGTAAATCGTTAAATAAAGCCGAAAAGAACTACAGTGCTATAGAAAAAGAATTGCTCGCTATAGTATGGGCAGTAAAACATTTCAGACCGTATCTTTTCGGAAGACGTTTCAAAATACTAACGGACCATAGACCACTAGTATATCTGTTCTCCCTAAAAGAACCTTCAAGTAGATTAACTAAATTTAGGCTAATATTAGAGGAATATAACTTTACTGTGGAGTATTCACCAGGCAAAGACAACTGCACTGCGGATGCACTAAGTAGAATACAACTAGAGTCAGAGGACTTACAGAATTTATTTGTGTGTGTCACAACAAGAGCACAAGCTAGAAACTCAAATTTAGAAGAAGAAAACTCAACAACAAGTAAATTAGAGAAAGAAAAAATCATAAGTGAGCTTCTTAAACCGCCAGAAAAGGGGCTAAAAATAGTCGAGTTGAAAATATTAAATATGTTCACTCACCAACTTAAAATAACAACAATAAAAAACAATAACAAAATTTATACAAATTGAAGTTTAATAATAAACATACTCATAAACTACTTACATACATTTTTGTTGTTGTTTTTTTTTACTTATATACCTTGTGGGTTTCGTCGCTCAGACGAATACCACTTTTTGTTTAAATTTTCCATTTACTGAATAAATAAGAACGATCCGATAGTTTTCGAATGTAAAACCAACTTTATTTCTATTCTACTATTTAATATAAATGTACTTTGGATTTTACAAAAGGAGATAGGAAAATGCGACTTGATGTTTGATGAGTTTGGCGTCAGTAGTAAATCTAGAACAAAAATGACGTTTCGTTTTATACTCCGTGGGTGACAACTGACAAATCAAAATTCTAAACATTCGGAACTGCGTTCCTGGTTGATACGAATTGTTCTCTTTCAGAGTCTGGGCGATAGGTGGCGTTTCTTTGAGTGATTGTTAGTTTGAGTGGTAATTATTTTGTTGGCCACTACAGCACTCCCCTCCCAGTGAAACGATAATATTTTACTGAATTATTTTGTTTCTGTGTGCAAAAAAAAATGATTATTCCCTGAAATATGGTTTGATTCTATCGATCGCGATTGAATGATTTTTTCCGAACTTGTCAACTATGAATTGCTTACGAAGTCTTCTCACAACTTTGAAAGGACCTTCGTAAGGAGATTCAAGACTTCTTTTGACTTTGTCGCATCTGATCAAGACCTGGTCGCAAGTGTTTAAATTTTTCGGAAAGAATACTGACTTTGTCGCTGAGCATGCCCTTGTCCACGAGTTTATTTGGTGGTTCATGTTCGGCCAAAAATACATTTTTGTAATTTTCTTTCGAGTTCCACGAACTCCTGGATGGGATAAAGAGTGAATTTTTTCGAAAATTGTTTTCCTGAAAGCTTCGGGAACGAATGGACGGCTGTGCTTTAATGATGTTTCACACCAAAGCGAAAAGTTTAAAAACGGTATTTTGACAAACTCCAATTTTACTTTTGAGTTTGGAGTTGGATTTTTACGTAGTGAGTCTAACTCTTCATCGTTGAGTTGTGATTCAGCCAGATCTTTTATGTTCACCGTGCTTGTGCGTTCGATTTCATCTGCATTTGGGCGAGACAACGTGTCTGCGACCACATTTAACAAGCCTTTGACGTATCGAATGTCGTGAGTGAACTGGGATATTAGATCCAAATGTCGTTCTTGCCTCGGGCTTCGTTTTGCTTTTGTGAAAAGCGCTGTCGTAAGGAGTTTATGGTCCGTAATGACACAGAAATCTTGCCCTTCGACGAAGTTTTGAAAATGCAGTATGGACAAGTATATCGCGAGCAGTTCCCTGTCGAATGCAGAGTACCTCGTCTGTGGAGGTGATAGTTTTTTGCTGAAAAATGCTATTGGTTCTCAGTTCTGACCGTCCTGCTGTTGTAGGACTGCGCCGACATCCGAGCTGGATGCATCCGTGGTGATGCTTAGCTTTGCGCCTTCGCGAGGATGACAAAGTAAGGTAACCTTCGCCAGTTCTGATTTTGATTTGGAAAAAGCTTCTTGGCATTTTTCAGTCCAAGTGAACTCTTTCTTTTTGCTTTTGTCAGAACTCGAAATGTGGTCGTATATAGGCGCTAGTATTCTGGCCAGATGTGGTATGAACCGGTGGTAGTAGTTTACCATGCCTACGAAACGTTGTGCACTGCGGATTGAACTTGGTTGTGGAAAGTTTTCAATAGCTTCGACTCTGGTTTTTGAGGGTTGAATACCCGACTTGGAAATATCGAATCCTAGAAATTGAAGTTCTGGGACACCAAAAATGCATTTTGAGGCTTTGATCCTCAGACCATATTCTTCCAATCGTTGGAAAAGAATTCTCATGCTCCTCCGCGGATTTGCTTGAAACTAAGATATCGTCGACGAACACCCATACGAAATCGAGATTTTTTGTTACTTGCGACATGAATCGCTGGAACGTTTGGGCCGCATTTCTTAGGCCGAAAGGCATTCGCACAAACTCGAAAAGCCCGAAAGGTGTTGTGATTGCCGTCTTATGAATGTCGTCTTCTGCCACAGGAATGTTGTGGTAGGCCCGAATAAGATCGACCTTCGAAAAAATCGTACATCCCTGTAAGTTTGCGTTGCAATCATGAATGTGCGGCAGGGGATTTCGATCAGGAGTCGTTATGGCGTTAAGCCGACGATAATCCCCGCAAGGTCTCCAGTCGTTTGCTTCATGTTTGGCAGCCATATGTAGAGGTGAAGCGCAAGGAGAGGACGATGGTCTGCAAATGCCGATTTGCACCATATATTCTAATTCCTCTTTGGCTATTTTGAACTTTACATTGTTCAAACGTCTAGGCTGTGAGTTTGGAAGTGGACCTTTGGTGAGAATGTGGTGTACCGTTGTATGTTTGACCGGGAGCGTGAAATCTGGCGGCTGCACTAGCGTAGGAAAATCTTGTAAAAGAGAGTTGTATTGCTTTTCGGCAGCAAAGAACCTAGTGCTAGAGAAATCTTGTGTGCACGGTGTGCCTTTTACACTTGAATTGGTCTGAGGATCGATAAGTCTGGAATTTTTGATGTCTATTATAAGACCTGAGTTTTTAAGGAAATCTGCCCCTATAATGGGTTTAGTGACAGAAGCGATGATAAAAGTGTGGTTGAAAACTTTCCGAAAACCCAGCGTGGTCTTGAGGTATTTTGTACCATAAACATCGATTTTTGAACCGTTTGCTGCTGAAATTGTTTGATCGGGTTTGGACTTGTTCAAGTTTTGAACCTTGTTTGGAGGTTTAGCTGAAACGTCTGAACCCGAGTCGATTAAAAATGTAAGGTTCGAACTAGGATCTTTGATGAAAATACGGCTTTGATTGCTTGGTTTATGACTGTCATTCGCCGTGGCAATGACAGTGGAAACTAGTTTGGGGAATTGCCTTTTTTGAAATTGCAAGGGCTAGTGCACTTTAATGCTCTGTCCCCGTATTTGTTGTGAAACCAGCAAAAATGTTTGTTTTTCCTCGAGTTCGACCTAATTCTTTGACTACCTTGCGAAAAATTGTTCCTATTGCTAGTTCGTGAAGAACGCTGGTTGAAATTTAAATTTGAAAGCTTCGACTTAATTTCACTGATTTCCTTCTGAAGGTGGTTGTTAATACTTGTTAATTCACTTATTGTGCTATTGGTTTGCGACGAAAAATTTAAGCTACTCTGTTGTTGTTGGTACACCTCATAAATCTCATCGGCCATGTTGAGTAAAATTTCAATTTTTGTTTCTGATGTCGTTTTTATAGAAGCTTGGACGAGGGTGGGTAGACGTCGTCTCCAAAGTTCTAAAATGAGACTGTCTGTGACAATCATTGATTGTCCCGCTAAAGTTTGGAGCCTTCTATAGAGCTCAGAAGGTTTACTGTCCCCCATCTCCTCGCCTGACAATAGCGCTTCTAGGCGTTTGCCCTCACTCATAGAGTGTCGGTCAACCAAGGCTTTTTTGAGATTGGTGTATGGCGTCACTGATTCTTGTACCAGAATGTCATAAACACTTGCGGCCACGTCTTGTGGAAGCGCTTGAACAACGTAATGAAACTTTGTCTGTTCCGCGAGAATATTTCGAGTTGAAAATTGCGACTCAATTTGAATGAACCATATTGCAGGCATTTGTTCCCAGAATTCTGGTAATTTTACCGCGATGGCGTTAATAATTCTGGGAGAGGAGGCTGGTGGTGGTGGAATTCCACCAGTTGCGTCCTGTTCATCAACCATTTTGAAAAAGACACTTTTAAACTTTAATGAAGATCACGCGTTGTCGACTCGTGGTCGACTTCCTGCCCCGATGCGGAAAGAGAACCTCGTTTATAAAATTTACCAGAAGCAAAAAAAATTCATCGAGAACTTGAAAATTTACTTTAAATTCACCCACGCTTGACTGACTTTAACTCTTAATAGGTATGCAAATAATTCTTGTATATGTTTACGAAATGTATTTGAGAAAATATATAATATATATACATATAAATGTTTGATATGTAAAAAAAATTTTACGTGAAAATACTTTTGGGAAAAAAATTTTTACCAGCTTCAAATTTTTTCATTACGGCTTCGTGGTGGCTTCGTGATGGCTTGGGGGTGGCTTCGGTGTGGCTTCGTGTTGGTTGCGTGGTGGCTTTCTGGTGGCTTCGTGCGTGGCTTGATTTCAATGGTGGCTTCGTGGTGGTTTGTTTTCGATGGTGGCTTCGAATGTGCTTTTCGTCTTTCCAAATGTTTTTTTTTTTCAAAAGAAAACAGGCTAGCGTTGTTTGCCTAGCGGTGCCTGGGCTAGCGGTACCTGTATGGCGTGCCCTGGTTGGCGTCGCTTGGGTAGCGGTACCTGGCTAACGGAACTTGACTGGCGGTACTTTGCTAGCGGTGCCTTTATGGCGTGTTCGGCCGTCGCGTGGAATTCTTCTCCTATCCGATAGAGCGGAAATTGCTGGGCTTCGAGTTGCCCGCGATTGAAAAAGCACTGGGGCTCTTTGAGGCGTCGTTTGGTTGACGTTTTCGTCGGGGTCAATAATGTGGGTTTCGTCGCTCAGACGAATACCACTTTTTGTTTAAATTTTCCACTTACTGAATAAATAAGAACGATCCGATAGTTTTCGAATGTAAAAACAACTTTATTTCTATTCTACTATTTAATATAAATGTACTTTGGATTTTACAAAAGGAGATAGGAAAATGCGACTTGATGTTTGATGAGTTTGGCGTCAGTAGTAAATCTAGAACAAAAATGACGTTTCGTTTTATACTCCGTGGGTGACAACTGACAAATCAAAATTCTAAACATTCGGAACTGCGTTCCTGGTTGATACGAATTGTTCTCTTTCAGAGTCTGGGCGATAGGTGGCGTTTCTTTGAGTGATTGTTATTTTGAGTGGTAATTATTTTGTTGGCCACTACAACCTAACATATATACTTAAGAACTAAAAACCTGCAAAGAAAAACTGGTCAATATGTAGGGGAGAGTGTGGTCGAAAGTAACATTTTGCGTATTTGGTTCTATAACTTTTGAACCAAAAAACATAGAAATATATTATAACGCGCAAATTGACAAGTGGATATTTGGCTATCTTTTTATGCTACTCAGTTTTCCAACTTTCTATTTTCTTCTGGTGAAAGCTGGGCAAAAGAGGTGAAAGTCGAATGTTACAACCGTCCTTTGCGTTGTTTCGATTGTAACACAAAGAAAGGACGGTTGTAACACCATCTAAATCTTAAAGAATAAATGAATGATATTGTTTCAACTTCATATTTAACAAATAAAAATTAATAAAATAAAAATCAAAAACTAAAAGCAGTCTTTAAGTACTTACAAACAACAAATAAATTAATACCTGAGGTGGCTTCAGGAATTAGCAAAGCTTGTGATGAAGATGGAGGCAGTGATGTTAAATTATCATTTGAGATGGTTTTAGAATGTTTGGAACGTTATATGGATTTGGTCTATCAGTAACATCCGACGGAGAAACTCATTATCCCCGGTTGCAACGTGTTACAATTGCCAATTCAAAAAATGTTACAACTGTCCACATTTCGTTTTTTGATTAAATATGAAGTTTATTCAAATACTACTGCGTCGATTACAGAACCGCTTTTACCATTAAATTTGAAATAAAATGAAGTAAAATTTTAATGTTGCCTTTGAATCGAAATTGTTTTATTTAAAATAATTTATTCAAAAACTCACCACCAAAAAAATTTGCTTTTATACATAAATTCCACCTTTTGAACTATATTTGGCACAGGTTATTACTTTGACAGTTGAAGTTTTGTGAATGTATTCAGCCCCGAATAGCGAAGAATTCTACATTTAAAAATGAACCGTTACACGCTCATTTTTCTTTTAAAGTTCAATGTTACAATTGCAACGCGTTACTTTCGACCACACTCTCCCCTATATTTAAAACATATATATACGAAATACTTACCAACCAGAACGAATTTCGGCAACTTGCCCATATTCAGCGGGTCTTTGGCCTTGCCCAGCGAAGCACCGCCATGAGAAAACATCTCAATTAGACTCTATAGAAAAAAGAAAAACACTTTAAAACATATTTCATATATGTTAATAAACACACAACAAAGGTTAATCAAATATACACTAAAACAACACGCATTTAGGAACAAAAACTAAACATTTAATACACCACAGGTTATGTTTATAACCTGCAATGGGACAACACATTTTCCATTACACTTTATCACTTGAATTTCACAAAGTAGTACATTTAAACAAACAGAATGCAACAATTAACACTTACGATAGTTATTTATACACAATTCAGACAAAACAAGACGGAATTAAAGGAAAAACACACACGAAATTGAAATAAACGTCACCTTCAACATGTGTCAGTTGAAAGGTGTCAATTTTGACGGACCTTCAATAACCCAAACGAATGGGCGCGTTTAGTAAATAAACTTTTTAACGCCGAACGCGATTTCGAAACAATTTCATCAAATTTTTATATAACTATCGAGAAAATTAATGTTTTTAATTTATTCAATATACCCAATAGGTTAGAGGGAGATAAAAAATGGCAACTGTAGTCAAGATGGCGCATAATCAAAGCTGCCCGAAAAATGAAAAAGTGATGCCAAACAACGAATTAAAAATTTGTCTATGCACAAATTCAGACGAATTGCAATATTAATAAGGAGCAGGCAGCATTTCACTGCCCGAAAACGGTACCACGGAGCAAAAGACAGTATAGATCACCCGGGATTTTCTACAATCAGTCACTTCAGTCCCTGACCTCAAGGAGATAGCAACGTGTAAACATCAAGGTAAATTGTGAAATTGTAAATCAAATTGAAATTGCTAAGCGAATTGTACGCTTAACAAACATAATTTGATCTGTAAGTAAACTTGTAGTAATTAAAAGAGAAAAAAGATCAGTTTGAAATCGATTGATGATATATACGTCATTCGAATATAGCTTGAAACTTATCTCTATTAAGTAGAATCGTAGAATTGATCAACTGGAAAACGTTCCCACGAACTTATACGTAGAACGAACATCAGTTGAATATAAATGCAATAAATTGTTAATAGTGGATAAGCTAATATTAACATACTTATTTGTTTAAAAAATCAATTGGAAAAGCGTTACACGGTAATACGTAAACGCACATCGATTGACTTACGATAAACATTGTTTACCATTAGTAAATCAAATTTTGGCAATAAAAAGGTATTTAATTGAAACTATCACAAAAATTCCGAATTTTTATTTATAAAAATTTTGCTTAAGTTGAGTTTGTCGAAAAGGGTAAGCATCAAAGTTGGGCAAAAAACATTGGTGGTTCCATCCAGGAATTGTGATATCAATTAATAACCTATAAATAATAAAATCCATATTTGATCTTTTTTTATTTTTTTTTTGTTCACTTTGTTTTTTTTCTGTGTTAAACTGCAAAAAAAATCAATTTCTTCGAAAACGGGCTACACACTAAACTTCATTAATCATGAGCGACCTAGAAAAATTGCTTATCAAACAAACTGTTTTGAAAGCAAGAATTGAAAAAACCATTGAAAATGGCAAAAAAACCAGGTTGGACAAAAGAACTGCTAGCTTCTATAAGCTAAGAATTATAGATATGCGCGATTTGTGGTACGAGTTTGTCAACCAGGATCGGAAAATTCAGGAAACCATTCTCACCACAAAGGTGGAATCCGACAACGCTTATATAACAAAACAACACTTTGATGAAGTGGAGGTCAGATATTTTGAATAAATGGCGGAACTTGAAGAAGGCTGCAGTCGAACAGCGCCAGAGGCCAATCAAAATTCGACAAATATTGCAGAACCGCAATTCAAGCAGACCCAGTTGCCAAAAATAACACTGCCCAAATTCGATGGAGATTATAATTCGTGGAGGTCATTCTCCAACTTATTTAAGTCACTTATCCACGATGATCCACACATACAATCCGTACAAAAATTGCATTATTTAAAGGGATGTTTAACTGGTGATGCTGAGAAGGTATTGAAACATACTCCCATCACAAACCAGGACTATGAACCAGCGTGGAAAAAACTAAAGGAGCGTTATGAAAATACGCGAACCTTGGTTAACTTTCATCTAAAAAACTTGGTCAACCAGTCAAAAATCATCCTTGAGACAGGAAAGAGCCTAAAGACGTTAACCGATACAACCGAAGAGTGCTTGCAGCAGCTCAAGGCATTGAAGGTAGACAACACCCAATGGGATGCTCTGCTAATATATTTACTGGTGCAAAAGCTACCGTTTTTAACGTTACGTCTTTGGGAAGAGGAACTAGGAGATAGTCAAGATCTTCCAAAATTCGAAAAATTTGTAAATTTTTTGAACAAAAGGATTCTCGTTCTAGAATCCATTGGAAGCACTATAGGTGCAAAACCAGCTACCTCCAATATTAAAAGGGAATACGTTGGAGGCCACGTAGGTCCAAAATCAGCGCCCTCTAGTATTAAAAGGGAAGGTATTCAGCCGTATCATACCACCCTCAACAATCATTGCCCTGCTTGTAAGGCAAAACACTACGTTGGAAATTGTTTAACATATTTAAACATGGATGTACCAACGCGTCGAAAAATAATCAAAGCATCGAACAGATGTATGAACTGCTTCTCTAACAAACATCCACACACTAAGTGTCGGAATAAAAATCGCTGCAAGGAATGTCAACAGCCACATCATACTACACTTCATGTCGGTGAATCTTCATCAAAGGATTCAATATCAGGAGAGGTTACCAGTAAGGTGGAAAAGACAAGCAATTTCCTTGCAACCGATTGTTATAACGCTTGACTGCCAAACAGCGTTGGTAGCAGCTTTAGACCGCAATGGTCATTCCGTGGTTTTGCGATGCCTCCTCGATACAGGATCTCAAACATCATTTATTACGGAGTCCGCCTGCCAAAGGCTACAAATAAGTGGAAGACCCACATCAATTGAAGTTGTTGGTTTGAGCAAAAATCAAACGGCACACTGCAACCGACAAGTGCAAATAAAACTTCAGCCAATCAAAATAAAGACACCTACATTAGAGGTAAAAATGTTCGTGTTAAAAACTATCACCGACTTATTGCCGGTCAAGGAAACGTCAACTCACGAGTGGAAACATCTCCAGGACCGTGAGCTGGCAGATCCAACTTTCTGGAAACCAAGCGCGATTGATGCTCTGCTTGGGGCTGATATATATGGCCATGTTATTCGTGAAGGAATTCACTGTGGTCCAAGTGGAACTCCATTAGCGATCAACACAATTTTTGGGTGGGTAGTTCTAGGAAATAGTTCTTCATCCTACAACACATCAGTTAAGGTATTCACCGCAACGGTCAACTCCAGTAACAATCCCAATTTTCAACTACAAAAATTTTGGAAAATGGAAGAAGTTCCAGACTTCAACATTCAAACTATAAACGACAAGAAATGTGAGGAGTTATACAAGGCCAATTACAAACGATTAGCAAATAATCAATATATGGTTAAGCTACCTTTCATAAATCCCAACGGTCCGACTCTAGGTCTATCCAGAGAGCTCGCATTAAGGCGTTATGAATGCTTACAGAGAAAGTTAGCCAAAAACGCTCAACTTAAATGCGAATATGAAGCTTGTCTGGATGAATATTTGACAATGGGACATATGGAATCGTGTAGCCCACCAACAAACAATGAGCCGCATTATTATATACCACATCACGCGGTATTCAAACAAAGTACTACAACCAAATTGAGGGTAGTATTTGATGCCTCCGCCAAAACAACAAATGGCAAATCATTAAATGAGCAACTATTAATTGGGCCAACAATACAACCCAAGTTATTCTCTACAGTTCTCAATTGGAGAAAACATAAAGTTGTAATGACAGCAGATGTCGAAAAAATGTATAGGATGATATGGATGCATCCAGATCATCGCACGTTCCAGCGGATCCTTTGGAGGAATCCAGAAACAAAAGAGCTGCAAGACTATCGTCTCAAAACTGTCACTTTTGGCATATCACCTGCGCAATTTCTAGCTGTTCGTACAGTTCAACAAGCGGCCAATGATGATCAAAAAAATTATCCTCTAGCAGTCAAGGCCACGACATCAGAATTTTATGTTGATGATTTATTAAGTGGAGCTGAAACTGTAGACGAATGTCTCGAGTTACAAAAACAATTGAGAGAAATGCTTAATAAAAGTGGCTTCAATCTACGAAAATGGGCAAGTAATCATCCTGAAATCATATCTCATTTACCACCAGAGGATAGAGAAGTAAAGGGTTCGTTAGAGCTACAAGAAAAGGAGTCTATAAAAACACTAGGAATACGATGGTATCCTGCCGAGGATTATTTTACGTTCAGCATACAAGGTCTATCAGAAACGCAGGCAAATACCAAACGAGCTATACTATCCGAAATAGCCTCGTTATACGATCCAGTTGGATGGATATCACCCATCATTATCACTGCGAAAATATTAATCCAAACGTTATGGATAGGTGGATACTCCTGGGATAGCAAGGTCTCTCAAGAAATTTCGCAACAATGGTGGGAGTTCAAAAACGATTTAAAAAATTTAAATCAAATTCAAATCCCACGATGGGTTGGACTCTCTAAAGCTAACCATACAAATCAAATTCATGGTTATTGCGATGCTTCTATTAAAGCATATGCCGCAGTACTATGTATTAGAACTCAAGATATTAATGGAAATACTAAGGTCAGATTACTGACCGCAAAATCAAAGGTTGCACCAGTCAAGCCAATCACACTACCTCGTCTAGAGCTAAATGGCGCGTTATTGCTTGCAAAACTTGCAAAATCAACCATTCAAGATATGCAACTTCAAGATATACCAGTATATTTATGGACTGATGCTATGATTGTTTTACAATGGATCAAGGAGCATCCATCAAAATGGAAGACCTATGTCGCCAACAGAGTGGCTGAAATCCAAGAAATGTTACCTACTGAACACTGGCACCATGTTCCTACAAAGGATAATCCAGCCGATCTATCATCGCGTGGAACAACCGCGAAACAGTTACTTAGCAGCGATTTATGGTGGCATGGCCCGGAGTGGCTCACCAAAAATCAAACAATGTGGCCTAAAGGTCCACAACAATTAGAAGGTACAACCTTGGAAGCCAAGACTTCTTCAACAAACGCTTTGCTATCAACTCAGGTAAATGAATGGCCACCCACATATTCAACATACACGAAACTTATAAGAGTTACAGCTACAATGTTGCGGTTCATCAAAAATTGTCGTAATACCATGCAGAAACAAACAAATTCCTTATCTGTAATGGAACTAAACACGGCCAGCATCATTATTCTTAAAGCAATACAAACAACAGCCTTTAAGATGGAGTTGGACACATTCAAAGATAATAAACCTCTGTCGAAGAATAGCAAGTTGATAACACTTAATCTTTTATAGATAAAAATGGTTTGATTCGAGTCAGTGGAAGACTTGGAAATGCCAACATTCCGTACGACAAGAAACACCCTGTTGTTTTACCAAGAGAACATCAAATCTGCGACTTGATTATTGATAAAGTACACAAGGAAACACTCCATGGTGGCACCACATTGGTTCTCAACACCCTGCGAAATCATTTTTGGATTATTGATGCAAAACGAGTCATCACAAGAGTAATACATAAGTGCGTGATCTGCGCTAAGCAGCGAGCAGCTACAATGCAGCAGATGATGGGTGCCTTACCAGCACCTCGAGAAAATATTACAAGGGCCTTTGAACATGTCGGAATAGACTATGCGGGACCTATACAGCTAAAAATGTCAACTCATAGAAACGCTAAACATTATAAGGGGTATTTCTGCATATTTGTATGCATGGCAACTAAAGCTATATACATAGAAGCCGTATCTGATCTCACCTCAATGGCCTTCATTGCAGCATTGAAAAGATTTGTATCAAGAAGAGGATTATGCTCAAACATATATTCCGATTGCGGAACCAACTTTAAAGGAGGAAGGGCAATACTAGAGTATGAAATAAGGCAAGGAATCAAAGAAGCAACACCGGATATTATGAATTACTTGTCAAACTTAAACATAACCTGGCATTTCAATCCACCAGCCGCACCTCATCATGGTGGTTTATGGGAGGCTGGGGTAAAATCCATCAAGTATCATCTACGTCGTGTTCTAGGTACGACAGTATGCACCTTTGAAGAATTAACAACGTTACTTACTCAAATTGAAGCATGCCTAAACTCCAGACCTTTATGTGAATTAAGGAATGATATTGATGACTTGGATGTTTTAACTCCAGGACATTTTCTGATTGCTCGAGCAGTAAACGCCATTCCAGAACCAAATTTAATTTCTTCAAAGTCAACACACACACAACGATGGAAACACATTCAGCAAATGAATCAGCATTTCTGGAAAAAATGGTCAACAGAATATTTAAATCGGTTACAACAAAGACCCAAGTGGTTTTCAAGCCAACAAAATATCAAGGTTGGAGACGTTGTTCTCATAAAAGAGGAAAACACGCCTCCCACCATTTGGCCCTTAGGGGTCGTAGAGATCATTCATCCTGGTAAAGACGGACTAGTTCGAGTCGTCACAGTAAGGTCAAGACATAATACTTATCAAAGACCAATAGTCAAAATCTGTCGTTTACCTATCGATCAAACTACTATAGCAACATGAAATTGATTAAACTGTAAAATCTTGTATATGTGTTGTTTGTAGTAGTTATGTGCGTCCGTCATAATATGTGGTAGATTTGGCTAGTAGTCTACAAAACAAATTTTTTTTAATCTAACTATATGTTTTCATACAGCGATCATCATGCAAACCGAATGGGAAGACCTAGATTGCATAACAATCTTGGAGGATATCAGGTTCTCCCCATTAGAATGTTCAACCCCTTGTAGTGCGTTTATGTGCACACGATATATGCGCGTGTCAAGCGACGAATTCCACTCGTCACTTGATACGCCGCAATGTGATCTTGTGCACATCATCACACCATAATTTTCCCACGAATAATTTCCCATGAATAATTTGCTGACTCTTCTTCATGTATGAATAATTTGCTGACTCCTCTTCATGTATGAATGTGGAGTCATAGTTTTAGTTTCTAGAGTTAGTTACTTTAAAGACACAGAACAATTAAGATTGAAATAAAGAATCCGCAATGACTTTTATTATTACAACACTGAAAAGACTATTTTATTATTACACCCTCTTCGAGAGCTCATAAGATCCAATCTTGAGCTAGCAGATTTGTCCAAGGATCAAAGGATTGGAACTTTCGACGAAAGCGCTATTGAAAATACCGATTTCATAAACGACTGTAATAAAATAGAGGGAAACCCTATTCCCGTGACGATCAACGGATCAACGATATACTCGTTAGATCGCTTGAGGCCTTCAGCCACTGTTGAGGAGATCGCGATGCGAATTGACAACGATTTCCAAAGATTCGTCACTCGTGAGGGCGAGGATATTTTTATCAATCGTGACACACTAAAGAGGGTGGACTTTGAGCACATCCGTAACAGCAAGCGGAAGCAATTTACGGTTAATCTGTCTGACAGCTACCAAGTGAAGGTAAATGTCAACAAGGCAGGGAAGGTGGTATTTCATCACCATCATCGCAGAGGCATCGAGAAGATCAAAAACAGAATAATTGAACGTAATAACCGTTCAACAGGGGGAGTATGTTCACTCCCCAACTTAAAATAACAACAATAAAAAACAATAACAAAATTCATACAAATTGAAGTTTAATAATAAACATACTTATAAACTACTTACATACATTTTTTTTGTTGTTTTTTTTACTTATATACCTAACATATATACTTAAGAACTAAGAACCTGCAAAGAAAACTGGTCAATATGTATATTTAAAACATATATATACGAAATACTTACCAACCAGAACGAATTTCGGCAACTTGCCCATATTCAGCGGGTCTTTGGCCTTGCCCAGCGAAGCACCGCCATGAGAAAGCATCTCAATTAGACTCTATAGAAAAAAGAAAAACACTTTAAAACATATTTCATATATGTTAATAAACACACAACAAAGGTTAATCAAATATACACTAAAACTACACGCATTTAGGAACAAAAACTAAACATTTAATACACCACAGGTTATGTTTATAACCTGCAATGGGACATCACATTTTCCATTACACTCTATCACTTGAATTTCACAAAGAAGTACATTTAAACAAACAGAATGCAACAATTAACACTTACGATAGTTATTTATACACAATTCAGACAAAACAAGACGGAATTAAAGGAAAAACACACACGAAATTGAAATAAACGTCACCTTCAACATGTGTCAGTTGAAAGGTGTCAATTTTGACGGACCTTCAATAACCCAAACGAATGGGCGCGTTTAGTAAATAAACTTTTTAACGCCGAACGCGATTTCGAAACAATTTCATCAAATTTTTATATAACTATCGAGAAAATTAATGTTTTTAATTTATTCAATATACCCAATAGGTTAGAGGGAGATAAAAAATGGCAACTGTAGTCAAGATGGCGCATAATCAAAGCTGCCCGAAAAATGAAAAAGTGATGCCAAACAACGAATTAAAAATTTGTCTATGCACAAATTCAGATGAATTGCAATATTAATAAGGAGCAGGCAGCATTTCACTGCCCGAAAACGGTACCACGGAGCAAAAGACAGTATAAAAGGCCCGGGATTTTCTACAATCAGTCACTTCAGTCCCTGACCTCAAGGAGATAGCAACGTGTAAACATCAAGGTAAATTGTGAAATTGTAAATCAAATTGAAATTGCTAAGCGAATTGTACGCTTAACAAACATATTTTGATCTGTAAGTAAACGCTTATCGATTGACTTACGATAAACATTGTTTACCATTAGTAAATCAAATATTGGCAATAAAAAGGTATTTAATTGAAACTATCACAAAAATTCCGAGTTTTTATTTATAAAAATTTTGCTTAAGTTGAGTTTGTCGAAAAGGGTAAGCATCAACGTTGGCCAAAAAACAAAATAGCTTCAAAGATGAAGACAAAGATTACAGTTTATTAAAAGGTACCAGAGTTATAAGTCCAAACCTCATTTTAGGATACATTCCAGGGAATAATTGTTTGATATTAAATAGGTCAAAGATAAGCACTATTACCCGATCAGCATCATTTGACAAAATGTTATTGAGGGACGTGCAAACTATCGAAGAACCATTTTTAAATAATAAAAGGGAATCCAGAAAAAGCACTACTGCCCGATCGGCATCATTTGACAAAATGTTGTTGAGGGACGTGCAAAATAACGGTGAACCATTATTAAATAATGAAGAGGAATCCAAAAATACCACTATTGCTCGATCGGCATCATTTGTCAAAATGCTGTTGAGGGACGTGCGTACAATTTGCGGACCTCTATCAATTAAATATATTTATATAACTAAAGAAGAGTTAAGTCGTAAAGAGAAATTATATATATTAAAGAAAAAGGTAGAAGAATTATTCAAAGGAAATAAAATAAAAGTGCACATAATTGATAATAAAATAAAAGTAACAGACCCTGGAAAACAAAAACTTATACTCAACGATTACCATATGTTACCGACAAGTGGCCATGCCGGAATAAATCGCATGTTGCGTAACATCAAGAAAAAATACTTTTGGACAGGAATGCAAAACGATGTGACGACATACGTTAAGCACTGCCCTATGTGTCAACGAAATAAACATATACAACCCAAAAAACAACCAATGACTATTACTACAACAGCAGAAACATGTTTTGACAAAATATACCTTGACTTAGTTGGACCTCTTGACGAGACAGAAAATGGGTCAAAATACATTTTAACACTTCAAGACGAACTAACGAAATTTACAGAAGCTATTGCTTTGCCAAATAAGGAGGCTAATACCGTAGCTAAAGGACTTGTAGAAGGCTTTATTCTAAAGTATGGAGTCCCTGCTACCATAGCATCTGACCAGGGTACAGAATTTATAAATAGAGTTTTCAAAGAGCTGTGTAAACTATTAAAGATAGAACAGCTACAATCCACCGCGTACCATCACGAAAGTATTGGAGCACTAGAAAATTCGCATAAGGTTTTAGGAGCCTATCTTAGAAATTATGTAGATGAGAAACATACAGATTGGGACAGCTGGTTGCCCTACTATGTTTTCTGTTACAATACTTCAATACATTCAGAAACAGGAAACACCCCGTTTGAGCTAGTATTTGGGAGACAATGTAACTTGCCTTCCAATCTTACAAAGAAAGTTGAACCAGTTTACAACTACGAGGACTATGTCTTAGACCTTAAACATAGGCTACAAATTGCTCATAAAGACGCTAGGGATACTTTAATACAAAAGAAAATTTCTAGGAAGGATAGATACGATGCTGATGCAAAAGCTAAAACTCTTGATTTCAATGTAGGTAGTTTAGTCTTGTTGAGAAATGAAAACAGAATGAAATTAGACCCGATATATATAGGACCATATGAAGTATTATCACAAAAAGGAGTGAATTGTGAAATCCAATGTGAAAATAAGAAATTAATTGTTCACAAAAATAGATTAAAACCATTTTATATTTATATGCTGTTATTGTAATTTGAAGAATTATTTAATCTGAGGAATTGTTAAATTAAAATAGAGACTAATTGTTCATTAAATAGAAAAATATATCAAAAACATTTTTGTTATTATTGTACAAAACTTGTGTATTTTGAAGAAAAAAAAAAAAAAAAAAAAAAAAAAAAAAAAAAAAAAAAACATGTAAAATTAATTGAAAAGTAATTATAAAATTAGAACTTAGGTCACATTAAACTAATTATAAGAAACATATACATTATACATATTGTCAAAACAAATGTTCTGATATTGAAACAATGTTTAAAAGTAATTGTAAGTAAGAATGGAAATAATGTAAGAAATTAACAAAACATCAATGCGGCCGTATTAAAGAAAAAAAAAAAAAAAAAAAGTATGTTCTAAGACGTATTATAATCAAATTATAGTAGCTAATGTAAATAGAAAAAAAAGAGAATAGCGTATTGAATATAGATATATACATATAAATATAAATAATAAGTAAATATGAAAAGAGAATATTGTTTTGAATAAAATAGAAAAAAACAAATATTTGTACCAAAAACTGCAAAACATATAATGAAAAAAAAAGAGAACTAGATTTTAAAATGTAAATATCGCAAATGATACCAAACAATGACTAAATTGTAATGAAAAATAAACTAATCAAAATATAATACTAATGTAAATATCACAATTAGTACTAAAATATTAACTAAAAGTAAACATCCAGAAATAGCCACAATGTTCAATCCAATATGATAAAGGAAAAAAAAATTTTTGATTTCATACTCCCGTATTTGTAAAAGAGTCGTGGAAAAGTAGAAATCAACACTCTTGTCTTGATTTCTTCTTTTTCCCCAGGAAGGGTGGTGTGAAGGAGTCACAGCCAACGACCTCTTAATTAATTGCTCTACAACTATTAACGGGTTGTCAACCTTCGACTGTGCCTCGATATCCGATCCTCTCACATTCAGTTGCATTGCATAGAAATGCATAACACTTGACTTGCTTGTGTATCCATAGAGTGCATTGTACTCAAAACAATATGATTCCCAACGGCAGGCCACTGCCAGCCGACAGAAGTAATAAGGGATCATATTGCTTTGACTGCATGCGCGCTGTTTAAGTCACAGCAATAGTCTTTGGGTATGAGCATTTGTTTATGATATAGGTCATTGGCGCTCACCCAAAAGAATGTGATGATGAAGCGTTTTAATCGGATATTGAAGTGTGGTCGATTGTTCTATAACCAGAAATGGAGCTTAATAAATTTGTATAAATAGGGAATGAATTTACAAATAAAATGTCAATAGTGATCGTGGACTCGATCTAGAACAATCTCTGGTTTTTATTGATATAAGGCATTGAGCCGAAGGCAATTCCTGGGTAGTTCCAAGTTGTTTCCACTACCATCCCTCAACTTTGCTGCTAGTGCGAAGAGGTTTGAGCCTACAGCAGTGAATGCTTGGCAATTTGGTAGTTTGGAAACCAGAGAACATTACAACTCACTTTTAAGCTCAGTGCAGTTGAGCTCTTCCAACAACTTACCCATTTTCACTGTATTTAACTTTTTTTTTTGCACTTAACTATTTTTTTTTTTTTTTATCAAATAAGTTTTATTTACACTTCTGACACCAATGTAACGTGCGCTTAGTTCGCAAAAATAAAACTCTACCTTTCAATTTAATTCTACCACTTTCTTCAGTATCTACTTTCGATATACACTTTATTCGAACTCAACTCAATTACGTTTATTCAATATTCACACTATCACTTTCTAAATAAAACTGACCTCTGGTTGCGTCAGCTCCCTCTTTATATAGAACTGTGAACTATCGAGAGCTTTCTGGTAGTTTTGCTATAAACCATAATGTCTCGACAAGTTCTCCTCCCAGTATTTCTGCACACACACACTCACTCACAAACAACGTCTTCCATTATAGCATTCCATTATAGCGTTGCCAGCACTTGTGTTTTCGGTTTAACGTTTTCAATTAGGAAATTAGCATGAAATGTTGGGTGCACATTACAGTATTTTAATATAACTCCTCCTTGATGTATTGCTTACTACATTTTGCGGCTATCAAACAAGCACCTTAAAAATGTTGTTTTTGTATTTCTAGGAGAAACAGATTAAACATAATAAAAGAAGTCAGTGACACACAAAAAAGAGAATCTGGTCAACCGAGTTAAAGAGCAGCACAAAAAAAACAATACACATACCAGTCAGAAAAAAAATCAGTTCATGTACATATCTAATGATCGAAGATAAATGGTGTTGGCTGGGAAAACCTATTGCTGAATCTAAATATGAGCTCAGAATTTACCAACAGCTCGCATTTCTGAGATATTATGCGTTCAAAATCGAAAAAATCCAGTTTTTGCTATCTTTGAGCCTCTGTTTTAACATGAAAAATATGTTAGCCCAAAAACAAAACATTGCCCTGTATTGCAACTTTTGAAGCCAAATATCTCAAAAATTTGATACCAAATCATCGGAAAAGCAATGGTTTGCTTTTGGGCTAACATATTTTTCATGTTAAAACAGAGGCTCAAAGATAGCAAAAACTGGATTTTTCGATTTTGAACGCCTAATATATCAGAAACGCGAGCTGTTAAGTAAATTCTGAGCTCATATTTAGATTCAGCGAAGCAAAAACCTTTAAAATAATATAGTTTGCTTTTGGCAACAACCAAAAAGTTCAATTTTGTAGACCAGTGTATATTGAATGGAAGCCCCAACATGCAACATTTCATAAAGATCAGGAATGACAAAAGTATTGCAGCAGTGTAAAATAATTATTTGGGACGAATCCACCATGGCACACAAGTAATGATTTCTTGCATTCAATCGTTCATTACAAGGTTTGAGAGGTCTTTTCGGTGGTGCATTGGTGTTATTTGCTGGTGACTTCCGGCAAACACTTCCGATTATTCTTCGATCTACTGCTGCTGACGAATTGAAATCTTCATAACGTTGTGGAAATATGTGAAAACGCTTTCTCTCAAATGTAAGAGTGTTATTGCAGATCGATTCAACAGCTGCAGAGTTTTTCAAGCAATTATTGAAAATTCGAAATGGAGAATTACCTCTTGATCTTGATAGTCAAATAAGATTGCCAAATAATTTTTGTTCGTTATCAGAATCGAATGCTGTGTTAATACAAGGTATGTTTCCTAATATTGTAACTAATTACCAAAATTAATATTGGTTAAGCCAAAGATGAATGTTAGCATGTACGAATAGAGATGTTATAAGTATCAATATGGAAGTTATGAACAAAATACCAGGTATAAATCTATTGATACTGCCATGAATCCGGATGAAGCTGTGAATTATCCAATCGAGTTTTTAAGTTCATTGGATCTACCAAGTATTCCGCCTTACTATTTACAATCTAAAGTAGGTATTCCAATTATAATGTTTAGAAATCTAGATCATCCAAGATTATGTAATGGCACCCGATTAGTAGTTCAACGATTAATGAAAAGGTATGTTATTGAAGCGACAATTTTAACTGGTAATTGATAATGAACTTTTTATAAAGAATATTTCTTTCAATTGTATATACCTTTTTCTATATTTCAGATTTGCACAAATATGTAATTTTGTTTTCATTTAAAATTTTGCATTTGTTAAGAACTAAAAATTGTAATTTTTCACTGAAGCATTAATCACCCCACACTCACAGAAAAATAGAACTATGTAAAATGTTAGTGGTATTTAATACTATTTTTTTTTTAAATACAAAATGTCACTATAAATAAAAAAAAAATAAAAAAAAAAAAATACCATTGATTCCACCTGATCTACCATTTGAATTTAAGCGATTGCAGTTTTGGCATGGCAATTAATAAGTCTCTATGTCAAACGCTTGAAATCTGTGGTATACATTTGGAACATCCAGTTTTTTCCCATGGCCAACTTTATGTTGGTTATTCACGTGTTGGAAAACCATCCGCTTTATTCATTTATACGACCAACTATGGAGAAACAAAAATATTTCTTATCGAAAAGTATTGAAAACAAGAATCTATTTATCTATCTATCTATCTATCTCTCTATCTATCTATCTATCTATCTATCTATCTATCTATCTATCTATCTATCTATATATATAAAATAGGATGTATGTATGTATGTATGTATGTAAGTTATACCACCCACTGTACATTCAGTTCATTAATCAATTCCTAAGTAACAAATCCATAACTTCCTTTTTAAATTCTTTTTATCTTTAGGATACTTTGTTGCAATAGCAACAATCAATTTCCTGCAACACAGAATGCATTTCAGCATTATGTGATCAAAAGAATACTTCGTTGCTGAGACAACACTTTTATTCTTTCTTTGTTGCAGACGCAACCAAACACCAAATGCAATTAAGCATAAGTGAATCATGATGTATCTTCATTAATGCAATACGAAAACCAATATCATGATTGCGTAGGCGAGTTGATTGCTTCCCGAACTCATTACAAAATTAAAATTCATATGTGAAGTCAGTCTTCCACCGGCTCACGATTAAAAAGCACCTCTCGTTACTAACATACAAAGTTGAATAAATACAATAAAAATATTTTTTTTAACCTAAAAGTATTCGAAGTGTTTAACTGGCGCCCTACGTGCTTGTAACCTAAATATAATATCCATAAAAGAGTTTCAAAAGTCATAATAAATAAATATAAAATATGACATTCAAATCGCTACTCAAGTGTAGTCACCCGAATGAAACTCTAAAAAATATATAACGTTCAATCGCCGTGTGTAGTGAAAAAAAATGAATGCTCACAAATGATCATTCCATGTGTAATTGTTAAAACAACGATCACTAAAGTGAAATATTTAAAAGCCATTAAAATATATGACATTTAAATAATAAATAATATAAAAAAAAAAAATAACGGTGTTAAAGGGCAGTATATTAAATATAACAAAAAGCCCCAACGAAAGTAATACTAAACAAAGGGCAGAACAAAACAAGTCGAAAGCTCCAACGTGTTCGAAAACAGACGACATACTACATACAGCAAAACGAATATAATACTGGACAAAGGGCAGAACACCAGTCGAAAGCCCCAACGAGTTCCAAAACCAACGCTAACAACAAAACGAGTTTGAAAACTACAGCAACAACAAGATGTTATTGTAAGTGCCATTATAATATGAATATTGTAAGTTAATAATAAAAAATTTTAATAGGTGTACATCAGGGAAGTGTCTTGAGTCCACTGATCTTTATTGCTGTTCTGGATTATTTGCTCGAAGGAAAAGTAACGGACAATAAAGTACAACAATTATTCTTTGCTGACGATGGAGCCATCATAAGCGAGGATCCTACATCCCTGCAACGAGCACTTGACGTTTGGATTGATGTTCTGGAAGGAAATGGGTACCGTATTAGCGCTAAAAAGACTGAATACCTGTGCTGCCCTTTTTCTGATCCAGACAAGCCTATTCCAGACATTTATTTGTATGGAAATGTGCTTCCCAAGTGTGAAAAGTTTAAATATCTGGGATCTATGATCAATAGTGAAGCATCTTGTGATGACGACATCAATCATCGAGTAAGCGTAGGGTGGATGAAGTGGCGAGAAAACTCCGCTATCTTCTGTGATCGAAAAATGCCCACTAAGCTGAAGGGAAGACTCTACACAGCAGTTGTCCGTCCAGCTTTGACATACGGTTTACAATGTTGGACAATGTACAAAAAGTATGAGAGCAAATTGACGGCAGCCGAAATGAAGATGCTTCGGATGACAGCAGGAGTAACAAAGCTTGATCGAATTAGAAGTACTAAGATCCGTGGAAGCCTTCATGTCAAAAGTACCATCTTGGACAAAATTCAGCACGACCGGCTCAGTTGGTATTGTCATGTTCAAAGGAGAGATCCGCAGAACCCCGTCAAAAAGGCAATATCGTACAACGTTTCAACAAATTCGCGACGAAAAAGAAAAGGCAGGCCAAAACACTCCTGGTACAAGCAAATGCAAAAACAGCAGCATTTGGTTGGCCTCAGACATGGAACAATCCAAAACCGGGAGGCTTGCCGACGATTTCTGAGGTCAACGCGGCGTACCCCACAGGCGGATCACTAGTGTGAAGCAGCAAAGTGGGAGAGTTGTGATCGCTTCAAGATCACTACTCGTAACGCCGAAAATGAAGAAGAAGAAGAAGAATAATAAAAAATTTTAATAGAAAAGGAAAATCAAATTTTCTAATTTAAAGTTTTTGAGTTAAAGTTTTTAAAGTTTTAAGAAATAAGTTAATTTTGAAAAGTCAAGCAGTCTTTCAAACACCATGCAAAACGAGTTAACTATTGAGTTGATAACTCAACTCATTGCCAATACAACGGCACCACTAATAAGCGAAATAAAAAAGCTTAAACTAGAATTTGAGTCGAAAGACTCACAGGTAGTTGAGTACGAAACTCAAACTATCGACGAAGAAATAAAGTGCGATGAAGCACTAGATATAATAAAATCTCTCCCAGAATTTTCTGGAAAACATACTCAATATATAAGTTGGCGAGAAGCCGCTTATAACTGCATGTCCCTATATAAAATAGGGAGCAGAAAACATTTCGCGGCATTGACCATACTGCGTAGTAAAATTACACAAAATGCCAACGATGTTTTAACCAACCACGGCACTGTGTTAAATCTTGAAGCTATAGTAACCCGTCTAGACTTCGCGTACTCTGACAAGAGGCCAATACATATTGTCGAGGAAGAACTTAGTGTTCTTCGTCAGGGCAAGATGTCCGTAATAGATTTCTACAATGCGGTTAACAAAAAGTTAACCTTGCTCATTAACAAAACGATAATGACACACGGGACGAATAATACGATAACAAAAGAACTGAACACGAAAAACAGAACATATGCTCTGAGCGTGTTTATAACGGGGTTAAATCCTCCATTATCAAACATTATACACTCAATGTCCCCGGTAGATCTACCCAACGCCTGGGCAAAAGCCCAGGAGTTGGAATCCAATGAGCAAAGAGCCCTATTTACCGAAATATTCTCTTCGTATAGAAATAATAATAAAAACAAAACTTATAACAATAGTAATCATCATAAAAATAATAATGATACAAATATTCCCCAAAATAAAAAAGCTAACCAACATAGCAATACCCTTAGATATCCCAAGCGAGAACCCAACCCAAGACCAATTCACTCTGGTTTTAATCAACAAAAACCAGAACCAATGGAAGTTGATCCTTCCACTCAAATGCATTATCAGCAAACAAATTTTAAACATTCTCAAAATCTAAAGAACAATCAAAACAATTTTGGGGTTAACCCAAACCAGTTCCAGTCGGAACGAACAAATGAGAACTTTCCAAAAACGAAATAAAAATAGTATTCAGTCCAATCAACCCCAACCAAAAACTCAAAGAATTAACAATATTACAGAAAATCATTTTTTAGAAGATTGGGGGCAGTCGGATTGCCCTACCTATACAAGGTCGACAGAGAAACAAATAGAGAATTAAAAATTTTAATTGATTCTGGGGCCACCGCATGTTATATTAAAACAGGTGTGTTTCCCAATAAAAAAGAACTAACCAATTATAAGAGGGTTAAGACTATAAATGGATTTTCCATAATAAAATATTACCATAATTGTCAAATCTTTGGTATAGACCAAATTTTTTACGAGATCGATAATCTAGAATCCGATCTCTTCATAGGATTTAACTTATTGAAAAAAATTAATGCTATTATAAACCTAAAAGATGGGTTTTTAGAATATGCCAATAAAAAAGAAAAAATATTCGACTGTAAAAGTATCGCCTCAAAAGAGGAGGTATATATCAATCACAATAGTAAAAATACCGCCTTGGAAAGGAAAATTTCTAATAGAGAAATAAAAAATAAAAATACCGCCTTGGAAAGGAAAATTTCTAATAGAGAAATAAAAAATAAAAATACCGCCTTGGAAAGGAAAATTTCTAATAAAGAAATAAAAAATAAAAATACCGCCTTGGAAAGGAAAATTTCTAATAGAGAAATAAATAATAAAAATACCGCCTTGGAAAGGAAAATTTCTAATAGAGAAATAAATAATAAAAATACCGCCTTGGAAAGGAAAATTTCTAATAGAGAAATAAATAATAAAAATACCGCCTTGGAAAGGAAAATTTCTGATAAACAGATAAATAAAAATACCGCCTCGGAAAGGAATAATAAAAAAATTAAACAGCCACCTTGGAAAGGAACTCAACTCATATAGAATATGAAAACAATTTTAAAATTAAAAAATATCTAGAATCAGTTGCTGATGCAACTTGTCATTCAACTTTTAGTGTATTCTCCGAAGAAGAACACAGAAATAATTTTATAGAAAACCCTGAATTATGTGAGGAAAATATATCTCAATTAAGAGAACTTGTTATTAACACTATACAAAAAAGCCACTCCAATATAAACACAAGTTTACCTTTTCGAACTGACGTTCGTGCAAAAATTCGTATTGAAATAGATACTCCTATATGGAGCCGGCAATATCCTTACCCTCATTCTTGCAATGATTTCGTAAACGACGAAATAGAGAGATTACTTAAAGAAGGGATAATAAGGAAAAGTGTAGGACCTTACAATTCTCCCATTTGGATAGTTAACAAAAAAGGTTTTAATCCAGACGGAACTCAAAAAATGCGAATGGTAGTAGATTACAAAAAAATAAATAGTCATACCATAGAAAACACCTACCCCATACCAGAAACTAGTATCATATTGTCAAATTTAGGTAGGTCAAAATACTTCTCAACAATAGACTTAGAATCCGGTTTCCACCAAATTCTGATGGATCCGAACGACATTGAGAAAACCGCATTCTCAATAAACAACGGGAAATATGAATTCCTACGTTTACCTTTCGGGTTAAGGAATGCTCCTCGAATATTTCAAAGAGCAATGGATGATATACTCAGAAATTACATCGGTAAAATATGTCACGTTTATATGGACGACATAATTGTTTTTTCTGAAGATTTAGATACACACCTTGAAAACTTAAAAACTGTCATCAACATACTTAAAAATGCGCATATGAAAATATCGCTTGAAAAATCTAGATTTTTTGAAACAGAAATTGAATTTTTAGGCTATATTGTAGCGCATAACATCATCAAGACTGATCCCAAAAAGGTCGAAGTGATTGAAAATTATCCAATTCCTACAAACTTACGCGAACTAAGAGGATTCTTAGGTGTCACAGGATATTATAGGAAATTCGTGGAAAACTACGCATTTATAGCGAAACCACTTACTAAACTTTTATCAGGAGAAAATGGTAGGACATCAAAACATATGTCAAAAAAAGTAAAAAAAAATTTTAATGAATCTGAAATAGACTCATTTAACAATCTTAAAAAAGCTTTATCAAACCATATACAATTAGTTCAACCTGATTATAGAAAACAATTTACCTTAACCACAGACGCGTCCAATATAGCAATTGGCGCTGTACTGTCTCAAGAAGGCAACCCAATAACCTTCATTTCCAAAACGCTTAATTCAACCGAACGCAATTACGCTACAAATGAAAAAGAGCTTTACGCTATAGTGTGGGCACTAAAAACCTTGAGAAACTACCTTTATGGGGTTTCCAACTTGTTGATTATGACGGATCATCAGCCCCTATCATTTGCAGTATCGCCAAATAACCCCAATGCCAAAATGAAAAGGTGGCATGCCTTTATTGAGGAATTCTCCCTTAAATAACAATATGAGCCCGGTACAACTAATAAAGTGGCCGACGCATTATCAAGAATAACACTACATAATATTTCTGATGTAGACTCTGAATTCGAGACAGAATCTGTTAATCTTGACGAAGTAGAAGAAAATGAAGTAGATATAGCAAGTACAATGCATTCTGCTGAAAGTCTAGACACTATCACAATTCCTGAAACAAAGAAAGGTTCATAAGGACAACATTAAATAATTTTAAGCGCATTATAGGCAACATAATCTTTCAGTAAAAAAAAAAAAAAAAACTCCAATATTCAGTTTTTACAACAGTCCCCATGCTTTTATTACATAAACCATTTAATAAAAGCAAAATTTCTCTCAATTTTTTTTTTCTGTATTTCGTTATAAATGCAAAGCTTTTACAGAAAACAGAGAGAAATAAAAAGAAGCTCTGAACGCTGAATCTATAAATAGAATAACAATTTTCAATATTTTTTTACAGAAAAATATTACTACTCGTCATTCTTGTACAATGGTTTAGTACATCGGCAGAAGTAATAGAGTACACCCATGACGACTACGTAAAATGACAATGCCCTTGTTTACAAAGACTTCGGCGAAATTTTTCATGTTTTCAACATTTCATACTATGAAAACATATTAACAGAAGAAAAAGAAAAATTTCTCTCAAACAAAAAGAAAGTTTATTACACTCATTGTCATTAGGAACACCTCGAGCTCGAATCAGAGCTCTCATTAATTGAATCAGTAATGGTTCAATTAAAAATAAATAAAGTAAAAAGAGGCATAAACGAGTTGGGAACGCTATGGAAATGGATAGCGGGTACTCCCGACCATGATGATTTCATAAGGATATCAAATAAAGTAAATGACTTAATAGAAAACAATAATATTCAACTGGTAACAAATACTGAAATTTTTAAAGAAATTAAAACACTTTCAAGCCTCATCAATGACATATTAGGTGCAAAATCATCTGTTGAAAAAATCATAAGAAAGCAAAGATTACGGCTCGCAGCCAGAGATCTTCAAAACGTTCTGGACACTATTGTCCTTGCCAAAGCAAACATTCAAAATACCAATTTTCTACATATTAAGAAATTGAAAGACATAATTCGTCATGAACACAAATCAGTAACATTAACCGATTTACTGGACGTTTCCAGGTTCAAACTTTTACAAAGAAAAGATTTAATAATTTTGTACATAAGTTATCCCATCATTTTGAATGAATGTTCACTTTATGAAGCCCCAGAGCCATCGCGCATAGCGATGGAAAATTGTTAATAGATGATAAGATTTTAAAATGTAATGATACATACTTTAACTCAAACAATTGTAAAAATGAATTAAACAATAATTTTTGTAAATTAAATCTGAATAGAACTTGTTTTACCGATATCTTAAATAAAATTAAGACTAATTGTACAAAAATCAAAGAAAACAATAAAAATATAGAAGTAATTAAAGATGGAGCTATAATTATTTCAGGAAAAAATATTGTAGATAAAAAAGTTTTGAATGGCACCTTTTTAATAATTTTTGAAACAAACGTAACTATTAACAATGAATGTTACGACAATCCGGAAAGATTATAGAATTTATAAAAAACTATCATTTTAAGGTTTACGAAATAATTGAGTATATTTCATCAAATGATGATGAGTTAAAATTTAGAAATATTAATTTTATAAATAAACTTTTTACACATTTACTAATAGTTCAAAAACAAATAAAACAACAATTTTGTGTACTTTTATATTACTAACATTTGTCATATATAAAATATATACTTTGTACGGGCGACGGAAGCATGAAAACTCTCTGAAAAAACAGGAAGAAATACTTTCTGCAATGTCTGATAAAATTCGAATTTTACAAATTCAGCTGAATCGGGACGATTCAGTTTAACAGGGGGGAAAGTTATACCACCCACTGTACATTCAGTTCATTAACCAATTCCTAAGTAACAAATCCATAACTTCCTTTTTAAATTCTTTTTATCTTTAGGATACTTTGTTGCAATAGCAACAATCAATTTCCTGCAACACAGAATGCATTTCAGCATTATGTGATCAAAAGAATACTTCGTTGCTGAGACAACACTTTTATTCTTTCTTTGTTGCAGACGCAACCAAACACCAAATGCAATTAAGCATAAATGAATCATGATGTATCTTCATTAATGCAATACGAAAACCAATATCATGATTGCGTAGGCGAGTTGATTGCTTCCCGAACTCATTACAAAAATAAAATTCATATGTATGTGAAGTCAGTCTTCCACCGGCTCACGAGTAAAAAGCCCCTCTCGTTACTAACATACAAAGTTGAATAAATACAATAATAATATTTTTTTTAACCTAAAAGTACTCGAAGTGTTTAACTTGTATGTATGTCCGGGGTAAACTCCTAAACCACCCAACGGATTTTTATGAAATTTTCAGGGTAGACATAGTTTAGTCCAAAGATGGTTCCTGTCAAGGTTTGATCGCCATATTCCCACAGGAACGAGGTTGGGAACGGAAAATTATAAACTACTCCACAGATCTCAAAAATTCTTTCAGCACTAGGGGTGCTACATTATCTCCCTCCATCAGTAACTTAAATTATATTTCATCCCTATAATCCCACAGGAACAGAAACGGGAACCTTAAAGTTACTTGACCAATTTCAAAAATTCTTTCAACTCTAGGATGTTACATTATCCCCTAGTCACATAGATTTATATTTTATTCACATATTTCCACGGGAACGGAAGATTCCAACAGGAATGGGTTGGGAACGGAAACTTAGGAACTACTGGACAGTTTTTAAAAATTCTTTCAGTATTAGGATGCCACATAGTCTTACAGTAAGAAAGATTATATTTCATCCCCAAATTCACACGGAAAAGGAAAAATGAGAACGGGAACCTTAAAACTACAGACCCGAGCAAAACCGGGCGGCTCTGATAGTATTCAATAAAACACCTTTCAGACAAAAAAAAAAGGAATATTTTGCTTTTAATTCTCGCCCTGCGAAGCGGGAGTGGTTTTGCTAGTCGATGTATAAGATGTTTCCGTACTCAACCGATATTAGAGGGTCACCTTATGGGTGACTTGCCAAGAGCTAGGGTCCAGCAATGCCGTCCCTTCTTAGTGGTTGGAGTAGATCTATGTGGTCCTTTCAATATACATTTCAGACGACGAGGAACGTGTCATGTTAAGGGATATGTTGCGGTGATTGTGTGTTTCAGCACGCGTGCAGTTCATTTGGAGGTTGTTGAGGACTTGACAACAGTTGCATTCATTGCAGCATTAAAAAGGTTCATAGGACGACGTGGATACCCTTCAACAATCTATAGTGATAATGCCACAAATTTCACAGGAACTCGCAATGAACTTTCATCAGTTTACAAAATGCTTCAAAGGTCAGATTCCCAAAGGGAAATAAATCGTTCATGCACAGCGGATAACATAACTTGGAAAACAATTCCTCCAAGATCTCCACATTTCGGCGGTCTTTTGGAAGCTGCTGAGAAATCAGCCAAATTTCACCTTAAACGCATAATGCAAGACGCGTCACTCACTTTTCTAGAACTAAACACAATTATAATTCAAATCGAATCGGTGTTGAACTCACGTCCTATAACTCCGATATCTGATAGTCGTTCTGATACATATGCACTAACCCCAGGTCATTTCATTATAGGTTGTCCTTTAACCTGCTTACCAGAGCCAGATATCACCGATAAGAAATCCGTCCACATTCTCAGTCTTTACCACCTCCTTCAATGGTATTTTCAAATGTTTTGGAAACGCTGGTCAAAAGAATACCTTCAAAGCATGCAGCAGAGAACAAAGTGGAAGCAGTCACACTACAATTTAAAAGACAACGACATAGTACTCATTGTAGACGAAAACTCCCCACCGCTGAAATGGAAGTTAGGCAGGATGATACAGACTCATACGGGGGATGATGGAATCGTTCGCGCTGTCACTGTAAAAACATCAACAGGCACAACTCAGCGTGCATAAATGAAACTAAGAAGACTACCTATTGACTTTGAGGAATGTTCATCCCCACAAGGTGGGGTGGATGTTCAGTACAAATTCGTATTAAATTGTAATTTCTATTATTACTGGCTAAATGCCCATTGTATAATATTATGAACCAAGTCACATGAATTATATCAGGAAACAGAACTTGTCAAATAACTATTGAATAAATTGAAGCCAACTTCACTTATATCAAGTAACCTAAAAAGCTATAAATTGCCTTGTAACCCTTTGAATGCTCTCATTCTTTTTGCATTTCTATCAAGCACTATAAGATCTATTAATCAGTTCCATTTTTCAAGAAATATTATAAAATAAATTCTAATTTACAACAAAGGAAGTTAATTATTACATTTCAAAATTAAAAAACATTAATTTTACGAAAAATACGTTTACTATACTGACTTGTAAATTAATGTACAAACTTTAACTGTTGCTTATACATACCTACCAGTGGCGAGGGTGAATAATTCCAAAAGGTAACTCGAGGGAAACTTAGTCACCAACAAAAAAAAGTTTACTTAAAATTTTTTTGTGCAATGTTTGTCTTCGCATCAAGCCAAAAAGTCAAGTATTTCAAACCAACTTTGCTATTAGGTAGAGCGTCATAACTTTTTTTTTTTTCATAAAACTTAGCTAATTAAAACTATTTGTTTCCTCTAAGTGAAAACCAGTTAAGCAACAGTCAACAGATATTAAGGCCATAATCAAACCACTGAAACTTACTATCGGAAAACTTTTCAGACTTTTTGCACTTTTCAATTTTTAAAGCCTAAATTTGTTATACTTAAAAAAAATCACGAAAAGCACTAAATCAATTTAAATAAGTATTGCACTGCGTTCTGCTGGTAAACTGCGTTTTTCATTTAGGCCAGTTGTGCCACTTTAGAAAAATTCCAATTATAGTTTGCATTTTCTCCCAAAAATATGCTTTATGCTATGAGATCTAATATCCACGCATATTTGTTATCAAAGTGGCAACCTTTGAGCTTTGACACATGAGTCTAGTGCAGAAACACATACAAATTCATGAAATAAGTCGGAGACCAGCGTGTTATTTTCTTGTTCTTCAAGCAGAGACCTACCTCAACCTGCAAACCTGCCATATACATTTTTGTTTATACACATGTGTCCATGGGAAGAAATACGAAGGAAAGCGTTTTTTTCTTTTATGAAACCAATATCATGCAAACACCGGACCGAAGTGTGCAGAAGCAATGCTGCAAATGAGTACTGGGCTACTGCGCCGGCGCTATATTCACGTGCTCAGAGCACAAAGAGATAACAATTAACAAACAACAGATTTACCAAAAAATATGACGTTAGAACACCGGGTTATTTTCTTCCATAAAAAAGCATGTATTGAACAGAGAGGTTCCTAGCGCTAGGCTCTTCTCTGTTCAATACATGCTTTCTTATGGAAGAAAATAAGACGATGTTCTACCGTCATATTTTTTGGTAAAAGAAAAATGAAGAGAGAACACAAATTTGTTCTATCAAGCAACAAGTTTTATAAGACGTAATATTTGGGGTTACCTTGTATGTTGCTAAAGTTTTGTGTTTGTTTATGGAGTGAATTGAAGAGCCAACATGTGTGTAGAATAAAACGGAAAGCAGAGTGGTAGTTGTTAAAAAAATGTTGGCAGCGAGTTCATGTGTATGATTAAGTTTGATTCATGTTGCCAGAAGTCTAAGATGTTTCGGATGTGAATTTCAAAAGGTAAGTCGGAAATAATCGACTTATATGGACGCTTCGCCACTGATACCTACATTTAAAATAAAAAGATCGTTGATTTAAATATGTTCACTTCATTTCAAAAATTTAAGAATGGTTTTTTGTTCATTTTGGGTAATCTAGGCAATCGAAGGCGAAATAATGCCAAATTGGCCTCATTTCACTTTGACAAAGTGAAATATGGCCAAACGTTACAGTTGGCCTTATTTCACGGCAACTTTTTGGGTGCTTTTCACTTTAAACAAGCGAAATAAAGCCAAATCCCTCCATTTGGACTTATTTCACTTGGCCCTATTTCACGGCACCCAAAGTGAAGCAGTGAATGTAAAGTCTAAGCTTCAAAAACATTTGGAGCTCCAGTGATCATATATGTACCAAAGCAGAAACGTAAGAATATTGTAAAAATACACTAATTTTAAATGAGGGTTTCGGATCATTTATAGTGTGGTCTTCGTGCTCATAATCAAAACTCTTTGGACTCTTACGACGTTTTAAGGATCTGGAACTGGAAGTTTCTAATTCGGTCTCGACGTCTTATTTTCCTCACAATTTCTTCAAAATATATGACGTCTCTTCTAATTTTTAACATAACTTTTTAATTCTGTTAAAGCATTTAAAGCAACTTGCATATTTATATCGTCGGACTGCAGAATTTTCCTCACAATACTATTTACTTTAGTCAATATTATATGCCATACATTTAGTTAACAAATGAATGAAAAGGTGCATGTGTTTTCTGCTAAACGTTTATGATATATGATTTAACATTTCATAAAGGGCATTATAAATTTCAAGTTCAACTGTTCAACTAGTTGGACAAACTTGGCTGGATCCAAAATTCAAAAAGTCAGCCAGACGTGGCCATAGTGGTGAAAGCTGTACTTAAAGTAGTAGTAAAGTACCTACTTACTTATCGATACTCCACTACAAAAAACACAATCACACCAATCATGGAAGTCGAAATCGACTCAAAAAATACTGCTCGTAGCTTGTTGCAATCATCGTAGTCGTTTTTCGACCAGACGAGTTGAAGAAATGTCAAAATCTACTACAAATCGACGTTCTGTAGCTCATTCGGAATCTCTGTAGATTAATCAAATCAATGCGATAAAGCAGTAAGAACGGTCGATGTTTTTTATTGTGACGACAGCGAAACGAAATATACCAACTTATCATGAAAAATTAACTAGTTAACAAATTCATTTGACTACCTGTTGTATTTAATAATTGTTTAGATGAAAATTACAAACCAAAAAGCAATTTGAGCAGTTGCTTGCATTCGTGGAAGCGAAACTTCATTTAGCCAAGGCCCAAGGGTAGCAACAAAAACGTTGGCAAAAATAGACACGAAGAAGGAATAGACATCACACATCAGTCACCACATTAAACTCTCTAGGACTCCCCGTTCGCACGATTTTGTTGCAATTATTATATTTTTAGCAAGGAAATTTAAATACATTAAACTAAATAGGAGAGTGTATAATGTTTAATGTATTTAAATTTCCTTACTATAACTATATAAAAAATAACAACCCGATTCTGTGCCCAATTGGCCTTATTTCGCTTTGACAAAGTGAAATATGGCCAAACGTTACAATTTGGCCTTATTTAACAAATATCTTCATTTGGCCTTATTTCTCTTGGCCTTTTTTCACAGCACCCATTTGGGTGCTTTTCACTTTTAACAAGCGAAATAAAGCCAAATCCCTCCATTTGCCCTTATTTCAATTGGCCTTATTTCACGGAACCCAAAAATCTATATGAACTTTGGTGAAGCAGTGAATGTAAAGTGTAAAGTCTTAGAATACAAAAGGGTATCGCATTTGGAATTCATCGTTAAGACAAATCCAGACTGCAAAAGACGTCATATTTAGAGAGGGCGAGCTTCAAAACCAGAATGAAGGGGATCAAGACAGGTCTATAGTGTTTTCAACATAAGAAGCTTTCTTTGAGAATCTATACAAGAATTCTTTTGGTGTTTTGGATGATAAATTGCATGGTGATTTGCATGGTAGTTTGCTTGAGGATGAACGTGAAAATACACATGATAATGCGCGTGGCTCAAAAGCAGAATTTCAACGGTAGAGAGTTGGAGAGTTCCAGTAGTTCATTTGAAGAAAACACTGAAGAAGCCAACTTAAAAGATACTGTTTTCGACTCGATAGTTGAGGATGATGTAGGTACGTGCAAAGATGAGTCATACAGGAATAAATTGAGAGGTGCAAAGAACTGGAAGAGTTCCGGTTATATAAATTATGCAGAAGAACATGCGTCTCTAGTTCAAAGTGAACCTATGAGCTACATAGAAACAGTTTCTTGTTTTGATGCGCGTCAATGGAGAGCAGCGATGACAGAAGAGGTGCAAGGTCTACATAAAAATCGGACTTGGGAATTGGTCCAAAAACCAGCATGGACGGTGAGAACATAAAGTAAGGTGAGTTAATCATAGACTCACCCAAGAATATGGAGCAGACTATGTTGAAACATTCAGTCCTGTGACGAAATTTATTTCAATTCGAACTGTTCTTGCGATTTCACCTCGTAAAGGACTCTCTTTAGTGCAGTTTGACGTTAAAATAGCCTTTTTGAATGGCGATCTGAATGAGGCCATTTACATGTGTGGCTGAGCTTAATATGGATAACCAGGGAGCAATCTGGCTAGTTAAAAATCCAAAATTCCATAAACGGAAAAAACACATTGATGTGAGGTATCATTTTCATATTTTAATTTGGCAATGCTCTAACTGGAAATGTTTTTTTTTTTTTTTTTGTTCAGAGCATTTCCATTACTTTCTCTTTATATAATAAAGCTAGTTGCAGTGCGTCCTTACTGTTACTCGAAGTTGGTCGTCTTTTTTAATTTTTTTTTTTTTTTTTTTTTTTATTCAGACAAGACTTAATAGCAATCTTCGCATATATAATGGAAATGTATTATAACATTCAGATCCGCGAAGAAGACCAAAACTTTTGAAGATCTCTATGGAGCGTTAACGAGTCAACTGATTCTGAGGAGATAGCAATGCTAGTCATGACTATGGAGCGATATCTGCTTCCGCCAGCGCGCAGTACGTGATTAACAAGAATGCCGATGAGTTTGCTGCCAAATTTTCGAGAGACGTTTAATCAATCAAAAGTAACCAGTATGTCGATGACTTGATGGATAGTACAAGCTCAAAAGAGAAGGCTATACAATTGGCCAAAGAAATGTGTTCTGTGGACCGGCAGACTAGATTCTTCATCAGGAATTGGATATCTAACTCACCAGAAGTCGTGATGAAATGAAATCCGAACTCATCAACCTTGTGGATCTTACTGTTGACTTGCTGAAATGGGAACCGAAAAGGTTCTAGGCACATGATTATGGTGGTGCACCGCATCTGACTGCTTCACCTACAAATTAAAAGCCAACCTAAGTCGAACCAATATCTTTTCCTGTCATCGACGTCCAACGAAGCGAGAAGCTCTAAGAATTTTGATTAAGATTTTCGACCCATTAGAACTTCTAGGTCCTAAAGAATTTTTTTATGTACGTTAAAATTCTTCTGAAGGATATATCCAATATCGGATGGGATGAAGAGGTGAAAGAAGTGGAATATGAAAAGTGGCTTGAATGGATTCGACACCTATCAGAAATAGTGAAACTCAACATTTCAAGATTGATTCCGTGAAGCCGATCATCTTCCCGAGAAATCATCCAATCACTAAGCTCATCATCAACGATCTTCACGTCCGTTTCAATCATCCAAACCATGAAAAAGTAATAAATTAACTGCGACAAAGATTTCACATCGCTCATATGAGGCCTGCCTTCAGGCTTGTGAGAAAAAATGCCAATATTTAGTTTAGTTTAGTTTTGTTTAGTTTTAGTTTATTGAACATATGGAAGTACAAGTAAGACAAGAAAGTCTTTTATAGTACAAAAAATAAATAATAGGACTGATGACTTAAGGTACATGAATGATAATATAAATAATACGACAAAATAATATTATGATAATAAATAAATAATATAAAGTACGTCAATATTACGATTGACCTTAATGTAAGTATTTTACATCTTCTTTTCTTGTAATTTAAAATAAAATATCTTCTTTTCTTCTTCTTTTTCATCTCCGGCGTTACGAGTAGTGATCTTGAAGCGATCACAACTCTCCCACTTTTCTGCTTCACACTAGTGACCCGCCTGTGGGGTACGCCGGCGCCGCGTTGACCTCAGAAAGCGTCGGCAAGCCTCCCGGTTTTGGATTGTTCCATGTCTGAGGCCAACCAAATGCTGCTGTTTTTGCATTTGCTTGTACCAGGAGTGTTTTGGCCTGCCTCTTCTTTTTCGTCGCGAATTCGTTGAAACGTTGTACGATATTGCTTTTTGACGGGTCTCTGCGGATCTCTCCTTTGAACATGACAATACCAACTGAGCCGGTCGTGCTGAATTTTGTCCAGGATGGTACTTTTGACATGAAGGCTTCCACGGATCTTAGTACTTCTAATTCGATCAAGCTTTGTTACTCCTGCTGTCATCCGAAGTAATTTTTTAAGACAGAGTATCAACTTTAAAACTGTTGCATGCTGCTGCCTAGGAAGTAATTCAACATTGCGTTCTTAAATTTATGACTAGAAATAATTTGTTTAATATTGTAAAAGGTAGACTGTTCCAAAGTCTGGTAGCATGAACAAAGAATAATCGCGAAGAATTTAAGTATTTTGTTAGTGGTAAATAAATAAATAAATAGGGTGGCGCAACAGAGCGAGGAGCCCCTGGGCCTAGCGCATTTCTCACAACCATGCCTTGTGAGGGAATGGAGGGGCCCTACAATTTTTCGCCGGTTTCGAACGGCTACTTGAGAATGCGTTTTTCATGGCAATGAATTTACTAACGGAGGACTTGCCAATTCCTCGCGAAAGGCGATACCCGTGGAAAAACATTTTTGCATTTTGCCTCTGCTGGGATTCGAACCTCGAACCTCTGGGTTAGCAGGTGGACATGCTAACCATTACGCTACGGGTACCAGTGGTGGGATGAGGTTTAGTGTTCTAGGAGAGTTACAATGTTGTATTTTTTCAAAGAGGTAGGATGGAGTTTGGGTTATTAATAGTTTGTGCATGAAAGTACTACACTTAATGTTTAAAAATTGTTGAAATGAGCACCCAAGGGCTTTATAATGAAGATGCGATATATGGTCATGACGTCGCAGTCCAAAGACATATCTCAACATATCATTAAAGGACACTAACAGTTTATGATACGACTGGGAAACTGGTTTACAATATACAACTGTTCCGTAACTAATCAGAGGCAACAACAGGACTTTTATCAGCCTAAGCTTCGTATTTTTGGGGGTAAAGTTGGCACACAGCCATAGTTTTCGTAGTCCACCATAAATTTGCGCAATAACACAATCAATGTGATCACTAGCCGATAAATAAGGTGCAATTTATTTTGAAGCCTAAGTTTGTTACGTTGTCAACAAAGTGAATCTGAGAACTTCCTAAGTAAACCGACGGAATATTATCAGGATTAATAATATTAATAATTAATTAATAATAATTTTTAATAAATAAAGTTTAACCGCAACCTCCTAGGATAGCTCAACTCACACCCGTACGAGTCGCACCATTCTGTCGACCCTTCTCATTCGTCGAAGTCGATTACTTTGGGCCCATGTACACGATGGGGTGTACTGCTGACGTGTCTGACAACCAGGGCAGTTCACCCCAAAATCGCATATTACTTATCAGCAGATTCTTGAATTTTGGCTATCCGTAATTTTATTGCAAGGCGAGGCGAGGCATTCCTACCGAAATTTTCAGCGACAACGGAACAAATTTCCATGTTAAGGAGCGAAAATTAAGAGATGCGCCAAAAGAAGCCAACAGAAAATTGATGGTAACATTTACAACAACTGATACTAAATGGACTTTCATCCCACCTGGATCATTGCATATGGGGAGCAGCTGGGGAAGGCTAGTGAGGTCAGTAAAAACCTCCCTCTACAACACCATGTCAACAAAGGAACCCTTCGGATGAGTTGTTACGGAGTATGTCATAGAATTCGAAAACATAGTAAACTCCCGCTCCAACTATTACTCGCCGAACCAAATGGTTCACATCAGTAAAGCCCATTCTAAAAGACTGATATTGCTTTGATGGTCGACCCCCTAAGTCCAGGAAACTGCTGGCTTAAATGTCGTGTAATCCAAACTACGATTTCGAAAGATGGCCTAGTTCGAAACGCCTGTATGCAAACGCAAACTGTAATTTATGAAAGACCAGCTGTGAAGTGAGCTGCTCTACACTGAACCAAATTTGGTAGTCAGATTGAATAAAAAGTAGGTAGAATTGAAGAATGGGTGATCAATAAAAGGTCAATAAAACCTATCCGTTAGTTTGAAAAATATTTTGTACTATTCAACAAATTTTGTTGTTTTGAAGAAATGCATAAAATGTTTTGTTGTTATGTTAAATCCACAAAACTTTGTGAAATTGAATAAATTTCATCATTCTCCACTGAAATTAAGTGAATAATCATTCTTCAACTTAACTAAATGTTTTTTTTATTTTGAAGTAACATTCTTCAAGCTTCAAGGTGAAACAAAATTTATTCATTTCAACTTTTTGATTTCTTTAAATTGAAAATGTATTCTTCAACTTGACAAAGTGTTTCCAAACTTTCATCATTTTCTTCTTCACTTTAACACTCAATTTTTTTTTTCAAATTGAATAAACATTCTTCCAATTGGTGCATCTTCTTCTTCAATTTTTAATAAAAGTCATAAAGACATGGAGGATCTATAGAGATCACTTGACCTCAACTCCAAAAATTAGCGTTTCGCCCAGGTCTTCTTCAAATCAACAAATCTTTTTTTTTTGCTAGTTTAACACATCCATTTCATCAATATGATGCCTTGTGTTCTTCAACTTGAAGATTTTTTTCGAATTAATGCACGCGCGTTCCGTCAAATTGATAGAATATTCTTCGGTTCAATGGATTTTTTTCTTCAAATTTACTATCATTTCTTTGATTTCACGCATATTAATCTTCATTTCAACGCTTTGCTTTATTCGAATTGATATAAAAAATGTATGGATCTCTTCAAATTTGTGAGGAATCATTGCTAAATGAGAAAAACATTTCCTTTGAATCAAACAAATATAAAATTTTCAAAAACAAATTCTATTTTTATTACAAAAATCTTATTTATGGTTTGCTTAACTTATTAATTACTGCACTCACTTTTGGACTATTTTTATCAAAAGTCGTCTCAATTTTATAAAAAAAATTTTGCATATACCAAACAAATTAAAAATCTTGAACGATAGGTCTATGCCAAAAGAGTTCGCTTGTATTAAATCCCGTCGAAGTATACCACTTCGGTTCTAAGACAGTTCCAGCAACAATTACCAAGAGTTGAGTGTTCTTGCGCTCATTCTGCCTTCGAAGAATCTCTTCCTCACATGCCACTATAGTGGAACCAACAAATAGGAAGATTGCTTGAAGATAACCGCCTGAAAAAAAAATTTAAAAATAAAAACAATATATTTTTAAATTTTCTATTCTCCATACAAATATTTTTAATTTTTACTTACTTTCAAATAGTCTACTTTTCTATTCATTTCAGCTAGAATTAATAATTATCTAAGAGGAATGATGCAGCTTAGTATTTTTTTTTTTTTTTAATACACTCAACTGGATATTACTTACATATTATTCATGTTTCCTGATTTCTGACAGACGGCTTTGCCATGTCATAAAAGATTTGTTAGAACTTAAAAATGTTAATATGTACAAAATACTTAAATGCAATAAAATCTTCACCTAATCTGAATAAAAATCTTATTCATGTTTCCTTCTTTTCCACAGCACTTGCGGTGTTAATATTAAACTTGAAACGCTACTCACAATCACAACTTTACACAAGAACTTCACTCAATTGAGTGAATGTCTTGACTTTGAGAACGGTCAAGCAAAATTAATAATTAAGAAATTTCTTCGGTTTGAAGAAAATTTCTTCAATTTGAATAAGACACTAAGCAGTATTTGAAGAATTTTCTTCAAATTGAAGAAAATACAATAAATAATCCGTAAAACTGTTCAATTGCTTCAGCTTGTACAATAACAGGTGGAAGAAATATCTTCATGTTGACAAATTTCGTCAATGTGAAGAAAATACTGAAGAAATTCCTTTTAAAATAATGAACAATTTATCATTTTGAGTTAAAACCAAAGACTGAAGAAAATTCTTCAAAAGGATCGATTTCTTGAATTAAAAAAAAAAATATTGCATTCAATGAAATTTACTCAATTTGATTAAAATAAAGCAAGCGATTGGAATCGTTACGAAATTTCTTCAGTTTTAAGTTTGTCAATTAAAAAAAAAAAAGAAAAAAACATAGCAAGAAACCCGTTAGCCCAACTGTTTCAGTATACCATAACCATTTGAAGAAAATTCTTCAAGTTGATAATTTTCGTTAGTGTGAAGAAAATATAAGCGCTTAAAATGCTATATTATCTCTGAGAAGTTAGTCGTGTAGACCACAGGTGTCGCACTAATTTTTTTTTTTTTTTTTTGTATTTTAACAGTTGAATAATGACATGAATGAATTTAAACAAAAATCGATTTTCTGATTAACCACAGATCTTTAATTTAAGAATAAATTGGAAACTTGAAAAAAGTAAAATGAACTTAATCTTCTCGACTAATCTTCTGTCAATTAAATCTTAAAACTAAATTTTAAAATAACCATTTCTTAATTAAACATGTTTTAACGTAAGTGAAGAAAATTTGAATAAAAAATTATGTTTTTGAATAACTGAATCATTGAAAATTAACAAAATGTTCTTGTTAATTTGATAAAAATTCATTCGTTTGAATAAATTACTAAATCAAGCAGCATTTGAAGAAACCATGATCGTTTTGATTATTTAGTCTTCAATTTGAATAAAAGAACTATGAAAAATTGTTGATTTAAATAATTTTTTCTTAAAAATATTTTCGAAAATGTTTCGTCAATATCACTTACAAGATGAGGTGGATCTAACTATTCCAGTTTGGCAACATGACAAAATTTCGTTTGATTGAATAAAAAACTAAATCATGCAGCATTGAAGAAAATATTATCGTTTTGAATATTTGATCTTCAATTCGAAGAAAAAAACTATGAAAAATTGTTGTTTTGAATTATTGATTCTGCAAAAATTAACAAAACATATTCGTCAATATCACCTACGTGATTTGGTTCAGTGTAGACATCAAAGCAAATAAGGGTCTTAGCCCACGTTCGGAACTAAAAAGGGGAAGTGAACACTGAACAGCCCTGCTGTGGCCTGATGTAGCCAGGTTGTTATGTTCAAAAAGTAATTACTTCCGTGGTGGCCCGCAGCTCTCAGCTCAACTTAAAAGCCGGAAATATACACCAAACGAAGCAATTTTCAGCAAGACCCAAGTTTTATTATAAAAATACAAATGTACAGATCTTTTAAAAATACCACCTGTTTAGATAAGTAAAGATTTGAATGATCCGTCACAAATATTGAAAGTAAAATAAAAAGTTCATATTAAAAAAGAAGAATTTAAAATTTAAGAGTCAGACAAATATACTTCACTAGCTACTTTGCTTTGTGGCGAACCTTTGTCATAAGCTTACAATTGGCAGCACCTTTCGTAAAGCAGGCAGACAATCTCGCGAAAAGCAAGCAGACAACCACACGAGCATAAACGAAATTCTTTCGCCTGTCATCAGCAATCAGCCACATGCTTTTCCAATTTTACGCATTCGACATCCCGCTCTCATGACATGTGGTCAACTTAAATTCATTAAAAATAAAGTAATATTTTATTTGAAGTAGAGTTCTTATCTTTATTTAATAGGACCTCTAAAGTGGTGACCCCGACGTTCGCAGTTATAAGCAGCAAAATATTTTTATAGAAGAAAGAGAAGGAGACTCCGCTAGTAACGCATTGCCAGACGAACTAACGAAGGATAAAGCTGATTTGTTCAGAGCAACAGAAGCGCAAACGATGGAACCCGAAATAGCAGGAGTAAACGTGATCGTGAAAATTCCTCCATTCTGGAAAGAAAAACTTGAATTATGGTTCATTCAAGTTGAGTCACAGTTTAGTTCGGATATAAGGAAATACCACACAGTTGTAGCAGCAATTGAAAGTAGTGTTCTGACTTCTGAGCCAAGTTAGCGACGTCTTGCTAAACCCTCCAGCAGAAGAAAAATACGGGAACCTAAAGCAGAAACTCATAACACGATTCACTGACTCAGATCACCATCGCTTACAAAAGCTCTTGCAGGAGATAGAACTGGGAGATCGGAGACCATCTCAATTGCTGAGAGAAATGTGATATCTCGCTTGGACCAAAATGGATGACGAGCTGCTAAAGTCGCTTCGGTTGCAAAGACTTCCCGCAAATATGCGTTCTATTATCTCTGTAAGTACCGAGGATCTTGATAAATTAACAGAACTAGCCGAACAATTGCAGATGTAAATGAAGTACCGCAAGTGCATGGAATTAACGGGACAGAACAGCAAAATCAGCAGTTGCCATTCACGAACATCAGATATTAGAGCTAACACGTGCCGTAACTGAACTGAAAACACGTTTTACCTCTCGACCTCGCAAGTCGCAACCGATCTCGCTCTCGTTTTTTTTAATCAAAGTCGGAGTAGCAGCAGAAAGCGATCAACAAATAACGAAACCACAGATAGCTATTGTTGGTATCATCGAAAACACGGAGCCGATGCAAGGAATTGTAGAGCTCCATGTTCTTTCCATGCTTCGTTAAACTATCTGGCCAGTCTCTAATGGCGACAGCCACTGGTGCTAATAGTTCTCCCTAGTTCTTTTTGTCAAAGACCCTAAGAATAACTTATTGTTTCTTACAGACACGGGAGCAGATATTTCTACAATACCACCAACAATACAGCAAAAGAAAACGTGTCACTCTGAAACATCAAATCTATACGCAGCAAATAACACTCCCATCCGGACTTATGGAAACAAAACCCTTGTGCTTGACCTCGTTTGCGGCGTGTTTTCAAATGGAGTTTTGTGATTGCTGACGTATCGCGATTCGCGACCGATAATTGGAGCGGATTTTTTGAAGCACTTTGGAATTTTAGTTGACCTTAAGAACCGTCGACTTATAGATCAGCGAACGTCTATGTCTACCATTGGATTCATCACAAAAATTCCATCGACCGAACTAACTAACGTCAATCGTGAGATACCGTTCCAGGAATTGCTGCACGAGTTCAAAGATATAACACGTGAAACACTAGCAGCTCGAACTATGAAGCACGATGTTACTCATCACATTCCTACCACTGGACCCGTTCACGCAGGATACAGACGACTTCCACCAGAAAAAGTAAAAGCTGCTAAAAGGGAGTTTGTAAGCCTTATGGAACAGAGAATTTGCCGTCCTTCAAAAAGTGCGTGGGCAAGCCCCTTGCATATGGTCCCAAAGCACAATGGAGAGTGGAGACCCTGTGGCGATTATCGTCGGCTTAACGCCAATTTGGTTCCCGATCGATATCCTATAAGACACCTACAGGATTTTACCGGTTTTTTGCAAGACGCTACCATTTTTTCGACATTAGATTTACAGAAGGCATACCACCAGATACCGGTAGAGCCTGATGACATATTGAAGACAGCCATTATCACATCATTTGGACTGTGGGAGTTCCTTTTTATGCCACCTGGATTAGGGAATGCTGCCCAAACATTCCAGCGATTCATAGACAACGTGCTAAGAGGCTTAGACCTCGCTTTCCCATATATTGACGATGTACTTGTCACTTCAAATAGTATGAAAGAACATCAAAAGCATCTTCGAATAGTTTTTGAACGATTACGTTAGTATGGCTTGGTGTTAAATGTGGACAAAAGCCATTTCGCACAAGAAAAAGTGACATGCTTAGGCCATACAGTTAACGCACTTGGCATCAACCCACCAAAACATAAAGTACAGGGTATTCTTGATCCTAAGCCAGAAAAGGTATGCGATTTAATACGTTTTCTTAACTCTATAAACTTTTACAGGCGATTTCTGAAGAATGCTGTGGACGAGTAAGCCATACTCCAGCAAGTAATTCCAAAAGGTAAAAAGAAGAACAAAAGTTTGATTGCGTGGACTTCAGAGACGGAGAAGAGCTTCGAAAACTGTAAAAAGGCTCTTGTTGAAGCAGCTTCACTAGCCCATCCAAAAGCAAATGCACAGCTTGCGTTAATGGTCGATGCATCTGATGTGGCGGTAAGAGGCGCTTTCCAGCAATTTTTCGATGGCAAATGGGAACCCCTCGGTTTTTTTTTTTTCAAAGAAGTTGACCCCATCGCAAAGAAAAAACAGTGTATACGACAGAGAGCTGCTTGCCGCCTATATGTCTGTGAAATATTTTCGCTTCGTGCTGAAAGGGCGCAATTTTTGTATTTTTACGGATCATAAGCCACCAGTGGCGAGGCGTGAATAATTCCATATGGTAACTCGAAGAAAACATAGTCTCCAACTATTTGAATTTCAAAAGTAAACTTGATATTTTTTCGTGCAATGCATGTCTTTGCATCAAGCCAAAAAGTCAAGTATTTCAAACCGACTTTGCTATACCTTTAGTCATTTAATTAAATATAACAATGAGCTTAACGCATAAAAAAGTGGTTTCGAAAGAAACCTTTTTGGCAGATGCGTATGCAATGTCTTAAATAAATATATATTATGTAGTTAATTCAAATGAAAATAGGAACATAACAATTCACAAATGTTTTGTTTAAAATAATAAAAAAAAAAATGTAAGTATGATATATGTAGTAAAAAGCAAAAATTAATGATTTTATATGTTTATCTATTTAAAAGCGTGAAATGTCTTATTAGTTAGTATAAGACATTTCACACTTTACTAATATTTTCTTATTTGTACTCTTGAGCTACGATCTTTTTTATTGAAATCTGCCAAAACTCTTTGGTAAAAGTCAGGCTTACTTTTAATATTTAGAAGAAGCTGTTTTTCTATAGAAATAATTGCTAAATCAGAAAGCCTGTTTTCTCCTTGAGTATTTCTTAAATAAGTGTGAATTCCCTTAAGAGCTGAAAAGGATCTCTCGACGGAAGCAACAGTTATCGTGAATGATGAACACAAACCACTTAAGTTAAAAATTGGTGGGAATGTGTCACGTAGTTTTTCATTTTTTAAATGCTTATGAAGCGCTAGAGCGTCAAGGCTTCTAAGAGAAGAAGTTGAATACAAAACTTTAAGTTCATTTTTCAGAGCTGTAAAATCAAAAATACCAGGAAAAAAATTTATTAAAGTAGATATTTGCTTATCTACATTGGAAATTGAAAAACGTTCATATTTTGATTTATTGAGTAAATTAAATTTGTGAATGTTTTGTATCGTGTTTTTATTTGAGCTATAATATTGTCTTTTATTTCTACAAAAAGATGTTTGTAATTTGATTTTGAATCAATTTCCAACAATCTTCTTTTCCGTTTTGGTTCAAAGCAATCGTTTATGCTTTCAAAAATGGATTCAAACTTACTAAGAAAGTCAGTTCTAAGCCAGAACTCAAAATTTTCAATTTCTTTTTTTTTAATGTGCATTCAACATCTGTTTGCTTATTTTGAATTAAATTAAAGAGAATGTCGGTTTTAACAAAAATTTCGGAGAGAGTATGAAGAAAAAAACAAAAATCTTTGGCTTCTAATTTAATAAACAAACTCTCGGCTATAGAAAGTGAGTCAGTATTCCATTCTTTAGGGTTGTTTATTATATTATTAAAAGTTTCAATCATATCTAACCTGCAATTTAAAATCACGTTTATTATCCGTGAATGATGATGCCAGCGAGTTTCCGATACCCCATGTATGTGTCGGTTGGCTATTTGCTTCAATAGATTAGAACGTTTAGATGATTTATTAAAAAAACGGACGATTGCCAAAAAAATTCCGATATATTTTCAAGAGAACACGATAGTACTAAATTTAAGACGTGGGCATAGCAAGGAATAAAGTAAGCCATTGGACAAGCATCCAGTACTTTCTTTTTTACACCACCAACGTGCAACGTCCCCTGACATAACTGCCGCTCCATCGTAGGATTGTCCAACCAACTTATCCTTGAAGGAGAATGTATCAAGTAGATTAAAAACATGCTTTGACAGCTCATCTGCATTGCGACATTCACTTACATCAAAAAAACCAAGAAATCTTTCTTCAATTCCATCTTCGGTTAAGTACCGTAGAATGGCACTTAGTTGTGTTCCCTATGGCTTACGTCTGGTGTTTCGTCTATCATAATAGATACAAATCGCGTTTTGCTAATTTGTATTTTGATTTCAGATCTCAAAACTTCTGCGATACTATGTATCAAATCGTTTTGTATATCACTTGATATACCACTAAATTTGGATTTTGTGCACTTGAACACTGTTTTAAATGAGTAATTAAGTATAATAAAGTTTCAATATAATTGCCACGATTACTGGAATCTGGTTTTTCATCGTGACCTCAGAATGCCTGCTCTTGTTTTCCTTAAAGAACTACTGTATCGATAAAACGTTCCATTAATTCAAGATTCTTTTCAACTTTTTTGTTGTGTACCGTAAAAGAATTCCCTAAAGACGTTTCAATTCGATTAACGCCAAAATCATGCAGAGATACAACTGCGTAACTGCGTATACGTATATGTTTTTCTGTCGTGACATGTTTTTTTGCAGAGTTCATTAAATTGTTAATGTCAGCGTAACCTGCACGACTCCAAACACTAGGAGGATTGGAAAAAAGAAGGCAAGGAAAACAGAACATTTTATTTAATATACAGCTCCCTGTCAACCAAGTATACTTCTTGTACAATAAATCTTTGAAATGGTTAACGAAACCATATCTCTTAGCTTGTATTCTATTTTCATGGAAGGGGTAGCGCGTCCTAAATCTATAACTTTTTTTCTTCTTGAATCTAAGCTGATTAAAATTATTTGTTTCCTCTAAGAGAAAATCAGTTAGGCAAGAGTCTACGAATATTAAAGCCATAATCAAACCACTGAAACTAACTATCAGAAAACTTTTCACACATTTTGCACTTTAATTTCAATTTTTCAAGCCTTAATTTGTAATATTTGAAAAAAAAATCACAAGCACTAAATCAATTTAATTAAGTAGGGAGCGTATCAAAATCACACTTTTCAAAATCCCGTTTTTCAAGAATCCCGAAAAAAAGTTTTAAAATCCCGTCTACTAAAATACTGCTTTTTTACAATCCCGACTTCTAAAATCCCGCTCGATCAAAACCCTTATTTATTCACGAAAAAAAATAGACAAAAAATTAGCAAAACTGGTTTTTTACGTCGCATTGCTCACAGCATACAATAACACTGATATAAAATTATAAGAAATATTGTTGATGATTACACTGGTCAACAAAATTTGCGGTTTTTCGGTACCAGAAAGGAGACCATGTTTTTATTAAGGTTTTTACCTTGCTTCATCCAAATCTAGCCTCAGAATTGATTGGCTACGTGTCATTTTCGAGATATTGAGCCTTCAAAATCGAAAAAAATAAAAATGTTTTAACATGAAAAAAATTCAACCCAAAAACAGACCAATACTTCTCCTATGGTTTTTCGTGTGCTGAATTCAAATCAGTTCTCAAAATGGGTGTATTACATCAAATTACTGTGATATTTAACTTTAAAAGTTGTAATGCATGGTCAATCTCTGTTTTGAAGCCTTGGTAGAGTCTTGAAAGTATATTTGAGTCAGATAGAACATTTTTGAAGGTTCTTGGTGTGCTTAATTCAAATCCAGTGGTTGGAGCACGAAAACTAAACCTAATGGAAACAAAAACGGTAATTTTTTTTGATTTGAAGGCACAGGTCTAGTTTTCGAGAGCCAACTCGAAAACTAGACCTGATGAAATGAAAATGAATATGGCAATAAAATGAGGGTATATAGGTTACTCAAAATTAGCAAGTACCTTTCTTGTTAAAAAATTTTGTGGATCAGTGTAATAAGTTCCTTTCCTATGTTCTTTTTTTTAGTGCACCATTTGATAAGCTAATAATCTATTTTGATAATTTGAATTGTTGTTATTTGCTTAGCGCTACAATAAATGTATTTCAAACGGGTTGGTAAAGTTTGCCCCAAAACAAAAGCCCCAATCGAAAATGCCCAAACGCAAAATCCCCAAACGCAAAATCCCCAAACGAAAATCCCCAACTCCCAAAATCCCCAAAGAGAGAATCTACAAACCCAATATCCCCAAAACAAATATATTCAAGTAGTGAATCATGCGATCAAATCGCTCGCGAGTTACATATATATATTTTGGATATAATATGTATACGAATAAAAACACCAGAGCACTTCGTTGTGTCTCGTTAGACGGTTAAGTTTTTATTAAACATTTCATTCCATACATTTTCACTAGATACCTACTTAAATTAAAGGTCAATGCATTCAGCTTCCTATGGCCTTCGGTAGTTAGAAGTTCCCATAGGAAATTGATGCATTGACAATTTAGGGTTTGCATTCAGTTTCCTATGGCCTTCGGATATTGTGAGGTTCACATAGGAAACTGATGCATCGACAGTTTATGGGTTGCGAAGCAACACAAATGTGCCGTCGTCAAGTTTGCTGACTTTCATTTGTGTAACTTCACCCCCCTTTGATTCAAAATTCTCCTGAATTTTATTTTCTATTTTCTTTACAATACTTTTAACATTTTTATTCTTTTTTTGTATTATAAAAATAAGAATTCCTATTATTATTATAGCTAGACATACAATGAAGATTGTGATGAAACTTATTATATAATTATTATTTTTATGGTATTTTAATTCATTGATGTGTTTTAAATTTTGAATTTGATATATTTCTAACATAGTTTCAAAACTTAATTTTTCTGTAATATTAACATTTTGATCTGCCTCATAAGAAAATTTATGAACAAATTCCATATTAAAATTTGAAATTGAAATATTTCGTATATTAATTGTACAGTTATTGATGTTTATAATAAAATTTCCATTTAGTACTAGATTTCTATCATCACAACCGTTCACAATCAATTCTTTTCTTAAATTTTTACATACAATTAGGTTTTCTTCAATATTTTCAATTACAGTCTTATTGTTTATTCTAAATTTACATATACCTTCAGTTAAACAATTATCCGTTATCTTTAAATCTTTAATATTAATGTTGTTTGGATTATAGTCATATTTAGTTCCATTTAATTCAATGTATTCTACAGCCATTATATCTATTTCTTTGTTTTCTTTGTTGGGCATAGGCATTATCATTTTTAACTGGGTTTGAATATAACTTTTTGGGAGTTTTATAGCTAGTATTAATTTTGTTCCATTCAATTTGAACGCTCCTATCTTGGAATGTTTTAGTTTAAAAAAATCTAAATCAGAAGACATTATTTCTTCTCCTGTTAATATACTAGGATGTAAAATACCTTGTTTGGCGGAAGCTATGTTGTCTAAAATGCTATCAATTTTATCATTAAGAATTTTGAGCTTTAAGAGTTGATCTGTTTGCAAAAGCTTAATCGTAAAATTATTCTGATTCTCCACTACGTTATTGTAAATTTCTGAAATATGTTTTCTGTCTTCTTCTACAACTACCTTGAAATTATTTATATTATTCATTATATGCTCGTTAATTTCTATCTGTTTGTTTAAATTTCCTATCGCATTTCTGTTATTGATATCAACAGTTTCAAAATGTTGTAAAATGTCTTGCCTATCATTATCGTCCATGCTCGCGTACAACTACTTTTGAGCAGTTCCAATAAAGTTAATTATACCTCTCTTTGTTCGCTTTTGTCGGAAGGTGGATGCAATAGTTCTTACTTTTGCTTTAATATTTATAATTTCGTTAACTATTGATAAGCTATTTTCTATTTTTAGTTTTTGTAAATTTATTTCAATGGCTTCAACTGCTGCTGCAATTTCTCTGGTATCAATAATGTGAACAATTGTTTGGGTATTATTGATTAGTTCTACTGAACCGCGATTTAGAATAGTGTAACCTTGGTCCGTTTGAATTTGCGATATTAGAAGTGCCGGTTCCGCTACCATTATTGTCATCATCATGAGAACAATCTTCAGCCATAAGGTTACCTGCAAATTGATTTGGTCTTTTTATATTAGTGGGGTCCACATTTCTTAAAGAATGTTTTCTATAATATGTTTCATTTTTGTGTCTCAAGTGTTTGTAATTCCTTATATAGCCCTCATTTCGATTTTCCTCATAGCTTTCCCTAAAAGTATTTCTTTTACCTATAATTTTTTTCTTTTTCTCTTCTAGTTTCTTTTTTAAAATTAGCGGATCTGTTTTCTCGACTTCATTGGGACTCATACCTAATGTGGAGTGGTATCTGTTATTATAAATTTGAATAGCTTTGAATATTTTCCGATTTGTGGACATATCTTTATTTTTGATTGTTAGCAAAATTTCTAATAACGTCGAGTGAAATCTTTCTATGTCCGAGTTTCCAGTATGCGAGTTTGGTTTTGTCATGTGCATTTCTATTCCCTCTTCTCGAAAGTGTTCTTTTATATTTTCAGAATTAAATTCATTGTCACAAACGATTTTTCTGGGTTTTCCGAATTTATTTAATTGATCGTCTATACATTCTAGTTTACTAGTCCAGTTTTTGCTGGTTAAACTATAGCCATAAGCTTTTTTAGTGAATTTATCTACGAATGTCAGATATATTAATTTATTGAAATGATAAACGTCCATATGCAATACTTCGTTTCCTTTATTCGGAGTTTCTGTTAGTTTAAACTTCGGTCTTATCGGTTTTCTATCATATTTCCCTTCCTGACATGTTTGACAGTTTCCTTTAACCTTGGATATTTGCTTAGCTAATCCTGGGTAGTATAACTTATTTTTTAGAGTTTGTAACGAAACCGGTGTTCTCCCCTCCCTCTCCTAGTAGACCACCCTTACAACCCCATATGTACAGGCATATGAGGCTGCAGCAGAAGAGAGAGGGGTGTCCAGGCTGTGGCCGCTGGCATGCTTGTATAAGCCAAAGGCTATGCTCGTCGCGGGGGGGGGTTCTTGCAACCACAGCACTGAACGGTGTTACGTAATATCATGCCGGAATTAAAAAAAATGATCGAAGAGCCGGAATTGTATTTTTTTGAGGGGATAAGAGGATGTGATTTCGAAGGGGTGGGTCTCAGATGGTCTAGACCCTGGAGGTTTATCCCACCCATGTATCCGCTTGGGATACCCTGTGGCTACTGCGACCTCCGATTTTGCGCAGCAGCCCCTAATCCGAGAGAAATTCGCGTAGAACTTACCCTGTCATCGTCTACTCTCAATCAGCAAATCCACCTCCACCGTTGACCTGAAGAATCAAAATTTTACGCCGACATGGCAACCTTTGAACTGGCTTCCCAACAAAATCATCAAAATTTCAAAAGTAAAAAAAAAAAAATAACGTTATCTCTGGGATAACAAAAAAAAATTAGATTGAGTTTTGAATTGAGATGACAATTTTGTTTTATTATGCTACCAACAAAAAAAAATAAAAAAAAGGAGTTTATCTATTCCAAATAAAAGACATTTCATCAAGATAAATTGAAAAAAAATTAAAAAAAAAATTTACACAATAATTTTTAATAATTAATAATGTGGTTATACAATTGGGGTTTTGTCTTTCCTTCTTCTTTTCAATTTTCAATTTTCCTAATAATCAAAAAAAAAGAAAATGTTGGCAACCATGCCAGCAAAGCACGAAAAAGAAAAGTACATGCATACATATATTCTATAAAAATAGTGAAACCAAAAAAAAAGAACAATTGGAAAAATATATGAATGTCACTTACTTGATTTTTTTGGTATACTTTGTCTATACCTCCGCCGATGTTTCCGCCGTGGTGCACCGCGCTGGAACAGCAGCTATGTATTTATTATAGTGGATGAATTTCACTATCCTTTATTAAGATATATATATATGTATATACACTTATAAATTTCATTCGTTTACCTTTTTATATGTAATTAATTGTTATGAAAAAAAAAAGAAAGAAAATTTCCCGCAACCGCACTTACAATTGTTAATTTAAAAAAAAAGGAAAAATTTAAGGGTTCCACAAGTTATAATTTTTTAAAATTAAAATAATGAATTTACACACGCATGAAGTACACACCGCACTAGGGATAAGGGATGGAGGGTAAGTATGGGGTATAATAATTCTTTTTTTATGTATTTTATTTATTTTTTCTCTAGGACCACAAGGACACTTTGGGGAAAGGTAAACGCAAAATCACAGCTCCAGCAACTCCGGTAGGGTCCTCAAAACTTCTGCTTGTCCAATTATCAGCTTTTCTATTTTTTTCTTTTTTTTTCAGGGTAACGCCTTCTTTTTTTTTCTCTAACTTTCAGGTAAGGGCACAGGTAAGTATTTTTTCTTCTTTTAATATTCAGAATATTGAATATTTCTATTTTTTTCTTTTGTTTTCAGGGTAACGCCTTCTTTTTTTTTCTAACTTTCAGGTAAGTGCACAGGTAAGTATTTTTTTTCTTTTAATATTCACTTAATATAGGTTTCTTTCGTATATTGTTTTCAGGGACACCTTGTCACCCAAATAAAAACTAAATTGTGGTAACTTTAAAAAAAACCAAGTTCGGGGTACTTTGTACGCCCTTTAGCACAATTTTTTTGATTTAACGTGGTACTGGATTTTTTTTCATCCCACCACTGCCTCGCACTGCCACGCACTTTTCGATCGGTCTTTTTATAGGTTTTTAATTTAACTTCATCATAAAAAAGTTCACCGCGTCACAATTCGTATAAAGCCACGAACGCCCAGATGAAAAAAAATTTTCCCGACTCGCTTCCTTTTTTTTTCTATCTTACTTATTGACTCGTATTATTTTCGTCCGCCCAAGTTGAAGACTAGCCACTTAATGCCCTCTACCACCTTTGCTACCGGCGACGATACCCTTTGATGGTTTAATCCTCTCATCTACCAGCGGACCGTTGTGTACATAGATATGCACTTCGCTCAGCAAGTACATGACAAGATCATACCATCTGGGTAACGGCCACCTGTAATGCTAAGCAATGCAAGCTGTGGGGTCAGGCGAGCCTCTGCTGATCGTCGTACGATGACGATGGAAAATTTTTGGCTGTGCGTGGGCAGCGGTACTTGTTAGTGGTTTATGTAAGTTATTAGGTTATCGTGTGTTATGTATTATTTTAATTTTGAATTATTATCGACTTACAGTCTGTGTTACAGGTTATGATTATGATTATTGTTATTATTTTTATATTATATGTGAGTTATTTATGTGGTAAGTATTATTATTATTTAATGATTATTAAATTCGTTTATAGGTAATAGTATGTTATGGAAGGTAAGTATTATAGTAATTGGTGTATTATTATTGATTTTGGTAAGGTTATTGGTAAGTATTTTATTTTTTTTTTGTTTTGTTTACAAATTATTATTGGGTAAGTATTATGATAGTTCTATTATGTTATAATTATAGTATGTTATGTGTAAGTATTGTATTATAAAAGGTAAATGTTATAGAAGGTAAGTATAAGGTATTTTTTTTTTGTGGTTATAATTATATTAGGTTATAGGGTTGGTAAGTATCATATATTATATTTATTTATGTGTGCTGTGCTGCGTGTTTAGGCGTTCCCCACAAAACTTCTACTTTCCTGAAAACTTGGTTTGAAAGACAGGAGAAGAGAAAGGAACGCATTCGTTTTGAGTGCTTTTCTTTTTCCTGTGTGTCTCATGCTCAGACTGGCAGCCGGGCTATGAAAGACTATCGCCTGACATCTTTGCCGTGATAGACGCCTACCTTCTTACCATTAAGATCTTCTAACTCATAAAGGTTATTGCCTATCAGTTTGGATACTCGCATCTTAACGAATTTCGGACTTAGCTTCGCACTGAAACGTTTATTTGCGTCACTAAGCGCGAAGTTCCTTCGAAAGACGATATCCCCAACCTTATATTTCGCATCTTTGCTGCGCGTGTTGTACGCATTTTCATACCGCGCATGCGCGTCAGCCAGGGTGTTTTTTATATAGGAATGAAGAATATTCATCTGCGAGGACTTAGATAAGAACTCGAGATCCGAATTATTAAGCGCATTGAGCTGGCGGAGTAGACGGTAATCGGCACCGTGTTCAATGCATTTCTGGCCAAAAAGGGCCTCGTATGGCGACATATGAATAGCCGAGTGTACCGTCGTTCGCAGGGCGCTGGCTATTGCAGGGAGATTGGAGTCCCAATTCCTTTGATCCCGGTCGATGTAAGATCGAATGGCCGCAAGTATCGAGCGATTGACACGCTCACTAGCATTTGCTTGAGGGGAGTAAAACGCCGTCCTCACGTGAGTGATGCCATACGTAGCCATACGCTTCGCGAAGTCGCGGCTCACGAACTGTTTGCCGTTGTCAGACAGGATGGTTTCGGGCGTGCCAAAGATGAAGAAGACCTGTTCTTCCAAGAATTTCAGCACAACCTCTGTTGTGGCTTTGCGGATGGCCTTCACTATCACAAACTTTGTCAACTGGTCCAACGCTATTACAATGTGCGTATTCCCGTCTCGCGAGCGAGGATACGGACCTAGGAAGTCGATGTAGAGCATCTGAAATGGCCTGTCAGCTCCGAAGGCCTTTCCCATAGGAGGCCTAAGGATTGCGTTTGGAGCTTTCGAGGACTTACAGACCTCACATCCGCCTAAAAATGTCTTGACCTGGGCTGCCATGTTAGGCCAAAAGAATTGTTTCTGCAGTCGATACAGAGTCTTCGCGATTCCACCATGCGAAGCTCGAGGTGGTTGATGGGCAAGCGAGATCAAACGCTCAGTCAGCTGTTCCGGAACCCAAAGCTTCCATACTTGGTCATCTTCAATAGGATGACCTGTGCAATGTTTGACCTTCTTGTAGACGAAATTTTCCGACACTTGAAGGTCAGGTAGCTTATCTGTTTGGTCTCGGATGCTGTCTATGATCTTGCGGTATTCCGCAGATTGAAAACTAGGGTCCTCAAGATCAATGTGCAACACATCCCAGGTATCTTTCAACATCGAAACATCGCATCCCAGAGAGTCCACCCCATGGACTCGCGATAGTGCATCAGGTACAACATTCTGTGATCCCTTGCGATGCTCGATGCTGAAGTCAAACCCTTGAAGTTTTAGGCTCCATCTAGCTAGTCGGCCACTAAGATCCTTCTGGCTCATCAACCACTTCAAGCTCGCATGATCAGTCACTATTCTGAACGGGTGTCCTTCGACGTAGGCGCGAAACTTCTGAACTCCCATGACCGCGGCCAGACATTCTCGCTCGGTTACATTGTAATTTCGCTGGGCCGTGTTGAGTTTTTGCGAGTGGTAGAAAATCGGCCTTTCATTTCCCTCGTCATCCTTCTGACATAACACACAGCCGATTCCCGTGTTCGAGGCGTCGCACAGAATCAGAAATTCCCTTTCAAAGTCCGGGTTCACTAGCAACGGGGCAGATGTTAATGCCTGTTTTAAGTTATTGAAGGCTTTCAATGCGTCATCTGAAAACTCAAACCTTTTTCCCTTTTTGAGAGTGTCTGTCAGAGAACTCGACAGACTGGAAAAGTCTTTTACGAATCTCCGGTACCATCCCGCCATACCTAAGAATCGCCGAACTTGCTTTGCGGAAGTTGGAATAGGAAAATCAGCTATTGCTGTCACCTTCTCCGGATCAGTCTTCAAACAGCCGTCACCAACAATGTACCCCAAATACTTCAGCTCTTTAAAGCAGAATTTTGACTTCTGGACGTTGATAGTCAGTCCCGCCTCCCTCAATCGTCCGGCAAGAACCTTCAGCAACTCAACGTGCTCCTCGAACGTACTAGATACGACCAACAAATCATCCAGATACGGGAAGATTTTTTCTCTCAGTTGATGCGGCACCACCTTGTCCATTAATCTGACCATGCGTTGGGGCGCATTACAGAGGCCAAAGGGCATTACCGTGAACTGAAGCAGGGGCATACCGGGCACAGTAAACGCCGTCTTTTCCCGTGATTCTTTCTCCAACGGGATCTGCCAGAAAGCATCCTTCAGATCCACGCTCGAGATGAAACGTGTATCGGAAAGACGCGATAGCAATCCTCCTATATGAGAAAGTGGATACGCATCTTTCTTGGTCTTCGCGTTAACCTTCCTGTAGTCCAGGCACAAACGATTTTTCCCGGGTTTGCGGACTAGGACTACCGGAGAGCTCCAAGCACTAGTGCTTTCTTCGATGACACCAAGTTTAAGCATGCGATCCAGTTCCTCATAAAGAAGTTTCTGCACCGCCGGAGAAATCGGGTAATGACGCTGCTTAATGGGCTCAGCATCACCTGTGTCGATGGTATGTACCACCAGCGTTGTCTTTCCTAAGCCTTGTACAGCAGAGGACGGAAACAAGCTAATGGCATCCTTCAGGTATCTAGCTTCTTGCTGAGTTAGCACGTGCGCGTTCGGATCGTCTATGTTGGGTAGTGGAGATAATTCCGAAATCAATTGAGGAGCGATATCGAATTCCCTCCAGAAGTCAATTCCGAGGTAAAGCCTCTGTTGTAATGTTGGGACTATGTACAGGGGAATTGTTTTCGTCATCCCTTTGTAGGAAACATCCGCATAGATTTTGCCTACTATGGCTTGATGTTTCCCATCGGCTGTCTTCACACCGGTCGAGAGTTGGTTCCAGCTCTGGCCATGGTTCCGAAGAAATTCCACTCCATCCACGCCCAGGCAACTGATGCTGGCCCCGCTATCCAATAGGCCTTGGAGAGGTTCGCCAAAGATGTGGACAGTCGCGTATGGCCGTGGATCATCCGAGCAATACAAGGTGGTTGCTTCGATTGCCTGGTATGCCTTCTTCTTCTCTCGGAATTTTTGCCTCAACTTCGCGATCTTGTCGGATACGACAGTGTGTTGGCTTCCGAATATCCGTTTGCGTACCTCCATGTAATTTTGCATCCTCTCATGGAAAGTCTTCACGGGCATTTTTTTAACTGTTGGTGGGGGTTCGTCTGAGGTTGCGTTGGACATTGGCCGTTTAAGGATCCTGACAGCAGGGACAGGGGATGTGGATAAGGTGGGGATTGGGGTTAAAATTGGGGTTGGAGTTGGGGTTGGGGATTGGATAGGATGTGTTGAATTTGGGATTTTTGGGGATCTTGCAAGTGGTACGGGAAGGATTACTGCAGGTCCGGGTTCTTCTCCAGAGAGCAGTTCCCCCGGGGCCTTAAACTGCTCCTTGTCTCGTTTCCCGAGCAACGGGGACACTGAGGCGACGTAGTATTTTCCATGCCGCACCGGAAGCAGAACAGAGACCTCTGCGGGTCAGGGCATTCGAAAAACGAGTGACCCTTACCCTTACAATTCCAACAATTGTAGTTTCGAGTGTCTCTTTCTCGTCTCGGTTGGAAAGCTTCCAGCTCGGGAACAGGTTCGTCTGCCTCTTGCGAAACCACAGTCACCAGTTCTGCAACACCAGATTTCCTTGGAAAAGGAGTCGGTCCAACTCGGGTCCTCTGCACCTCTCGGTCCGCCAGGTACTTCTCGACCTTCCGACAAGCATACACCATTTCTGACAGATTGGTGGTATGAAAGGTGATGAGCAGCATCCCCATCTGTCTACGCACATTATTCTTCAACAGGTCAATGATTTCCGCGTCAGACTTGGGAACCCGCAGTCGCCCATCCAACCTTTGGATGTCCGTATAAAAGTCATCGAATGTTTCACCGGGACCTTGATGTCGGTCGTACAGCATCCTTGAGAGCTCTGAATCCGTCTCCAAACTCCGGAACTGCTCGATCAAGGCGCTTTTGAGCACTGGCCATGTCACTTCCGGATTCGCCTTGAGGTAAACCCAGAACCAGGTTTCCGCGGACCCCTCTACGAAGTGGTGGAAGTTTATCACCACATCTTCCCAGGTTGCCCCGTAGCTCATCCGGAGACGTTCCAACCTGAATAGGAACTGTTCGACCGACAACCTTTTGGGGTTGAACTTCAGTCCCCACTTGTGGAAGTTATGGACTCGATGCCTAATAGTTCCAGAAAAACGAGGTGCACTCTGGGTAGTGTTGACTGGATCACTCAATGTTAGATCATGGAGCTGCCGTAGGAAGTCATCCATATTCGAAGTCTCGGCCCTGGTATTCCGCCGCGGAGGTGATTGTTGTCTAGGAGGTGACTGGTGTCTAGGAGGTGACTGGTGCCGGAACAAGGGACGGTTCCTAGAAGGAGAAGGGTTCCTCGATGGCGTTGTCCTACCGGGAGGAGCTGGTTGAAAACCTAGAAACGCAGGGACTGGCTGGTTTTCCAGGGTGTTTGGAGTACGGTGGTGCGTTCTGCTTTCAGGAGTTGGTACCGTAGCCAAGGTATCCCTGATGATGGTGGCCAACTCGTCCCGCAAACTCGCTCTAGATCGCTCCATCTCTCCGGTGAAGAACCGCAAATCTGCTGCTCGGCTTGCCCCAACAGCTGCAGTCACGACTCCCTGAATATAGTCAGTAAGAGCCTCCGAGGATCCTCCTATGGAATTACGGGGAGTAGGTTGAGTCGGTTGCCCACTAGTAGAAGCTCCCAAGTGAGCCTGCGCCAGAAGCGAAGCTGCTCCTTCACCAAAGGTGCTTCCTAGGGAACTCCGGGGTGGCTCGTTCGCTTGCTCTTCTGCTTGGTCATTGAGTTCCGAATATGAATCGGCGAGCAATTGCGACCGAAGGACACGCCCACGCAAGGAAGTCCTTAACTTTTTACGACCTCGTAAGCCAGACATTTTAACCCAAATAATATACCAAAAATTTAACACCCGGTGGTAAGGTAGGTGACTCTGTTGTTAAGGGAAGGTAAATAAAAGAATGAATTCTGTTGTTGGAGCAGTGGCTGGTGATTTTTTTTTTTTTTTTTTTTTTTTTTATATATATATATATAAAAATAAAAATAGGATATATCTAACGATAGGGCTTAAGGAATTCAGGGAATAGGTATAAAAAAAAATATTTTTTTTTTTGTAAGTAATAAAAATGTTGTTAAAATTCAGAAAAACAAAATTTCAAAAATATGCAATTAAATTAAAAAAAAAATCTATATAGTTTAAAATTCACGGAGGTAAGTAAGGGTAAGGTAACTATCTATAAAAAGTATTAAAAATAGGAAATTAGTGTTTCTTTTTTTTTTTTTTTTGTTTTTTTTTTTTTTTTTTTTTTTTTTTTTTATTTTAAATTTTTCTTTTCAGGCGGTCGTGGTGGAAGTGAAACACTGAGGAGGGAATCCACTACGAGACGACGACGACAGGGTAACCCCAACGAAATCACACCAGTTTGGAACTTTAAAGTGATCTTACAACCTTCGCAACTTAGTAACCTGAACGACAGAAGACGGAGCTAAGAGTTTGAGCTTGCAATGCTCAGATAGCTATCTCAGCCAAACTGACAGCCAAGCCTCAGAACCCTTGGTCAGCAAATCAATAAGAAAAAGTTCAAAATAAAGCAATCAAACAACTGAAGCCGGAATTCATATGCTTATCCTAACTTAGGATTTAATTAATTTTTTTTAAACTCTAAATTTACTTTTATAGATAGTCACGGCAAGCGCAACTGCGTAAGCCTGGGTAAACAACCCCACTTACCGGCCGTTTGCACGATATCAAAAATAAAATCAATCCAAAAATATTTCAACTCTTAATGTTTATCACGACCTTCTACGCCAAGTCACCGTTGTTGCTTCCGCTGCAAGATCACTTCTCCGCGTCAAACCTCCCTCAATACGTTCTCAAATGAATCTATACAATTCGGCCCCACGTTGGGCGCCACCTGTAACGAAACCGGTGTTCTCCCCTCCCTCTCCTAGTAGACCACCCTTACAACCCCATATGTACAGGCATATGAGGCTGATCCGGGCAGCAGAAGAGAGAGGGGTGTCCAGGCTGTGGCCGCTGGCATGCTTGTATAAGCCAAAGGCTATGCTCGTCGCGGGGGGGGGTTCTTGCAACCACAGCACTGAACGGTGTTACGTAATATCATGCCGGAATTAAAAAAAATGATCGAAGAGCCGGAATTGTATTTTTTTGAGGGGATAAGAGGATGTGATTTCGAAGGGGTGGGTCTCAGATGGTCTAGACCCTGGAGGTTTATCCCACCCATGTATCCGCTTGGGATACCCTGTGGCTACTGCGACCTCCGATTTTGCGCAGCAGCCCCTAATCCGAGAGAAATTCGCGTAGAACTTACCCTGTCATCGTCTACTCTCAATCAGCAAATCCACCTCCACCGTTGACCTGAAGAATCAAAATTTTACGCCGACATGGCAACCTTTGAACTGGCTTCCCAACAAAATCATCAAAATTTCAAAAGTAAAAAAAAAAAATAACGTTATCTCTGGGATAACAAAAAAAAATTAGATTGAGTTTTGAATTGAGATGACAATTTTGTTTTATTATGCTACCAACAAAAAAAAATAAAAAAAAGGAGTTTATCTATTCCAAATAAAAGACATTTCATCAAGATAAATTGAAAAAAAATTAAAAAAAAAATTTACACAATAATTTTTAATAATTAATAATGTGGTTATACAATTGGGGTTTTGTCTTTCCTTCTTCTTTTCAATTTTCAATTTTCCTAATAATCAAAAAAAAAGAAAATGTTGGCAACCATGCCAGCAAAGCACGAAAAAGAAAAGTACATGCATACATATATTCTATAAAAATAGTGAAACCAAAAAAAAGAACAATTGGAAAAATATATGAATGTCACTTACTTGATTTTTTTGGTATACTTTGTCTATACCTCCGCCGATGTTTCCGCCGTGGTGCACCGCGCTGGAACAGCAGCTATGTATTTATTATAGTGGATGAATTTCACTATCCTTTATTAAGATATATATATATGTATATACACTTATAAATTTCATTCGTTTACCTTTTTATATGTAATTAATTGTTATGAAAAAAAAAAGAAAGAAAATTTCCCGCAACCGCACTTACAATTGTTAATTTAAAAAAAAAGGAAAAATTTAAGGGTTCCACAAGTTATAATTTTTTAAAATTAAAATAATGAATTTACACACGCATGAAGTACACACCGCACTAGGGATAAGGGATGGAGGGTAAGTATGGGGTATAATAATTCTTTTTTTATGTATTTTATTTATTTTTTCTCTAGGACCACAAGGACACTTTGGGGAAAGGTAAACGCAAAATCACAGCTCCAGCAACTCCGGTAGGGTCCTCAAAACTTCTGCTTGTCCAATTATCAGCTTTTCTATTTTTTTCTTTTTTTTTCAGGGTAACGCCTTCTTTTTTTTTCTCTAACTTTCAGGTAAGGGCACAGGTAAGTATTTTTTCTTCTTTTAATATTCAGAATATTGAATATTTCTATTTTTTTCTTTTGTTTTCAGGGTAACGCCTTCTTTTTTTTCTAACTTTCAGGTAAGTGCACAGGTAAGTATTTTTTTTCTTTTAATATTCACTTAATATAGGTTTCTTTCGTATATTGTTTTCAGGGACACCTTGTCACCCAAATAAAAACTAAATTGTGGTAACTTTAAAAAAAACCAAGTTCGGGGTACTTTGTACGCCCTTTAGCACAATTTTTTTGATTTAACGTGGTACTGGATTTTTTTTCATCCCACCACTGCCTCGCACTGCCACGCACTTTTCGATCGGTCTTTTTATAGGTTTTTAATTTAACTTCATCATAAAAAAGTTCACCGCGTCACAATTCGTATAAAGCCACGAACGCCCAGATGAAAAAAAATTTTCCCGACTCGCTTCCTTTTTTTTTCTATCTTACTTATTGACTCGTATTATTTTCGTCCGCCCAAGTTGAAGACTAGCCACTTAATGCCCTCTACCACCTTTGCTACCGGCGACGATACCCTTTGATGGTTTAATCCTCTCATCTACCAGCGGACCGTTGTGTACATAGATATGCACTTCGCTCAGCAAGTACATGACAAGATCATACCATCTGGGTAACGGCCACCTGTAATGCTAAGCAATGCAAGCTGTGGGGTCAGGCGAGCCTCTGCTGATCGTCGTACGATGACGATGGAAAATTTTTGGCTGTGCGTGGGCAGCGGTACTTGTTAGTGGTTTATGTAAGTTATTAGGTTATCGTGTGTTATGTATTATTTTAATTTTGAATTATTATCGACTTACAGTCTGTGTTACAGGTTATGATTATGATTATTGTTATTATTTTTATATTATATGTGAGTTATTTATGTGGTAAGTATTATTATTATTTAATGATTATTAAATTCGTTTATAGGTAATAGTATGTTATGGAAGGTAAGTATTATAGTAATTGGTGTATTATTATTGATTTTGGTAAGGTTATTGGTAAGTATTTTATTTTTTTTTTGTTTTGTTTACAAATTATTATTGGGTAAGTATTATGATAGTTCTATTATGTTATAATTATAGTATGTTATGTGTAAGTATTGTATTATAAAAGGTAAATGTTATAGAAGGTAAGTATAAGGTATTTTTTTTTTTGTGGTTATAATTATATTAGGTTATAGGGTTGGTAAGTATCATATATTATATTTATTTATGTGTGCTGTGCTGCGTGTTTAGGCGTCCCCCACAAGTTCTATAAGTTTCAATTATTCCAGAATGACTGCTCTCTTTCACGTGGTATAAGGAAATTTGCTTACAAATGTCAGCTTCTGTTCCTACCTCAAGAGCTCTTTTTGTACATTTAATAAAAGTTAGGTTTTTATGGTCCCTGAAAAGTTCTATTAGACATTTCTGAATCTTGTTATACTCATGGTATGACAGTTCTGTATAAATGCCTACTTTCCCTTTTATCAGGTTTCGTTTGAAGAGATCCTGCCAATATAACTGATTTTTAGTCATATTAACGTGGATGATTCTTCTACCATGGCTCTCTTCAACTTCTACTAAAACTGAATTGGAAAGAATTATTTGTGTTCTGTATTTATTAACAATGTCTTCTTTTATTGGAAAATGGTCTAATTGCTGCTCTGGTGCTGAATGGATTGTTGCCATATTTGATTCAGACTCATCATCTATCTGGTCAACATCCTTTATGCGGCTCAAGAAATCTGCAACTGCATTGTCTTTACCCCTTAAGTACTCTATGTCATAATTGAATTCAGATAATTTAAGTAACCATCTTTGTCTTTGGTTTCTTGCTGAAAACTCTTTTCCATTATATTTTTTGTTAAGATACTTAATGGGTTGATGGTCTGTGACTATTTTAAATTTATTTCCCCAGAGGTATGGTCGGAAATATGTCACTGACCAAACAATAGCAAGAAATTCTTTGTCAGTAGGTGAATAATTTTTTTCATGGTCGTTTAAAGACCTCGATGCATAGCAAACTGGTTGACCTTCTTGAGTGAGGACCGCACCAATAGCGAAATTTGACGCATCGGTAAATACCGTAAACTTTTTATCGAAATTTGGGAATCTAAGTATGGGATAGCTGGTAATGTTCTGCTTTAAGGTTTCAAAAGACTGTATATATTCTGGATCTCTTGTATTGATCTTTGCATTTTTCTTTAAAAATTTTATCATCGGGTACGCAATTTTTGAATAATTTTTTACGAATTTTCGGTAAAATCCCGTGATTCCCAGAAAGGATTTTAATTCTTTTTCATTAGATGGCAGTTTGTAGTTCAAGATACATTTGATTTTTTCGGGGTTGGGTTTCATACCTTCGTCAGTCAAGATGTGACCCAAAAATTCTGTATCTTTTTGAAGGAAAGAACATTTTTCAAACTGGACCTTGAGATTATGTTTAGCCAGGGTACTAAAGATTTTCGTGATGGCAATAAGATGCTCTTCTAGACTGGTGGAAAAAATAAGAATATCATCTAGATAGACTACACAGATCTTGTTAATATACTCCCTAAGTATTTCATTCATGAGCCGTTGGAATGTGGCTGGGGCGTTTTTGAGGCCAAAAGGCATTCGAGTGAATTCATATAAACCGTTTGGGGTTACAAATGCGGTTTTATGAATGTCTTTGGGATGCATTTTAATTTGGTAGTAGCCTTTAGCTAAATCCAAAGTTGTGAAATACTGGGCTCTCCCTAACTTATCTAATATACTGTCTATATTAGGTAGAGGGTATTTGTCATCAATAGTGATTTCATTTATTTTCCGATAATCAATACAGAGCCTGAACTTTTGTTCACCTGATTTACCAACCTTTTTCGGGACAACAACTATGGGAGAAGAATATCGGCTGTTTGATTTTCGAATAATGCCTTGTTTTTCCATATCTAAAATTTGTCTCCGAACTTCACCTTCGTGTTTTGGTGGTAATCTATATGGGCTGGAATTAACTTGTTGCTCAGTTGTTGTTCGAATTTCATGCATTATGGAATTTGTATTAGTAAGCTGATCACCCTCCTTGTAAATCAAACTTTCGTACTGTTTTAAAATTTTACTAATTTCCTCTTTTTCCTGATTATTTAAATGTGAGAGATCTGCTTCTTCAGCTTTTTCACTAGAAATTTCATAATGTTCTATGCATGGTGTTTCTTCGGAACACAAGTTTATTTTTGCTGTATTGGTTAATTCAATAAAACTTTTTTTTATATTAATTTGCGTGATGTTTCTCCTAATTATGTCCATTCCAATTAGTAGGTCATAGTCTTTACTTTCTAAAGTCATTTTATACCATTTTAATTTGTTTTCGTTTCCCATTCGGAATTCTTTAGGTAAGTCAGTGACAACTATTTGTATTAATTCTACTGTTTTATTATTTATGGTATTTAGACAAACTGATTTTTCTTCAATAACAGGAAAACAACTACAATCAACCCTAGATGCATTAATTAAACTGATTGTAGAGCCAGTGTCTATCATTGCCTTATATGTTTTACTACCTATAGATAAATTGCAAAATATTTTCTTTCCGAGGCTTAGTTCCGAAAAACCGAGGGATCTAAGTTGTTAATTTCTTCATTTCTGCTGGTTACATTGCTCGCGTTCTTCGCAACATCGAAATTTTCGAAACTACTACTGTCAGTCAAGAACGCTATTCAAGCTCTGTGTCAGATGTAAAATGGTACTGTGATTCACCTCTCGATTCTACATAGTTAGTAGTAAAATTAATTGTAAAACACAGATTTTTTCTGTTTGAAATTCAACAATTTGACTTCCAAGTGTTTCCAAACTAAGCAGTATTAAAATTACATTCATTTTACTTAATTGTGATAAAAATAATGAAAATCGTGTGCCTTCAAAAATGTATTTTCTTTGTTAATAAACTCACTTTTAATATTGATTTACAAAATAGAATATCCAAACACCAATAATTATCAATTTCAATTCAACAAATAAGCGAGAACTTGTAAAACAAAAAACTAACCCAAGAATACCGAGTAAAGTTCGATTGTCATATACGTTGTTTCCTTGTTTTGACAAGTAAAATCTGAAGTTCAGATTTTCAGCCAAGATTTTCCATCTGAAAATCTTATGTTCGAAAATCTGAAAATCTAAATGTCATCTGAATTGTCATCTGAAAATCTGAAACTTTTTATATGGGAAGTGACAGAATCTTAAGTTAAGATTTTCGAAGATAGGTGCAAAAAAACGCGAGCATTATTAACATCCATAGGCACAGGGTTTTGATACCTATTTCTAACCTGCCCCGAGGGATTAAAAACTTGAGAGTTATTTTGCCTAATTTGATTTGAACTATTGTTGAAAGAATATCTGTTTCTACTCTGGCCTGATCTATTATTATTGTTTCTATTATTGTCGTTGCTATTGTTACTGTAGTTGTTGTTATTATTGAAATTATTATTATGTCTGTTATAATTATTATTATTACAAGCATATCTATTCTCTCCTGATCTGTGAGTTTGAACTTCCGAGTTCATATTTGGTGCATGTTTGTTCTGATATTTCTTTAAATTTAACTCACTATCTGGAATATAGGATCGAAGAATCCCCAATATACTATTTAAATCGAAGCTATTTCTAATTTCCCTTGATAATTGCCCAACTACTAGTTCTTTAATTTTTGCAATAATTAATTGCTTACATGAACTTATAATTTCTGATTTATTTGACTCATATAATGCATATTCATGGCATTCCTTCAACAAATAATCTACTTTATTGCATAGTTCTAAAATAGTATTTACCTTAATATTGCTTATTTTATGCAGGATGCTGTCGATGTTAATGATGGGCCGGAAATGTTGAATAAGTTGGTGCTTGGTGAGTTCCCAGGAAACCAACGGCGTCGTATACAAAAGGCTTTTTGCAGCTCCTACAATTTTTATGTTATATATCGCCTTAAACATTTCCGTCTTCTGTGCCTCCGGGGTGGCCGCCAGATGAGCATCAACACAGGTCAAGAACTGTGTTAGCTCTCCTTTTTCTCCTCCAAACTCCTTGATATAAGCGATTCGCTTATTGAATGATACTGCTGGTTGCGCCATAAACTGTTGAAGCTCCTGCTGTTGCTTTTGAACAGCTGTCAGAGCGTTTAAAGTGTTAACAACACTTTCTAATAACTGCTCCATCTTCAAACCACGATTGGTGTCGAATTGTCTATTCTTTTCTGATTTACCTATTGTGAAATTTTACCTGTTTTTTGTCAGGACTGATTTATAGTCCGCAGCAATCACTAATCACAATAATCAGGGTGGAGGAGGGGTTCGTGGATGGCACACAACAACTACTTAAATTTTTTTTTACCAGGGCGGAGGTGGGGTTAGTGGATGGCAAACAACAAACACTACACTTTTTGGGTGGACGGCGATTAAAAACACTTTTTTTTTTCAAAATCGCGACTGATTTTTAGTCTTTTACTTTGAAATTTTAAAACAAATGTATTCGCGGTTCACTTCACGACGACTGCGCCAGTTACATATATATATTTTGGATATAATATGTATACGAATAAAAACACCAGAGCACTTCGTTGTGTCTCGTTAGACGGTTAAGTTTTTATTAAACATTTCATTCCATACATTTTCACTAGATACCTACTTAAATTAAAGGTCAATGCATTCAGCTTCCTATGGCCTTCGGTAGTTAGAAGTTCCCATAGGAAATTGATGCATTGACAATTTAGGGTTTGCATTCAGTTTCCTATGGCCTTCGGATATTGTGAGGTTCACATAGGAAACTGATGCATCGACAGTTTATGGGTTGCGAAGCAACACAAGTGTGCCGTCGTCAAGTTTGCTGACTTTCATTTGTGTAACTCGCGCGATTGTTTTGGGGATATTAGGTTTATGTATTACAGCAAATGTAATGATAACCATATCCATTTATGAATAACTTTCTTCCACCTTTATTGGATTTGTAAACAGTAATGTATTTATCCATTTCAACTTTTATTCTCTCAAAAAAAAAAAAAAAAAAAAAAAAAAAACCCTGCACTACGAAACTAAGACAGATCACTGCGTGTGCGTACCATGAATACGTAAGCAAGACTAAAAAGGGGATACAATCATATAGTAATTTGTTGTTAAGAAACTGTTAATCGTTATCATTTATTACATTTATTAACTACAAAAACAACTAAAGAGAGAGATTTTTCTGAAAACTAAATGCACATAATTTATATGTACACAGACTTTGGGGATTTGGAGATTTCGTGGGGATTTTGACAAAAAAGATTGTTTAGGTGTGGATTTCATCAATGAGCATTATCTCAATGGGGATATTAGCTAGGTGGATAAAAATTTTTGGGGATTTTGATCGATGGGGATTTTTTTTTTTGGAGATTCTGTACGACACCCATTTCAAACAAATCACTTGTTGCTTCCTTTATTTTGATTTCTCTATCCCGCTCTTGCAATCAAAACTAGTTGTTTTATTTAAAAAAATCGCGCGACCCCACTGAAGTGGGACACAAGTCCATAATGGACTTATGGCCCGAGGAGTTATGTCCCTGCGCCATCTAAATGTACTGTGTGACCTGGATAATTAGGTGTCGGTGTTTTACCGAGTAATGGTTGTTCGGGTGACGTTCGTATTTATTACTTTTACAAGTTGTACATAGTGACGTGAAATTTTTAATTTTTCTTACCATGGAGGGGAAATAGTATGATTATATGATATCCCGAGTTCCGCACACCGTAGCCAGCCGAACTACCGTCAGGTCCAGAACACCCCTCGCCAGTACCAGCCAGAATACTACCGTGGAGGCCCGTACCAAGCGAACCACCGCCGCCGCCGCCAATAAGAAGGCCACCACCAGACGAACCCCAACCGTTACCCGTAAACCAGCCACCGTTACCGCTACAACTAGCTCGCCGAACCAAGACCCGCCAAGAAGCCAAGTACGACAAATGAAAAGAAGAACCGACCCCATCACAACTGCACCGAAAACATTTGGATTCAGGACGCCGAACATGACCATGTCAATCGAACAACACCGCACAGATCCACGGTCATGGGAAAAGAAGACGATGGACCCAGAATCTAATCTACGCTAGCAGCTGCAAAAGGCAGTCAACCACCGAACCATGTGCCGCAGCCGCGACCAAAGAAGAAGGAGGACCCGTTCCTGGGAATCGACATTCGACGGCACGACCAGTACCAACCAGGGAGACGTCGCCAACGCCTTTTCTTTGCCCGAAAGACTGGCTTAGTGGACTGCCGCATCATTAAAAGAGGAGAGGCTATCTTAATTCACAGACCGACCGGCCAAAGCAAAAGATTTACTACCGCCCGTAGTATACAAACAAAAAAAAAAAGGTGGCGAACATTTTTTGTTTGTAAGAAGAAGAGGAGTTTTTTTTTGGGTTTTTTTGAGCTATCTAAGAAGAAAAATTAAATTTATTTTTTTTGCAAATTACCATTGGATTTATAAAAAAAGGAATTGGAAAAAATATATACAATATTTTTTTTAATACCGTATGAGGATTAGACGAGGAGGTCCTCGTCTCCAAAAGGGGGAGGATATGTAACGAGGCATTTGAGAACCTCGTTACATGCTTTGCATTTCATCTACGACGCCATCTAGTGGATATGAAGTGGGAAAATACATCCCTCAGCAGCTACACCAACCAGGGAATAATTATGTAGTCCGGGCACGACATACGGCTTGTGGCTAGGATAAACTTTTTCCACCTTTATTATTCTACCATGAGGGTAACAAGCTCACCCCACCCAGTCGCTAGTAAAAGGTGAGAAATACATTAAACACCGTAGAATGCTGAACTCCCCAAGCACAAGCAGTGAGCAACACGACCATTAGCAGAGCTCGATGGTAGGTTTCGGGTGTTATATAGCGTGTAGCCAAACATAATGGGTAGAGGATGAATATAGTGTGGGGTATAGTTATGACGTATAGCCGAATATAATAGTAAGATACCGGCCGAGTGGGGATATCCCATTGTTTGGATGGTTTCCCATATGATTCCATGGTGAGCCGCGAGTACAAAAGGAGCAGCTCGACACAGGAAAAATCAGTTCGCCGGCACCGGCCAAGTGGTGCAGTTGAGTGCTGCCATCCGTATGATAACTAAGCTACATGTATGATAATTGTATGCCTTGTATGATGTATGATAGCAAACCATTATCATACGCCAAATGTATGATAATTTCGAGTTTTCGAAAAAATATTTTTTAGAAAATAAATTTTTTTTTTGCAAATAAAAAATATATTCCGAAGCATAAAATAATTAGAAACGGGTACTCTTTAATAAAAATCATGACTTGTCATCACTGATCCATTACGCGCTTTTAGCTTTTGCATTGTATATGTATATTACTATATTATATCTATATTACTCTCGAAAACAGAACCAGTCCCTGAAAGCAATCTATGTATCCGCCGGCGCGGCGTACTAACATTCCCCTGTAAACTGTAATTTTTAGAGCGCCGGCGCCGGCGGATAAATAGATGGCTTTCAAGGACTGGTTTTGTTTTCGATAGTAATATAGATTCCATATACAATGGCTTTTGGTGATTCAACACGAAGTGACAACGGACTGTTTCCTTAGTAGTGTTCAATGAGCTGTTCTGGAACATCGTTTTCTGCAATTCTTTTGAGCAAGATCAAGATTGATGAAAATTGTCGAAAACAGATGTTGACTTTTGGTACGTAGTTTTTTTTCTTAGCTCAATTTAATTTTAATAGATAATACCTAACCTTTTGCTGAAAATAACAACATAGTTGCCAAATTTTTCTGACAAACTCACATTATGTTACAATAACCGTGTTTTTTTTTTTCTTCAAGGTAGTAGAAATTAGACATTGCTATGGCCTATTGAAAAGGCAGTAGGTATTTAAGTCGAAAAAAAAATCAATTTTACACAGTATTCATTAATTTTTTTAAAACAAACTTTTTATCCATGGTAGAACTACCTTGGTTTTAACTACTCATTATCTGTGTGTCGAACCGTTTAGAAACGGCGTCATCGAATGTTGATTATTTTTTTCTTTTCTTTACTTTAACTCCTTTTAATAAAAAAAAGAGCACAAATAAGTAAGATAAGCAAAATTTCAATTTCAATTTCAATTATTAATTATTGACAGTTTGGAAAGTTACAACAGCTGGAAGTTTCTCACTTCAACAGCTGGGTTTATTGAGAAAGTAGATTTTAGAAAAAGTTTTTTGCAAGAGAACAAAGACTGCTGCAATAACAAGGAATGTGATAGGAATATCACACAAGGAGGAGTTAGTTGACAAATTAAAAAACACCAAGTTAAGTGCCATGATTGACGAATCAACTGACGTGACTTCAAACAAAACCACCTGTAATGTAGTAAGATTCTATGATCCAGTCCAACTCAAAATTGTCAGCTCGTTTTTCGACTTGTTGGATTTGTACCAGGGAGATAGCGACAAGGCCACGGCGAAAGTCATCTACGAAGCAGTTGAAGAAGCGATACAAAAATGTCTGATACCTATGGATAATGTAATTGGGTTTGGATCGGATGGTTACAATACAATTATGGGTGATAATAATTCAGTTAAAACGAGATTTGAGGAAAAGTGTAAAGGCATTTATGTCTCTTAATGCGTTTGTCACTCTTGCGCAATTTGCGCAAGTGAGGTGTCGAAAATTTTACCACGTAGATGTGAAGACCTTCCTAGAGACATATATAGCTTCTTTAAGAATAGTGCTAAAAAAAGCAATATTTCTTAAATTTCTGAAACTTATTAAATTAAAACCACATGCAATATTGAGAGCATCACAAACCCGGTGGCTATCTTTACACCAAGTAGTCAACAGAATATTGGAGCAGTGGGAAGCTCTTTTGCTTTTTTTTTAGAGATTAATAAAGATAACGTTTTAAATACAGACAGAGTCTTGCAGTATTTGCAAGATCCTCAAGTAAAACTATTTTTCCTATTTTTGGATAGGGTTTTACCGAAATTTATTTCCCTAAATGGTTTTTTTTTTTTCAATCCGAAAAATGTATTACTACTGCGCATTGAAATATGTGTTCAGTGTACAAACAACTTCTGTCAGCCTTTTTGGAAAGTCGGTACATAAACAGTTGCAATTTGAATGATATTGATTCTTATATTCATCTTCGTATCAAGTGTCTAACAATCAAATTTATTAAGCTTCTTCTGTTTTAGAGGAGATTCAATCGATTTTGAATAAAAATAGTCCTCAATCAGAATAGAGAAAAAGGCACCTAATAATGATTTCAGAATTAAAAGCTCCGTCACGAAAATTTCTGCAAGCTGCTTGTTATCAACTTCGCCTTCGTTACAACTTTTCCGACAAAATAATGAAAAGTTTGTATATTTTCAGGCCACAAAATACAATAGATTGTTCCACAAGCACAAATTTTCCGTCTTTACTACCCATTACAAAACTTTTACCAAGGTGTTTGGAAAACAGGGTGGAGATACAAATATTAGACGACGAATGGCGAATTTTGAGGTCTTTCAAATTACCAGAAATGATTTTAAAAGAAAAAGAGGTAGAGAGTTTTTGGGGTAGACTTTTAGAATTTGAAAACGAAAATCAAGAAAAGCCTTTTGAAGTTATTTCAAAATTTGTTTTAAATATACTTTCCTTACCTCATGCTAATGCCGACTGCGAAAAGATATTTAGCCACCCAGGCTTAATCAAAACAAAATTAAGGAATACTTTAAGCAATTATTTGGTTACAAATATTCTTCACGCCAAGGATCTCATGAAGTCTTGTGGCGCTCGCAATAAGCTTAAACCTAGTCTATCAATGTTAAAAAACTTAACAATAATATGTAAAAGGATATTGTAAGAAAGGATAGTCTTACAAACAATGATGACATTGTAAATTCTATGTACAAAATGTTTAAGCTTAATGAATGTATTCGTAAAAAAATGTAAATAAAATTACTTTAAATTGACTTGAAACAAATGTAATGTTGCTTTTTCTAACTTTGCAAATCTTTCTTTCTTAATAGGGGTAAGTGCAGTATGAAGTTGTATGATTTTTCAGTTCCGTTTACTTCCAAGCTTTAGAAACCATTTCAATACTTTTCAATAATCTCTTTTCATCTTTACGGTACCAATATGAAGCAAAAAACATCAAAAATTGTTTTTTTAATAATTTTTTTTTTTCAACTTATGTAAAACGAGTGCGACGTTGAACGCGTATGATAATTCGCCCTCTGGCATGATAATTTCAAACCAATTGTATGATAAGTCATTCGCTCAAATCTGGCAGCACTGCCAGTTCTCCTGAGGAATAAATAAGTAGCAGCAATAGTAAGCAATCAGGTAAAGATCTGAGTAAGTCATTTATTGTAAATTATTTAAACTAAATTTCCTAAGTATTGTGCCACCAGGGGCAAAGACTAGTGCCTGTGTATCCCCCAGAGCTATTGCCTGTTGAGCCTTACCTACCAGGATCTTCGGACGCCTGCTGTTTCTGCCTACCGGGGTCTTCGGACGCCCGCTGTTTCTGCCTACCGGGGTCTTCGGACGCCCGCTGTTTCTGCCTACCAGGGTCTTCGGGCGCCTGCTGTTTTTGCCAACCGGGGTCTTCGGACGCCTGCTGTTTCTGCCTACCAGGGTCTTCGGACGCCTGCTGTTTCGCCTACTGGGGTTTCGGATGCCCGCTCTAAGTATTGTGCCACCAGGGGCAAAGACTAGTACCTGTGTATCCCCCAGAGCTATTGCCTGTTGAGCCTTACCTACCAGGGTCTTCGGACGCCTGCTGTTTCTGCCTACCGGGGTCTTCGGACGCCCGCTGTTTCTGCCTACCAGGGTCTTCGGACGCCTGCTGTTTCTGCCTACCGGGGTTTTCGGACGCCCGCTGTTTCTGCCTACCAGGGTTTTCGGACGCCTGCTGTTTCTGCCTACCAGGGTCTTCGGACGCCTGCTGTTTCTGCCTACCGGGGTTTTCCGACGCCCGCTGTTTCTGCCTGCTAGGGTCTTCGGACGCCTACGCATTTCGAATTACCTGTGGCTACCTATAGGGTGAATGTGCCGCAAGGGATAGTGCCAAAAAGGCAGCAAACACCTTTTTTGACAATTATTAATCCTTTTCTTCCCTTGGCCATTACGAGCCCAGGAATACTTCGACCGTAACCCGTGACTGCCGTACCTGACCAGGAAGACGTAAGCCGTTAAGAACCTCAGACGTCATACGAAAATGTACAAGCCTGCAAACCAGCAGTGGCAGTATCTAACCTATTTTTCCTAAAACCTTTGTTAATTGTAATAATAACTAAAAAGAGAGTTCAAATAAAAGAGAGTTTCTGACCTTGTGAAGCTTTAGTGTTTTTCTTCACTATACCCTGGCTAGCCGTGAGTATTGCCTATGCTGGAAAACCAAAAACACGTCACAAGCCTATCCTCTGATCGATACATCTGCCAGTTCAATCGCTAAAGCGTTTGTCGAAAACTTCATTGCCCGTTTTGGTACTCCTTTAAAAGTCACTACGGACCAAGGAAGTCAATTCGAATCGAAACTCTTTAGCGAACTGTCCAAATTGCTGGGTGTGCACAAGATCCACACGACACCATACCATCCACAAGCCAACGGAATGGTTGAGAGGTTTCACAGGCAACTCAAGTGTTCATTTAAAGATAGGTGTAATACCACCAATTGGAGCTCAGAACTCCCGATTATCCTGCTCGGAATTCGCTGCACCGTGAAAGAAGACCTAAATGCTTCGGCAGCAGAAATGGTATACGGACAAAATCTAAGACTTCCCGGTGAGATTTTCATTGGCAACCAAAATCAACCGATTTCTCCCGACACCTTGATAGAAAAGCTTCGAAACACAATGAGAAACTTCATTCCAACCGAACCAAGACAAGCAAAACAAGAAATTTCCATTCCAAAAGGCTTGAATGACTGCAAACATGTTTTCGTCAGGATCGACAAGGTAAAGACCGGCCTTATGCCGTCATACGAAGGTCCATACGAAGTAATTCGCCGACTTCGAAATTTTTTTTTAGTAAAAGTGAAGAACAAAAGCGTATCGATCTCCATTGACCGACTCAAGCCAGCTCACTGCACCGAAAACTCAGTTGAGCTGAATCGGAACTGAACTTTCAAGAGGGGAACTCGATTGGTGGAGGGTGATGTAGCGGATCAACATGCAATAAAAAACATAATCATTTTTATCCATAAAATTATGGCGAAACAAAGAAGCTGCTGCTAAATAAAAAGTGAAACGCAGCAGCATCTCATGTGAATGCGTCCATCCACTCAAGCGAGAAATGTTTCGTCAAGGTAGTTGACGAAACAAATACATATGCACTTTGTCGACGCCATGCCTTTTCCGGCATCTACTTCTTCTTCTCAATCTGACACTAGAGCTGGGTAAATCGTTCATTTAAAATGACCGAATCAATCATCAATCGTTCATTCAAATGATTCGGTCATTTATTTCAATCAATCGTTCAATCAATCACACCTTTATATGTATTTCTCTGCACGCGTTATAACTTCGTTCAGAGCATTGTGATTGCGTGTTAAATCTACATATATAGCAGCACGGCGGGGAATATTTTATTTATTCCATTTCCATTCGTTCTGTCACATTGAATTATAAACCTATGGATACACATATGCAACCCGTAATATGTTCTGAGCGCGTTCAACGTAATTTTCTTTTTCAGAATGAATTTTAAACCTTATTGAATTTTCAATTGGAGGTTACCTTAATTTAATGTTAGATTAAATAGACCAAGGAGTAGCTGAAAAAGATAAAATATCAACATGAGCGGGCCAGGAACCCGCTATATTCCTATAAGAATTTTTTAACAATAGACAACTCATCGAATGTTAAAAAGTAATAAGCACGATGTAACTAAAAAATGTATTAGAATTAATAAAAAAGTTGATTGGGTACTTTATCATTTTTTTAAATTTTTATTTAAAAACCATATTCAAACTTCTATTTCTAGTATGAAAAAAGTAAGCAAACCACCGCGTCATCATTAATTTGTTGTTATATCAATTATGAGAGATATTGAACCTCTGTGAGGTTCTATGATAATCCACTTGTCGCTGTGGATGAGTCTCAATAGGTTTGATTCTTTTCACCATTGGAAAATTTCACATCTTGTGTTGGACGAGCCCATTGAATTTAAAAAATAGCGGTACCTAGTTCAATTCCACTGGAGAAATTTCTTGATATGAAACAAACGTTTCTCATTTTGAATTTGTCCTACGTTTCGTTTAAAGTTCTTTGAGTGAAACTGTGTCCATCCAAACGAAATTTTTTCTTTTTTTATATCTTCTTTCAGCTTTCATTGAGAGTTTATTGTAAATTTTTAACAAAATTGATTTCTGGTAAATATAGCACATTTTGCACGTTTTATTTTCTTTTGTTATTTTATGACTTACATTATTAGCTTGTGAAGAAAAATGTCTACGACAGAACGCGTTATGGGTAGAAAACGAAGTGATGTGTGGGCTCACTTCTCCCAAGCAGCTGATGGGAAAGCAAAGTGTGGCTATTGCCATAAAATTGTGAGCTTCGCCGGTGGAGCAACGGGCAACTTAAAACGGCACTTGAACACGCGGCATACGGGCGTCCAAATTGAACGTGCCCGATTTCGACCAGAGGCTGCGACTGATAGGCCTTCGTCATCCTCCAATGTTTCCGAACCAACAACAACCCACCCCTCCATCGATCCTAGTCCATCCCTTCCTATTCCTGCACAAAGTTCCTTGTCAGATCCCTCATCCTCCGTGCGCAACATTCCCCGACAGCAATCCATAACAAGCTTCGTCGAAAAGCCTGTATCGATGTCAATGGCAAAAAAATTGGACGAAAAACTGACAAAGTTTGTGGTGAAAAACTATCACCCGTTTTCCATCGTCGAAGAGACCGAGTTCAAGGACTTTCTGCATACACTTTGTCCAAACTATCAATTGCCGACTAGAAAAACTTTGTCAAACTCGCTGATTCCCAGGATGTACGAGGACACGAAGGAAAGAGTACGGGATATGCTAGCTAACGTTGAAGCAGTATGCGTCACGACAGACGGTTGGACATCGTTGACCCAGCAGAGCTACATCGGAATAACTGCCCACTTCGTTAAGGAAGAGCACGAACAACTAGCCCTCAAGTCGTGCCTCCTAGGATGCGTTCCGTATGACGAAAGCCACACCATACAGAACTTGGGCAGTTTGCTGAGGTCAGAGCTCAATAGCTGGAATTTGGGAGACAAGGTGTCCGTTGTTGTGACGGATAATGCTTACAATGTAGTGGGAGCAGTGAAGGCAAATCACTGGAGCCATATCCCTTGTTTTGCCCATTCTTTGAACCTGGTTGTTGGTGAAGGGATGAAGAAGATTTCGAATCAAATTGGAAAAGCAAAGGCAATTGTTGCTTTTTTCAAAAGGAGTTCTAGAGCCACCGTTAAGCTTTCAAGCATGCAAAAAGAGCTCAATGTTCCAGAGCTAAAGTTGAAGCAGTCCTGCGACACGCGTTGGAATTCAACATATTTAATGTTGAAACGAATTTTGCTGGTAAAGTCCGCCGTGTTAGCAGTTCTTGCTATAGAGAACCCGGAGTTGAGCTGCTTGTCAACAAACGAGTGGGTGCTGCTAGAAAAAACGGCAGAGGTTTTTGAAATTTTTTTTGATATGACGGAGGAACTATCAGCCGAGAAGAACGTCACTGTGTCAAAAATGATGTTGATGGTTGCGGCGATAAAGTCCCATTTGAGAAGGCTTTCCACCCAAAATAATGGCCAGATTCCTGAACTAAGCTTGGTTCTGGATACACTTCATGCCGCAGCAAGCAGTCGGTTCAAAAACTTGGACACTTTCGTAGACGATAAAGTTGCACAAGCAACTCTGTTGGACCCAAGGTTCAAAAAATTCGGGTTTCCCAACAAAACTCTCTATGAAAGGTGTGTGATGGACTTAAAAGCTAAGGTGTTGACAATACCAACAAGTTCAACCCAACCATCAAGTGAACCTACCTCAGAGGAAACTCGACCACGCCAAAATCGTCCTCTTATTTGGGGAGACTTCGATTCGGCGGTTGACCCAATATTTGCCAACCCAAATCCGCACGCAGCCAGCATTATTGAGGTCGACAAGTATATAGACGCTCAACTCATAAAGAGAGAAGAGGATCCCCTAAAATGGTGGTATGAGCATAAGCATACATACCCAAGGCTCTACAGACTCGCTCTTCGAAGGTTGTGCATTATGTCCACCAGCGTTCCTTGCGAAAGAGTATTTTCGAAGGCGGGCCTTACTATAGAAAGCAGACGAAGCAGCTTAAAGCCGTCCAAGGCATCGATGTGCTTATTTTTAAACTATAACTTGTGAATTTTGTCTTAAGTTGTTTTGTTGTTTTTTTTTTTTGCGTTACTTCGTTACTTGAAATCATTATTTATTTATGTAAACCTGTTATTTTGGTTTATTTTTTTGACTTATTGTTGCTTTTTTCTTGTTTTCATTCTTTTTTCTTGTTTTCATTCTTTTTAAAAAAAATATATATGTATAGATATGTACAAGTACATATAACTATATAATATTTATATATATATATATATGTATATAGTATAAATGTTAAAAAAAGAATATAAAGTTGAAACTACCATCAACTATATTGCTCATTGTTTTTATTTAGTTTCTGATAATTTCTTAAGCACGGGAAGCACAGGGCTTCTTGGCAGCCGCTTCTGTTTTGTCAGCGCCAGCAGCTGGCAGTAGAAGAAGCAAGCAGGCAGCGGCTGGCAGTCCGGTCACACTATCGGATTTAAATTGAAACTTCAAAACGTTCAGATCAAACAAATTGAGTAGTTAGTTTTGAAATTACTAACTATTTATTTCGTCTTATCAGATATCCTGAACCAATGTAACACACAAGTGTGCCAATCGGACATAACGACTCTGCGATCACTAAGAAGACCCTTAAGGAAAGTTATTGTATCTTACAGAAATATTATGATTTAAGATTAAAGTCTTAAGTATTTTGAAAACCACAGACAGAAAAAAAACCATAGTCTTAGCAGAAAATAAAGAACCTAATAAGCCTTTTTCGGAATGTAAAGGGTTGGGAATTACCTACCTATCTGTAATCTGTTGTTTTCGTTTCTTATAATAGTCAAATTTTCAAAAACAATTTTGATCAGACTCTAGCAAAAAGAGTAACATTGATTTGTCAAAAAAAAAGTACACGAAGCAATCCTCATTGGGCATATCCAACATAAGATGATCACAGTCAACAATCGTCCTAGTCTTTGCATTTTAACAACCTTACTTCCTAAGAAAATTTCAATACAAACCATGATCGTGTGCCCTAACAATTTGCGTTGTATCTGCCAACACTTTAAATTTCATCTTTTTTTTTCAGACACAATCTTTCAGCCAAGTCATTGAATCAAAATGCTCAACGAGTAAAACTGATTTTTCCGAAATCAAGAAGAAATCTAGAGTAGGAAGTCAACATGTTGACAGGCTCTTTGCAACAACTCTGTAGTCGTCAGATTATTATTCGTATTTCTAAAGAACAGTTCCTGGCCGAGGAGTCACCTGTTGAATTTGATTTTTTTCCATTCTTTAATGAGATTCTAATCTTGCAAGCAGTTCGAAGAAGTTTACCTGGTACATTCCCCATCTCTTTAGTCGCTATATGTATAAATGATGTGCGTTTAGATGCACATACCATGGTAATGGGTATATACTAGCCGGTTATTGATTCCAGAAAGATGATGAGTGTGCCACAGTGCCTATGCACCTTCTTCAATGATGTCATTTCAGAATTAAAATGGGTCTGAAAAACAACTATCAGAATCAAGTAAACAGTCAGACAGAAAAAAAGTTCTGCCAAGAAATTCACTTGATCTGTGTAAATTTTTGTGATTGTACCGCATATGGGGATGGGTGACACTGGCTTGGATTCATATAACATTTAAAAACAATAATACTTAACTGTCGGCTTACCACAAAGACTCAAAAAACGGCACAGGCAGACAAGGCAAGCTTTTGAGGTGATTTCGCCCAATTTCATCTTTTATAATCTTTCAGAAATAAGTCAGGAATAAAAAAGAAGTTCTTCTGCTCTTTGTTCTTGAACAAAATCGACTCAAACTCAAATCATTGAACCAGGATTACCGGTAGAATCACCCCATTGTGTATTGCACTTTTACACGTCCAGTGAAAATTGTTTCTACTTTAAACTTTTGCGTTTTTCTTTTTCTTCAGTCATAAAACAGAAATTAAAATCTTTCTACTCCAATGACACTGACACCGCGAAAATTAGAGTTTTTTGTTTACCTTTTTTTTAATGAAAAGTGAAACGTTTTAGAATCAAAACATAGTGTGTTCTGTACCGTATGGAAATAGTTTCTGTAAAGGGTGAATCCAGACAACAAGAGTAGAAATCAGAAACATCACTCCAACCTTTTTAAGGTTCAGGCATGTTTTTTGAATTTGTATTTTTGTAAGAACGAAGCTCTTTTCTCTTGTACAGCTTTATAAGGTAGTATAAGAAGACATCTTTGTTGGTTATCTTAGACATCAATAGAAACAGTGCTAATTTCGTTTAAGAATAGCTGAATGATAATGTTACATTTTGTTGATATGTAAAAAAAAGAAAATTTTTTTGACGTTTTGCTAAATCTCAAATTTTTTGAATTGATTTAAGTTAGACTATTGTGTTATTTTCACTGTCGAAAAGCTTGTCGAATTTTACAATACTACTGATATATATATATGTAATATTACCGATAGTTTTGAATAGACCACTTACATTTTGCGAAACCTATGCGAATAATTTCTTTTTTATAGAAAAGTAATATCGATTTCATATTTAAGAAGCTTTATATCGATGGCACGGAGGCGCACCAATCGCTTCGTTATGTTTTCAAAGGAATAACATATGAGATGTGACCGGAGCCCAGTGGTGCGCTACCAGTCCAAAAGAATATCGAGTTTGCTGCTCTTTAGAATATATGCAATGCTTTACGCCTGGTCTCCACATGCTTTAAATCTATCGCAGCTTTTACAGCAGCCTTTGAATATCGCAAGTGGAGACCATTATAGCAGCTTTATTTTCATAGCCTGCGATAGATAGCATACTTTTATCGCAGGGTATCTATCGCAGCTTTTAAAGCAGAGGAAACTGTCATCTGCATAGGTTTTTCCACCATTTTGTTACTTCGCTGTTATGTTTGGTATGAAAAGTATGCTATATCAAATGCCCACAACGCAAAATTTGTCAGTTGCTCTGCTTTTTTGCGTCTGTCATTTTCCTGCTTTCTGCTATGAATTTAAAGCAAGTGGAGACACAGCGTTAATATTTGCTGCATTTTATGAACGAAATCTGATTTTGACAAATATTGTTTAAAATTTTTTGTTTTCTTTTTCGTCTTTGATCTGCAAAGCAAAGCAAAATTGATTGTTGAAAGATGAAGGCTAATCTTAAGATAATAAAATAAATTTAATAACTTCTAAAGTTATAATACCAAACACACCAATAGAAAAATAAAAGGAGAATATTTCGATATTTTTACTGAGTGTAAAATCTTAACTACAATTTTAGAGACAACAGTAATTAACTTCGCAATTTACTTTCAAACGCAGTTCTAACCACAAACAAAATTAAAATTGCTTTCGGACAGTTTCAAAACTTAAAAAAATTATGCGATTGATCATTTTCGAGGCTATTGTAGGTGTGCCTTAGGTGTAAGGTGCCTTTTGCTATCGAAACGTGCTGGAATTGGAAAAATGCGTTTCGGTTTAGGACAGTTCACACTGTAAGTTAAGAGTTAAGTTAGACGAAATTTGTCTGAACCACTGTATAGAGAAATTATAAGGGGTACTCACGATCCGATGTGAAAATAAGTTTGAGATTGTTAAGCTGTATCTACTTTTGTAATGAGGTTTTAAACACTACTCTTCGAGCTACAGCTAAATGTTTTAAATTTTTTTGTATTGAAACTGCCAACCTATCAAGATCAACAGCACTAGAAAATTTTTGCACAGTTGTACGAGTAGTTTTGTCCTACAATACTGCTTAATAGGACAAAATACAATATTTATTGAGCAAGTTCGCAGGGTGGGGAAACTTTTCTCTCTCTCGTGAGGACTCTTTTTCTGCACAGCTACGAAAAATCGCTCTACTGGAATGGGATTAGACTGACTTTCACCGAATTTTGGTACATTTCATGACAATTTTCAGTAAAGAAACACACCTATTATGAGTCACAGAAGCGCCGACGCTACCCTTTTTACAATTACTTGAAAATGTTTCTACGGCATTACAAATATTTATATGTAAATGAGTTTGTTGCAGCATTGCCATCATTTCTGACAGTTTTGAATACTTTTGTAAATTTGAAGTTGAACAGACAAATGTGAAATATAATTTGTCAGACTTGAATAAAATTTCATGAAAAATAAATTAAAAAGTAAGATTTTTGACTAAGACCACAAAATGTTCAGTAAAATAAAATTTGAATGTACTGAAGTCTTTTTTCAGCTAAGAAGGATTTTCCTGCAACTAATGCGCCCAATTCAATAATAAAACTAGGAACTAGGAACACACCATCCAAAATCCAGAAACTCAAGTCAATCCAAAAAATTATACAGTGTGAACTGCGCTTTTTCTTTTCTTTATTTCATTCCATGCATATACAATCAGAAATGATTGGTCTTTCTTTCGGTCGCTCTACGCTCTGCCGTTCTAAAATCATTTCAGACTCAATCAAAAATGATTGGTTCTAGTTTCGGTCGTTCGTCTCGTTCAAAAGCCGTTTCAATATATTCATACACAATCAAATGATTGACTTTACTCGTCTCATTTCATTTCATTCACAATCAGAAATGATTGGTTTTAGTTTCGTTCGATACTCTCGGTCAAAGTAGATAGTACAGTACTGTGATTGATTGGTTCCGTATTCCATTCAGTATCGGTCTTGATTGAGATTGAGTATTGAGATTGAGATTGATTGGTTTGAATCTATCTGCAGTGCAGTAGCAGTAGTCTGTGAATGATTGGTTTCGTATTCCGTTCAGTACCGTTCGTTCTTCATTTAGAATTGATTGAGATTGAGATTGATTGGTTCTATGTGATTGCAATCATCAATCATTCGCAGTGAACGGGTCAAAAAGATCGAATCAATCGCGATTGACACAGCTCTATCTGACACTCAGAACAAACAGACGTGCCATTATTAGTAAAAGAAAAACTTTGCTCTTTAGAAATTTTGATTTCAATTAAATAGATTGTAAATGTAAAGTAAAAGATAAAATAAATTAAATTAAAGAAAAGTTGAATAAAGAAGTATCAATTGGAGTAGAAACTGGAACGACGAAAGATAAAGGGCAATCTGGGAAGAGCACAATACAGGTAACCTAACCAACACTGGTCTATATAACCCCACTAAGGTTATAAAAACAAGCTCCGATGCAAGCTGAAGCTGAACCTCAAATCATTTTTAGTAAGCGACTGTTAGATTGGAGAAAATCTGATAGCAAAGCGCAAAAAATTATTGCAACGAGCATAGGTTCTATTCCGCTTCGGCACATAGTTAATTGCAAAACTGCGCTGGAAATGTGGACAAAGTTAAGGTCAGATTATGAACAGACTTCTAAAGCAAATATCCATATGTTGCTGCAAAAATTCTATGGGTTTGAAAAAGACCCAAACGATGATGTCTCAACACACATTTCTAGGTTAGAGAACAATGTCAGGCAGCTAAGAGACATTGGGGGAGTTATCTCGGAGAATGATAATAACGAAAGTTTTGATGATACTTCCAAGTAACTTTAAGCACTTTTCCTGTGCATGGGAATCGACAGCAAAGGAACAGCAAACCTTGGAAAATCTAACGTCACGACTTGTAATGGAGGAGACACGCATGTCATCGCATGCGACGAATTCATCCGTTGCTTTAGTTGCTGTGTGTTCTTACACGAAGTCGGTTGTTTTATTTAATTCTTCTAGCAAGATTTTTAACAAGTTACTTTAAAGTTCCCTTTCTCGTTCCCGTTTCTGTTCCTGTGTGATTATAGGGATGAAATATAATCTTAGTTACTGATGGGGGATATTGTAGCAATCCTGATGCAGGGAGTGTTATAGAAATCTGTCCAGTAGTGTCTAAGTTTCCGTTCCCAAACCCGTTCCTGTGGGAATATCCGCACAATTTTTTAATTTTTTTGTGTCATAAAAACCTTCTCCTGACAACAACAAACACAACAAAAAAAGAATTGGCAAAATTGGTCCAGGTGTTGTTGAGTTATGCGCTTGCCAACACGTTTTGCGATAAATTTTTATATTTAAGATATGTATTAGCAACTGCAAAAGAATGAGGTTTTCAGATTTTCGCTTGAAACCTTAGGAATATTTAATTTAATTTTTTTAATATTTTGCGTAATTCAATTATTCAACTATCATAATTAATGTGTAGTTCGCAGCCCCAGGCCAACGAAAAATATAAACAGCAAATATACCAAAACCTTTTACTCAGATTTTGATATCGTATTTAGCACATATTCGCTAGTTCGTGCAACGCAGTCGTGTACATTTTTTAACTTTGTTTCAAAGTTTTACTACTAGTCTTTAGTTGGTGGCTTATATGTGTATTTTTTATTTATTTTATTCTTGTTTCATGATGTCAATGTGGGAAGGTAAGCTGAGGGTGGATAGTGTGGGTACTTATATTTATGAAAATACATATCCGGGTTTTGGTGAATGCCCTAAATCGCAATTCCGTTTCTACTTTATTTTTGATAAAGAAGGAACTTTTTTGCTTCTAAGAATTCTTTGAATTGAATAAAAAAAAGTGTCCATGGAAACTGATCATCATTTTATCACACAGTGTAGTTTTCTTAAAATTTTGTTTTGCTGATCGGTCGATACAGTATGAATTGAAATATTATATCAAAGTATTCGTGCTTATTTTTATTTTATTCGCGCTAATGCAAAAATTTCAGCTCATTCAATTAACTCAAAAAACTTGTGTTAACCCAAAAAATCGTTCTATAAATACTAGTTATGGAAGGTAATTATTCATATGTAGGTATAGGTACCTAGGTATATGTATATTGCAATTATTTTGAAGGAATTCCTGTTTTGCAAACAAGTACGCAGAGTTTGGAAGGGGGAGGGTGTGTTGATACGGACACTACTAAGTTTCCAATTTTGCAGTGATCAGAAAGATTATATTTATTACGTCGTTCAATACCACCATCATTATTAAAAAATTAACCCAGAACAGTGTGAAAACAAAATACCCTACAAACCAACCAAAACACAAAATTTTAAACTTTGTTCGGCTTAGACTCGGCCACACCTCAGCAACTCATAAACACTTGCTCACTAAAAACAACCCGCTTATCTGCACTTCATCTAACAAAACTCTAAATATCTCTCATCTTCTTGAAAACTGCCAAATGTGAAAACCTGCTATATAAGCCGTCTCTCAAAACAAACCAATAGGTATATGAAATACTACAAAATCCAAACTCTTAACATGATAATAAATTATAATAATAAAAATAATTTATTATTATCTATGCATTAATATACCTTGGGATGAATTTGGATGCAAGGCTAAAATGAAAAGAGCATATCAAAAAGAAAAGGGAAGAGCTCAACTTGAAATATAGAAAAATGTACCGGTTACTCGGTAGAAATTCTGACTTATCTGTCGAAAATAAAGTAATGCTTTATAAAAAAGTCCTTAGACCTGTTTGAACCTGTGGAATCCAATTATGGGGCTGTACAAGGAAAACAAATACTGAAATCATCCAAAAGTTCCAAAACAAGGTCCTTCGTGGAATAGTAAATGCACCATGGTTTATAAGAAATAACGATTTACATCGTGACCTACAAATAGAAACGGTTACAGAAGTTGTAAGAAAACAGCCTGTTTCACACAATCAGCGACTGCATAGTCATATCAACTCTGAAATGGCGTATTAATCTCGTATTAAATACGAGATGCAATGTTCGGAGATTAAGAAGAACCTAGCCACACGAGCTAATGGTCTAAAAGTCATGGGAAGCATTAAAAGTTTAAGCTTCCCTTAAAGCGATTATATTATTAAGAAAGAAAAATCTGTTGTCGATCGTTCATAGATGGGTTCTGATTACGAGGAGTTTTTAGTGAGGTAAAAATCCCACACTACTTGGTGTCGAATACTGCCAAGTGTCTTTTGAAGATTTCCTCCTGACAAAAAAAAAAAACCTAATATATTTTTTAAAGGGGTCATCCCAGGTAATGAACTCAAGAAATCGATTTTTTGTTCATTACTGCTTTCTTAACATGTTAAGAATACGGTAGCAAAGTGATTTTTAAAAATTCGAAATCGTTTTAAAGAAACAGTAGCTATAAAAAAATGTTTCATACCTTCATAATTATAAGCGGACCTAAAACCTTAACCCCGTTTTGCTCCAAGCTATGTTTTTCAAACTTTCCTTCATCGTAGGTATGTATCTCAAAAACAGTTTGCCGAATAACTTGAAATTTGAAAGGTCACTCAGCAAATGTAAACGTATGGAACTATTATCAATCAAAAATGCCCAAATTTACGATTTTCTTATAGCAAAAAACAAGAAAACAAAAGCAAAATTCGTAACTTTCAAATATCTACCAAAAGTCCAACTAAGACAATAAACTGACCTACATTAACATCACAAAAAAATCAGCTTTTCCTCACCGCCACGCCGCGCCGCCACCGTAAAAAACCAAGTGAAGAAATATCGACCCTTCAATATCTTCGTTTGCACTTCCAGCAAACTGACAAAAAAAAATTACCTAGTTTTCTTGACTTGACTCAATATAGATATACATACATATATTTCAACCCATCCGAAAATAAGAAATCATAAAAAAAATTATCATTCGGACATTTATATCTTCTTCAGTGTGCCTTGCCATTATCTGTTACTTAAATTTGTGCCACCTTGGGGCATTGATGAAAGTCATTAAATTTTATTTTAATAGTTTTGATATCTTATTTTTTAAGAATAAGAATAGCTCATTGATTGCAGGAAATTTATTATGTATTAAATATCATTGTTTTTTTTTAGGATTATATTTATTATTTCATATAAATTTCTTAACAATTATTGAATAATAGAAAAATTAAAAAATTCCATTTAACTTAAAGAAAAAAAAATATAAGAAAGGGTGGTGACATTCATTATTTTTAAGAAATTCAAAAAATAGAGTTGAATGCCACATCAAAAGCTATAAATATCAAAAATTAAAAGTAATTGGGTGGGGTGACCCTTGTAGAATTCACATAATTAAATTTTAATTTTTTTTTTGTTTTTTTTTTTTTTTATATAATGCAAAAATTGATATCAAAAACACTAAGCAACAATGACAGATGTAGTAAAAAAATTTGAAATGTGAATGAAAATTAACCCAAAACATCAAAAATATAAGACTCCAGAGCAAGATAGTCTAAGGAAAGAAGCCACATTTTAACGCTTTTAAAAAACTTTCCAGGTATAGTTATAGTCCTTATTCATTGAGGAAGAATGTTAAACAACCGATGAGACATAATAGAGAAAAAGTTACGATAAGCAGTGGTACGGAAAAAAGGAACAGATAAAAAGTTTGAAAGGTTTCCACGAAGATTGTATCTCGAAATTAAACGAAAATTGAGATTGCCAGACTTCATATAAAAAGTTTTTAGCACCTTGAAACAGTATAAATGACGAACTGGAAGTATCTTAAGAGCACAGAACAAAGGAAAACTAGAGTGCCTGCCAGCTTTACGAAAGATTTTTCTAACGACATATTTCTGCAATACCAAAAGTGGTTGTATTTTGTTACGATATACACCACCCCAGCAAGCAATTCCGTATTGTAACTAAGAATGGAAAATACCATAATAAATTGTCATTAACAGTTTATTTGAGCATACATTACGCAAATAATAAAAATGTCGCAGTGTACACCGAAAATACTTCTTCAGGGATTCAGCATGATTAGCAAAACTCATCACTACAGTTCAAATCACTATAAAAGGAGGGAGGAGAGAAACCAGACGAACAGTGGAAAGTAAACAGTTTGAATCTACAACATTCAGGAGCATGGAAGAAAAAATTTGCATTCAACATGGTAGATGAAGATAAACTGTAAAACATTATCTTGGTCTTAGAGCTTATTACTAAATAATGTTCATAGAACCAGAGTCGCAATAGGTCTAAGTCCCAATTAATATTGTAAACGAGGTCTAAAGGACTTTAAGTGCCGTATGAGAACGCAATGTAATCAGCAAAAGCAGTTGGTAAACCTTTGAAACTAAGAGCAAAAAGCGAATTGATGTAAACTAAAAATAGAATTGGACCCAGTACAGAACCCTGTGGTACACCCAAATAAAGAAACCTTACTTCCCTTCTTGTATCATCTATTTTCACTCTTTGCGACCTGTTATCAAGGTAAGACCTGAACCAGTGAAGCATGAAACCCCTTAAACCAGCTTTCTTTTGTGATGTCAACAAATAGGCCAACTACACATTTTTTCTCGTCTAGTTGTGACATTGTTAATGAACAAAATTGTAAGAGAGCATCTTCCGTCGATTTGCCCTTTAAAAAACCAAATTGAGCTGGATTGAAAAGCTTGGTTTTATCTAAAAAACTCAAAGTTCTACTTTTCATAAGTTTTTCAAAATTTTACTGAAGACAGAAAGAAGTGAGATGGGCCTATGATTACTAATTTCAGTAGGAGAACCCTTTTTGAATAACGGTAAAACATCTGCACACTTAAGCTCTTCTGGAAATACACCCTCAAATACGCAGCGATTAAATACATATGCTAATACATCTACCAGGTAATACGCAATATATTTGAGTACATAACTAGAAATACCATCAGCTCCACACGAAGACGATTTAGGCAAGTTCCCAATAACTTTCAGTATTTCGAGAGAAGATAAAGTCTGAAAAACGAAACTCCTATTTTGGATATTCTCAGAGCGTTGACATATAGAAAGACAACTACAACACGTTTGATGGTTATGATTCGGTCCAATATTTAAGCCAATATTAGAGAAATGGCAATTGAAAGCATCAGCTATACAGAGCGGCGCAGGGACATAACTCCTCGGGTCATAAGTCCATTATGGGCTTGTTTCCCACTTCAGTGGGACATAAGTCCAAAACTGGATAATAAGTAGATTATGGACTTATGTCCCACCAATATGGGACATAAGTCCACATTTTTTTTATTTTAGCTGAGACATAAGTTCACAATTTGCATAGAATCTCAATTTTTCGATAAATAATAGTAAATAAAAAGCCTTATGAAATACAGTTAGAAAACCAAAGGTTGTTAGAATACCGCCGCTCTTCAAATTTATAAGCCAAAACTATTTATTTTATTAAAACTTATTTAACCCCCTGAAAAATCAAATTTTCGTTCAGTAAAATTTAAAAAAAAAAAACTCCTAGCATGCTTTATTATAATTGAGTACAATGGCTTGGGTAGTTTTGCAACAAAGTTATTTATTGTTTTTCTCTTTATCCTCGTGCATCGAAAAATTTCAAAAATGCAAACAGTTGTTGGTATTAGATATTGCCCATTCAGAAAATGTAAGCAAAATCAAACGAATATGAAATATTGAAAGAAGCATAAAAAATTGGAGGAAAAAAAAGAAGCAGGGAAAGGAAAAAGAAAAAAGTGAAACAAAATCATTCTGCTTTCTTTTGTTTTCCTCAAACAGAAAAAGATTGAATAAAATTAGAGAAAAACAATAGAAAGCGGAATAAGTTTTTGTTTCTGAGAACTAAGAAAAATAAAAGTGAAAATCGCGCAATTTTTTAATTTTAATTTCTCAAATTCTCAAAAATCAAAATTTTTTTAAATTTCTTTTTAAACAAAGGAATTTTACTAGCTTCTTAAAATAAAATATTTTTTTCAAAATTCCGGAAAATCATATCTCTACTTTGCGAATTTTAACTTTTATTTTTCTTAGTTCTCAGAAACAAAAACTTATTCCGCTTTCTATTGTTTTTCTCTAATTTTATTCAATCTTTTTCTTTTTGAGGAAAACAAAAGAAAGCAGAATGATATTGTTTCACTTTTTTCTTTTTCCTTTCCCTACTACATTAACATTTTTCTACAGTTTTTTACTTATAAATTCGAAGAGCGAAAGGCGGTATTCTAATAACATTTGGTTTTCTAACTATAATAGTAGGGGAGCCCGAGCCGCTAAATTTGCAGTTACTAAAGCGTCATGGGGACTTATTGGATTGTGAAGTTTACGTTCTAAAACGAAAAAAAGTGTAGGGCAGTTTTTCATTTCAGTGGGGCGATGGGCGTGTATGAGCTTTTGAAAATGTAAAAAAAAACAGTTAAATTGAAATACTCGAGCGCGTCAGATTTTCATAGAGTATACGCGCTTTGTCTTTCTGATAACGGATATATATTAATCTGACGATTGACTGGGGGCAAATGGGCGTAAACAGAGGTTAAAAAAAATAAAAAAAATAAGTTATTCGAGCGTGTCAGATTTTCAAAGTGAATGTTAAGTGTACTCTAAAAAGTGTATATTTCAATAATCTGACAATTTGAGTGGGGCGATCAGTCATGGCTGATTTTTAAAAATGTAAAAAAAACACGTGACCTTGATATACTCGAGCGTGTCAGATTTTTATACAGATTGATCAACTTGATGTCTTCGTCCTCCAGGATGATAATCTGACAATTATATGGGGGCGTACTCTTAGTCTGACAATTTTAAAGTAACAATTCTTTGTTGTTTCTATTTTTTATTACTGGATGCAATCAAAAAATATGTACACATATTATGTATTTAAAAATTTTGTATTGAAATTTTGTTGAAAATACTTTAAAAAAAAATCCTGAAAGTTTGAGCCCTTAATATTAATTTTAAGTGCTCGATCAAGAGGTGTGAAGATTTTCCATTGAAAATATATGGAAACTCTGATTTTTTATTTTTAAATTTCTATAACTCAGCGGCATTTCATGGGATCGCTTTAACCGAAGATGTTTTTTTCTCAAAATTGAAAGCTCTACAAAAATGTTCTTTTTGGCAAAGTCGTTACTCATACCGGGAAGGTGGTACGGGCCACTTAACCAGATTTTTGCATAAAATTCACGTTTTGTCGCAGTTATCTCGTAAATCACAAAAGCTACAGAAAAATTGTAAATTACAAACTTGTAGAGAATTTAGTTTTCTACAAAAAAAATCTTATGGACCAATTGCTAATATCAATATTAACCGAGATATTAACCATCATATATTATACATTTCACTGACGATTTTACCTCAATCGCCCCAACCAAAATGTCAGATTATATGTTTTCCGTAATCCTGATAAAATTACCTTCAAAATAAAAAAAAAATTAATCGCGCTCGAGTATTTCGAAACATCGATTTTTTTTTACATCTTTGTGACTCGCCTACTTACGAAGGCCCCGCTGAAGTTGTCAGATTATTGAAATATACACTCGTCTCGATGTAATCAACCTACCATCTTTTAATCTGACGCGCTCGAGTATTTCCGATGATCGACTTTTTTTTACTAATCTGACGGGCTGCTCTCAGCGAACGCCCCAACATTTAGGTTTAATAAATGGTAGGAGTACATTACATGGTGCAAGGTTTCTCCCCATATGATTTTCTGACGCGCTCGAGTAACGCGCAAAATCCCCTCTTGGGCTCCCCTACTATAAGACATTACGCTGACTCCTTGACATATGGTAGCCCTGCCTAGTAATTAGCAAAGAACAAACCCGTAAAAAACACGTTTTTATTGTAGTCCAAATTTCTTTTGATTGCCACTATTTTGGAAAAGTTTCATCTCGCCAAAGGTATTGTATTGGCATCAAACAAAACATGTTAAATGGGACATAAGTCCAAACATTTCTTTTATGGACTTATGCTCCACTGCTGTGGGACATAGGTCCATAATCCAGTTTTTGACTAATGTCCCACTAAAGTGGGACACAAGTCCATAATGGACTTATGTCCCGAGGAGTTATGGCCCTGCGCCCATTTAGATATATTTTCAACTGAAAATACATTGGTTCGTACAACTATAGATAAATTTACAAAATTTGCTATAGCTAAAATTATAAAATCCAAAGCAATAGAACATGTAAGGTCACTACTGCGGGAAATAATTTTCCAATTTGGAGTCCCGCAAAATGTTGTATTCGATAACGAGAAATCGTTTAATTGAGAGACAATTATATTTATGTTGAAGGATGAACTTCACATAAACGTCTACACGACACCGCCTTACAAAAGTGAGGTAAACGGCCAAGTGGAGCGCTTCCACTCCACTTTAACCGAAATAATGAGGTGCCTAAAGAAAAACGGCATAAATAGAAATTTTACTGAATTACTTGAAAGAGGGGTAAACGAATACAATCGTAGCTTCCATTCCGCGACCCAAAAGAGACCAGTTGACTTATTCTTCGGAAGAACTGTCTCTTTCGGACCAGAGGAATATGAAAAAACCCGACTCAGTAACATAGACAAACTATTAAAAAAACAGGAGCAAGATATTTACAATAGTTTAGTTTATTGTTATAATTACTCAGTAAGATACAATATCTTTTAAATTAGAGCAAATATCAGTATGTAGTACTTTTATATTAAATAACGTATAAAGTTGCAGAAATTGATATTTCATTTAATTTTAGGTATGTTAATAAAATAATTCAAAAATTTTAAATAAGAAAATAGAATATTAAGAAAAAACTAAGAAAAAATTTCTAAAAAAAATTAATGAAGAAAAAAAAGAATAAATATCAGAATAATTTATAAAAAAAGGATGAAAATTAAGAAAAAAAAAGAAAATTATGATACGCATCACCATCACCATCATCATCATCACCATCAGCCTCACAAACATACACCCAGCTTTTGGGCAATGCATCAAATTGCTTTATAGTATTCCTTCAACATTTTATTGAATTGCGTTGTACAGTTTATCATTTTTAAATGAGTGGGGAGTGAGTTCCATAGTCGAACAGCATTGACATAAAACTGGCGCTCAGATACAAGATATGAGAAACGAAGAGGAATAAGGTTGCCAGACCTATTTGATCGAGGGAAATTAATTCTGTTAAAAAGATATTCGGGTTGGCGAAGTTGTATGATATTAAACAGAAGGGTTAGTGTTTTGCATTTGAGAAGATCGTCAAGCGTCATACCATACATAGAATTTGAGTAATTAGATATGTGATCACACCTTCTTTTTCCGAAGACATACCGTGCTATACTATTAAAAGCTACATTAAGTTTATTCTTGTGTACATAGTCACAATTACAGAAGATTTCACAGCCAAACAGTAAAATAGGAACAAGCAACGTCTTGGCTAATATCATTCGTGTTCTGAGCGGGGTCATATGTTGGGAGGCCCAGAGTAATCGTAAGCCTCCATAAACCTTTCCTAAAGTAACTCTGATATGATCATTCCAGGTCAGAGTACGATTGAAAGTAAGTCCTAGGTTTTTTGCTGAGTCAACAAATTCAATCGGGGTGTTGTTCATGTGAACCATAGGAAAATATGATGTATCTAAAAGTGTTCTCGCTATCACAATGCACTTTGATTTTTTGGCATTCAGGCAAAGATCATTTTGCTGAGACCATAGTACAATCTTTTGTAGATCGTTGTTTATTTCATGAACACCATTCTCAAGCATCCCAATAGGAAAGCTGTTATATAATTGTACATCGTCTGCATACATGTGTAAAGAGGACTTAAGGGAACAAAAAGAGAGGTCATTAATATACATAGAGAACAGCAAAGGACCCAGTATGGAACCCTGTGGAACACCTCTATGCAGTGGAAGAGCAGAAGACAAAGTATTGTTAACAAAAACAGCCTGCGATCGTCTAGATAGGTAGGAGTAAATTAGTTTAGCTGATGACGAAGAAAAATTAAATTTGCTTAAGAGCTTTTTACATAGTATATTTTTATTGACCGTATCAAACGCTTTTGAAAAATCTAGAAGTGTAAGGATTGTTACTTTGTCATCATCAACTGCACTTCTTATTCCTTCTGTAACGTCAATTAGAGCAGTTGTACAGCTATGTCTAGCCCTAAAGCCGGACTGATAACAGCAAATTAGATTATGTTCAGATAAAAAACAGCGAATTTGTTTGTTCATGATTCTTTCCAGGACTTTAGAGAGAAAAGGCAAAATAGCAATCGGTCGAAATTCATCACAAGTGCGGTTTTTCGGAATTGGAATGACCTTAGCTTGTTTCCAAGCATGTGGAAATGTGCTCGTCATGAAAATGTTATTAAACAAATGAGTGATATATTTAAGTATATAAGGAAGAATTGCTTTAAGAAAGGTTGGTGGCATGGCATCAATCCCTGTAGAGTTGGATTTTATTGCTAAGAAACTTTCAAGTACATCTGTTTCCTCAACCGCCGAGAAATTGAATTTTAACATTTGATTGTCTACAGAGACGAAATTAATTTCACCCTCATCTGGTAGACAACTACGATCTAAGCTATTTAGTTGTTGCGTGAAATTTTTGTTCAAAGCTTCACAGTCAACGTTAGATAAGTTACTATTATTCTTACTACCTACACCTATATCTTTCAGATTTTTCCAAAGTTTATCTTTTGCTAGACTAGGATCAAGTTTAAGAGAATAAAACTGCTTTTTTGATTCCCGTATAGCACATACCACTCTATTTCTTAACCTTTTATAAGCACTATGTAGTTCATCAAGCTTAAACATTTTCCATCGTCTATAGGCCATGTCACGCTCTCTGATGAGTTTAACTATGTTGTTATTCAACCGATACCCAGACTTATTTTGTTGCAAAACTTTCTTAAGCGGAACATGCTGATTGAAGAGATAGTTAATGTTCATTAGCAAAAATGATAACTGGTCATCTACCGACGACAGATAGTAAATCTGATACCAATCAATAGAAGCCAAATCGATTTCCAATTGATGTTTATTAATATTTTTGAAATCTCTGAAAGTAAAATAAGAAGGAGAAAAATCTGCCGAACATTCGAAAGTTAAGTAGATGAGGTCGTGATTGGAAAAAGCTGAAGCAGTAAGTTGGCTGTAGAGGAGAACTTTACTTAAATGGCTAACGAAAAACATATCTAAGAGGGTACTATTGTTTTTAGTAAAATGTGTCGGTGTTGAAACATTTACTGGAAAAAGGCTCAGTGATCTCATATTGTTAGTAAGCTCTGTGCTTTGAAGTACATTATTATTGAAATCTCCAGCAACTATAAGAAATGGTGAAACAAATGATAAGTCATCAAGAACAGAAAAAAGTGGAGTTAGGTTGATATTTCGATGAGGCCTATAAACTGATCCTATCAATAATTTAGTATTATTGTGAGTATTGATTTCGATGAAAAGATAGTCAATCTCACAACCAGGTGGGGCTTTACGGATAACCTTGCAGGATAAACCTCTCCGTGTAAAAATTGCTGCACCACCTCCAACTCGACCTACTCTGTCACATCGAAAAACATCAAATCCCTCAACCCGACACACAGAAGTTTGAGAAAACCAAGTTTCACTAACACATACCACATCGATCCCAGAATTAACAAATAAGTGCTGAAACTCGTCTAGTTTGGGACTCAAGCTCTGTGCATTTATGTGGCACACCTTCAATCCCCTATGTTGCCCACACAAAACCCGAATCATAGAGCGTGTGTTATGAGCATATTCGATAATGGACACTCCATCTTGACCATTTATGTCAATCATGCAACTTTTTTATTTTAAATTGAAAGGGACACAAAAAGGCCCTAATAAACAGATCATTAAATAAAAAACTGCACAAGCTCTCAAAGTTGAGATGCATTAAACAAAACAAAATAGTATAAGAATACAAGGTAGATAAGAAAAGTGAAAATCCTGATAAAGACGATGACGACAATGATGACGATGATGTTAATATTACACAATTCATAAAAACAAGAAATAGAGAAGAGAAAAGAGAATCAAAACAAAAAAGGTTTAATGTATATGTAAATAATAATAGTAATAAGATGTATTATATATGATGAGAATTATGAATTGTAAGTAGATCAGCTGTTGTCATCAGTTATTCGCAGCAAAATCATTCAGCATTTCGATGTTCTCAATCAAGAGAGCTTTGTCCATACGGTTCTTTTTTATGTAAACAAATCCACGAAGTGTGAAAGCAGTAAATAGATTTCCGTTCTTCTTAAGCCTCAGTGCATTCTGCAGTAGTTCTCTATTTTTTGCGGTCAAACATTCGTGCATATAAACAGTACCATCAGAAGATAGTCCTAGGTCGTGAAGACAGAGTGGTTTTTTTGTTTTTGTGCGGTGATTGGCGATCGATCGTAACATTGTGCTTTTATCGCGCGTCGTTTGAAATTTTACTACAACTGGTGGAGCAAGAGATGTTTGTTTTTTTAATCGAAAAATATCGCGAACAACCAATGGTTTTAAACCAATACTCTTGCATAGTTTATTAAAAATTTCAATTAAGTTTTCATTCTCAAGCATTGGTAATCCATGTATCAGTGCATCGCTTTCTGTTTCCTTATATTTTTGTCGTTCTTCAAATGTTTCAATTCGGACGGTTATCAGTTGAAGTGCATCATTTTGTTTTCTTAGTTCTTCCTTAAGTGATAAATTTTCATTTTTAATGACCTCGATTTCATTTAATTTGTTTTCAATTGTTTTCATCTTATTGTTGACGTCATCAATTGTTTTTTTTAAGTTTAAAACATCATTGTTAAGTTTTGCTGTAATTCTCTCTTCAAACTTATCCAATTTAGAAGAGAGTATTGCAACAATATTTGCACTTTCATTTTGAAGAGTTTCTTCGGCTTGTGTCATTTCCGAGTGTTCCGAAACCGATAAGTGATTTAAAGGTGTATTTTCGTATATGATCGTTTTTTTTTGCTTTGGTTCGGGGAGCGGTTGCTGTTGCTCAGGAGAGGATGCGGAGATTTTTCGATTGCGCTTGGATGACATGAAGACGTTCTAGTAAGATTGCGGTAAGTTTCAGGGGAGGCAATGGAATTGAGTGGAATGAATATACGATCTTAAATTTTTAGGTTTTAAGAGAAAAGATTAACATCGATATCGCACACAGTATTAGAGTTAGTTCTTGTATTAGTGTTATAATCACTCTATTAATCACTTTTGTTGGATATTTATTTTGAGGTTAGGTAATAGTCCAAACTGAATGACAAATTATTTAAAATAAAACTTAAATTATCCAATCAGAATGTTATTGACACTTGTTATTAAAGGTTATACCCAAGGGGTATTAAAGATTATACCCCAGGGGATATAATTTATCTTAGACTTAATAAGCGACTCGAATCAAAACTAACAAAGAGGTATAAGAAAGAAATAGTCGAAGGGAATTTTACGACTACTATAAAAACTAGATCCGGAAAAATCTTACATAAAAATAAAAGCAACACACGAAATTAGACACAGTACAAAGAAAATTTAATTTTTATTTTTGCAGATCTTTGCTTGCCGTGTGCAACGGCCAAATACAAATATTGAATTATTCAAATTCCCAGTTGATTTCCTTGCAAACGGGAATAGCAAAAATACAATCAGGGAATATAAAAATAATCCTTGACATTGACCTCGAGAGCTATCAAAATGTAGTAGACGGACTTAAGAACACGATAAACAATAAAATAGGCACGGACTACCCACCCTTCCCATTCCTTTTCCATGAAATGGAAATTCAGACCATGAAGACTATGTTATCATTAAAGATAAAATTGACAAAGTGTTGAAAAATAACAATAAGCAAATCATTATAAACAAAGCCTCCATTGAAAGAATTAACAAAATAAGTAATGTAACAAATGAAATATTAAAAAGATTAAAAAACAATAATACTATTAAAGATAATCGGGCACTCAGTACTCAATACCATTTAAGATTAATAAAAGAAGAATTATTAAACGTTGATATGCAATACATTGGGCGAAGAACGGTATTGTAAGCTCATATATACTTTCTGTAGTCGAAATTGATATTGCAAAAAATTTACTCGAAAAAGAAAACATTAATTTCAACAATATTGACGAGGCCTTAGATTTTGCAGAATTAAAAATAGCAACTAGTAAAAACACAATCATTTATATTATAAATCTACCATTTACCACAAAAGAGATATGTAACACCCTCTTAATAAAACCCATCAAGAGAGGAAAATTTGTTAACAAAATTGAATGCGAAAACATATTAAAATGTAAAAATAAAATTTATAGAATAAAATCCACCTGTAAGACCAATAATACCTTATCGATATGTTCTAGTAATAAACTCTTAGACTTAAGTTTAGATAAATGCATAGCCAACCTTCTCCAAAGCACAACATCAAATTGCACAAAATTAAATAGTCAGCATACGCCATCAATTGAAAAAATATCACCAGGAGTCATACTCTGGTTTAAGAGTACAACGGAACAATTTTTACAGATCAACTCATAAATCTATCGGGAACATTTCTCATAAAAATGGACAACAATGCATCGGTGGTAATAGGCGACAAGACATACGCTGCCGATACTGTTTCCAGTTTCACACCTTTACCAGCAGTTGCCCACCAATCTCAGAGACGGGGAGACTTCAAGAAGTTTTATCATTGGAAATGCTAAAAGAACTACACCTAAATAATACAGAATCTATCGAGATGCTAGATGCTAGAAATAAAACTCATGTCATATTTAATTTTGGAATTACTGCACTAATAAAATTAACTATCATATTCCTATTACATAGCTCGATCCTGTTGGATTAAACGTAAAAGCACAGTCAACATAGTAAACTTGGTTGAAACAGAAGCACAGGAACCAGCCGAAACGTCAACTTCCTTGAAAACCTCCCCAGAAACCCAGATCCCAAAAATTGATTTACCACCATCCAAGCCATCCAGAATAACGCAAAATCCATTTTTTTAAAGTTCCAAAATCAAACGAAGACGTTTGAATTTTAAGCGGGGAAGAGTTAACATAACAGGTGCTGATACGGCGAAAAGTGGAAAAGTGTTATCCCACGATATTACTACATTCCGAAAAACAACATAATGCTGACATCGCGTCTGGAAACTTGACGCTCTTAGAATTCCAAAGACAACGATGAGAACAACGATGGGAACAACGAAGAAGGCTATGCTTAGTGTAATGGAGAATAGTGTTTAAGAGATAGAAAATAAGATTTCAATGTTCAGTTTTTCAATAGGCAGATTCGCTGCGACTTGTGAAATTAATAAATAAAAATTTTTTTAAGACAAAAGTAAAGTAAATCTTTTAACTGGCACACAGTTTGTAATGAGAAATGAATAGCACAAAAGATCACAAAATAAGGTCATAGGTATAGAATATAGATGATACTAGCTGACCCACCCGGCGTAGCTCGGGTCTAACTTATTTAAAGCGATGTTCACACAAAACTGTCAAAAAACGAAAACTAAAAGACTAAGTATAAGAATGCCTGAAAAGTTCTAATTTTTCGTTTCCGTAGGAATATGGCCATGAAATATAAAAGGGATAGTGTTAGTTTTAGAGTTCCCGTTCCCGTCACGGCTCCCTTTCCTTTTCCCGACCCATTGAAAATATGTGGAATTGTAGCCTACTAACGTTTATGGCAGCGCACGCCAGAATAGCTCTCAGAAAGGCAGCTTTTTTCCTAGTTACTTGACACTTAATGTCATATTTAGGACAGCTCACACAATGTCTTTATAAATTGAAGCCTATGTGTTATTCTGATGTATAAGCTATATTATTGTAAAGTTTATTTGAAATCCATTCAGCAGTTTTTGCGTGAAAGAGTAACAAACATCCAAACAACATAACAAACATACAAACTTTCACGTTTATAATATTAGTAGGATGTACGAGGGGATGCACCTTGTATATTTATTCTATAGTATTATCACAGTTCATTTCTCATTTTCGAAATGAGTTTCGAACGTTGTCCACAAATTTTTTTCATATAGGTTTGTATAGGAGTGGAAGTTGTGGACAACGTTCGAAAATTCATTTCGAAAATGAGAAATGAACTGTGATAATACTATAGAATAAATATACAAGGGGATGCATAACGCAAAGAATCATCTGAGCGATACTCCTTTTCCAAATCACAGAGAACAGACAAAAAGAGAAAACGGCGCTAAAATTGATGCCGGATTAGCTTCGGACTACCGTGCGTATGTATATGTTTTTAAGCAAGATTTTCTAGTAAAAAACCCAAAGTAGACTGTTTTTCTAGAATTAATAGCTATTTCAAATTCTGTGACCACAAGAGTATATTTTTTTATTGGAACTAATTAAGATTATATCAAAGAAAAATACCAACAAAAAATTAAGGTTCTTTTGGCTTCTCGTTCCTCAGAAATTGTTTGCAAATATGACTTTATTGAAATTGAATTTTAGCGGTTTGGAGAAAAAAATATTGATTTTGTGCTCGGAGGTTAGTTCAGGAGCTTTATTACCTTCAAAAAAATATATATATATATATGTACTTGAAAACACCCACGCCTTGCTCCATGCTTTATAAGCTAAAAAAAGGCAGTTTCTCTAACTTCCACACCTGTTTTAAAACACTGAAAACTATTACCAATGATTTTATAAGATGCGCCTGATATCTATCTACAATTTCCTTTTCAGTTCATGAAAACATATTAATAAACAGCAAAGTTATTACCATAAGAATATGCTGAAAACCGAAAAATTACAACAAATTGAGGAAGGTTTTTCTCATATAAGGATACAAAATTTGAAAAAAAAACGCCCGAAGGTTAGTTGCATATAGATTTTTTTTTTTTTTATTAAATTATTAATTTACACATATAATTGATAGTACAAAAATCTTTATAGCATGGCGTAACGCCGTCTGCCAGATTGACAACATAAATAATTACATATTTGTAAATGGCTATTTTTTTATTTTTTTTTATTTAACTTTTTAAACAATGTTTTTTACTATAACTTTTTATATTTTTTAAACTTGTAAAAATCTTTTCTGTTGCTTTATTTCTCAAAACTCTTCATTAATTATTCTTTCTCTATATATCACAAAGAAATTTTGCAGTACTCATATAGTCTTGGTATATCCATCTCATCCAATTTCATTAGAACCTGGTCCTCCGATAAGAAGTCACAGCCAAAAATACATCCCCTTGTTTCTCTCAGAGTTGGGCACCTTCCGACGAAGTGAATAACGTCTTCCCGTTCCGCTAAGTTGCAAATACTACATTCCAATGGTAAATCTGTCCTGTGCGGTATAAAGTTTAAGCTTAGTAGTTCGCTTCGAAGCCTGACCATTGTGCTAATCATGTCAACACTATGCGTATCTCTAAAGTAGTTTTTCTCTGCTAGATTGTGGTTAAGACGGCTATAAATTGATCTGAATAATGACCCAGTTGCTTCAGAGATAAAATCTTTTCTGCATTGCTCATCTTCTCTTCTGATTATCTCGTACAGGTGCCATTAAGTGCTTTTTAAATCTTCGATGTTTATGTTCAAGATCATACCGCAACTTTGCGCTAGTCCGAACCACTCGCTGAACCAGTTACTTTTGTTTTGTATGGCTTTGACAACTATTTTTCTAATAAGCACGGTTTCGGGCATTTGAAAAACTTTAAGCAAATAGTCCGCTTGTAATTTTAGCTTTTTTATGTAAAGAGGCAACAATCCCGTTTCAAGCATAACTACATAGTTTGGTGTACTTGGTGGTAGATGAAATATCCTCTTCACATAATACCTTAACAGTTTCTCAACAGCGTCAAATTTTTGGCCTCGCCAAGCCTGAGAACCATACAGAAGAATCGATTCCGCTACTGCTTCAAATATCTTGAATTTGCTGCCATGCGCGATATTTTTATTCATAAATATTTTTTTCCATGAGATGTTTATTGCCATTTGTGCCTTTTGCAGCTTCTCCTTGAAATGTGTCTCCATATTAAGGTTTTTTGAAAAATATACACCAAGATATTTGTAATCGTTGAAACACTCAAGAGTTTCTCCATCAAAAAACCATTTTTCATTCGCCGCTCTTCGTCCACCACCTCCTTTAAAAATCAATACTTTAGACTTTTGAGTGTTGACTATTAAGTTCCATAACCGACAGTATTCACATACTTTGTTTATCATGAGCTGTAGCGTTTCCGGGGAATATGAAAACATGACTATATCATCCGCGAAAAGTAAAGCCTTAATACGCGTACCAGCAAAGTCATGAAAACATGACTATATCATCCGCGAAAAGTAAAGCCTTAATACGCGTACCAGCAAAGTCAACTCCTCCAGGTATATAATCAATCAGGTCATCAATGAAGAGTGCGAACAAGGTTGGACTCAATGGACATCCTTGTCTAACACCCGATTTTGTTTCGAACCACTCGGAAAGTTCAGCACCGTTCCAGGCTGCCGCTTAAGTAGTTCTATACATCTCTTCTAGTACGCAACCAAACTTCAGAGATAGTCCCAAACCATATAATTTGTAAAGCATGGCTCCTCGGTCAACGGTATCAAAAGCTGCCTTGAAATCGATAAAAAACACGTAAAGTTTTTTCCCTTGTAGAAGAAAGCTCTCAGCTACGCTCCTCAAAATAAAAATATTGTCCACTGTCGAATACCCTGCCCTAAAACCGTTGTTAGTCGTTTTTGTAGAACAGATGTAAATATTTTGTATGTTCCATTCAGAAATGATATTCCTCGATAGTTTACTGGATCGAATAAACAGCCTAAAACTTTATTAAAAAGTGTAACCAGCATTCTTCTGCTTATCAGTCCCATATTTATAAAATTCAACTGGTAAACCATTCGATCCGGCCGCCTTTCCATCTTTTAAAGCTTCTAAACACTAACTCTAATTCTTGAAGTGTGATTGCAGAGTCAAGAATTTCGTCAGTAAATCCAGGTACTGCAAATTGCCACTTTAATGAGCTTGTTAGCGGATTAAGTAAGTCCCTGAAATGATCATGGAGTATGTTTTTGCAGAGCTTTGTGGTAGGCGTAAATTTTTTGCCGCTAAGCTTCCACGCAAGCTTCCAAAACTCCGCTGCATCTTTGCACTTTGCCAAATTAGACGCTTGCAGTTCGCCAAAGCTCCTTTTTTAATTTTACATAGGTTTTTGTAGTTTAAATTGGCCTCAATGTAGTTTTTCCTGAATAAGCCTTCCGAAGAGTTACGAAAAATCTTAAGCCATTTAAAAGACAACTTACGCGCCCGTTGGCATTCTTCGTCAAACCAAGGGTCTCTTCTGCGTTCACTCTTTGATTGTTAAAATGCTGTTGTGGTATTGATGATTTTATAATCATCTCTAATGCATCAAAGTTCACATCTTGCTGCGTTTCTAGTTTTAAATCGATCGATTGTCTGTAAGCCGGAACCCATGAATTTTTCCATTTCAATTTAGGAAGTAACTGCATGTCTGCATTTTCCTCGTTTGAGTGTACTCGATGTTGCAAAGTGAGGACAACCGGGAAATGGTCCAAGTATGGTAAATCCTTGATTTCAAAGTCCGTGACGAAAGACTCCCACTCCTCACCCAGTATTCCATAATCAACTACTGATGACCCTTGACCACCAACAAACGTAAAGTTTCCCGCCATATCACTTAAACTGTTACCATTTTGAATGCGAAGGCCAAATGAATCACATAACTCATTATTGTCATTATATTTTCTAGTTATAAAACGAAAAAGAAAAAAATAAAAAGTTCATAAATACGGATGCCCCGACCAAAATAGTGAACAAATCGAAATTTTCAATAAAAAAACGGCTTCCGGTCCCTATAAAAACCGTTATGGAATAACTTTCAGCATTTGAATGAAACACAAATGTTTGTGTTTTTATTATCTTTACAATAAATTTTGTTTCATCAAATTATCAAGAAAATTGCAAAAGTAATGAAGCAATAAGTCAACGCAACTTTCAAATTTTTACGAAAAATGCTAGGGACACCTAGCCTTAATATAAATCTGGACGAACCAAGTACTATAAGGTCCATATTGTACGATCGTATAAAAAAAGTAGATCATAGAGAAAAAAATGAAGCAGAAGCAGCAAGTTCTTTTCATCGAACAATCTAGGTATAACCACCTCGATTATTCTCTCAAGGAAAACAATTACTTCAAAGATGAAAATAGTATAAATTCAATTTCAATGATGTTCCGTTTACGAGGTGAATTGCTACACCTCAATTACATTCCACAATCCACATAGAAGCGATTTGCCAATTTTATGCGATCTATGCAACCGAAGTGAACGTGAGGACGTCGTACATTTCTTGGGAATCTGTCCGGTTTTGCGAGAAATAAGAAAAAGTATATTTGGGTGTGACACCTTATCAGAAAGTTACTGCATTTTCTTGTTAAACCAAATGAATGTTGAAATATTGTATGAATTCCTAAAAATTGCTCTGATGTAAAGGAACAGAATTAAAAATGGTGATTTTTGAAACAAAAAATTATTAAAACATATATACGAATAAACAAATAAAAAATTGAATACTTATTCCTTAGTTAAAGCAATGCTTAAACTATTAAATTAAAAATTGTAATTTTATAAAACATATTATAAAGAGTTAAAGTGGATTATCAATCTGGCAAACGGCGAATGCCATGCTTAAACGATTTAATGTATCATAAATATTGTATGTAATCTCAAAAGTTTATGAATAATAAAAATCTTATCTAATCTGTCTAAATAAAAAAGTCGGAGACCAGCGAGTTATTTTCTTGTTCTTCAAGCAGAGACCTACCTCAACCTGCCACATCCATTTTTGTTAATAAGCATGTGTCCATGGGAAGAAATACGAAGGAAAGGGTTTTTATCTTTTATAAAACCAATATCATGCAAACACCGAAACCGAAGTGTGCAGAAGCAATGCTGCAAATGAGCACTGGGCTACTGCGCCGGCCGGCGCTCTGCACAATATTTACCTGCTCAGAGCGCAAATAATAAGAGATAACAAACAGATTTACCAAAAAATATGACGGTAGAACATCGTCTTATTTTCTTTCATAAGAAAGCATGTATTGAACAGAGAGGTGCCTAGCGCTAGGAGCCTCTTGCTCCAACTTACGACGGACCGTTTCGCATCATTAAGAGGTTGGACAAATTCTTCCAAATCGAAGTACACGGAAAGAAAACTCAAGTGTCCATCGACCGACTGAAGCCAGCACATATTCTAGAAGAACAGATCCTAAACCCGACAAGAGCGCAGACTACAGTCTCACAAAGTAAACAAAATCAAGCAGATACATATACGACATATATGGCCGTATGGTAAAATTTCGTGAACCTCAGCCAATATATCACTAGCGCTGGAGGGGGAGTACTGTGGCGAACTCTTGTCATAAGCTAACAATTGGCAACACCTTTCGTAAAGCAGGCAGACAATCTCGCGAAAAGCAAGCAGACAACCACACGAGCATAAACGAAATTCTTTCGCCTGTCATCAGCAATCAGCCACATGCTTTTCCAATTTTACGCATTCGACATCCCGCTCTCATGACATGTAGTCAACTTAAATTCATTAAAAATAAAGTAATATTTTATTTGAAGTAGAGTTCTTATCTTTCATTTAATAGGACCTCTAAAGCTTTAATTTAGGTACATCGATTTTATCTTTTCCAGTCTGCTAATATTCGTTATTTAGCAATAGTTTTAAATGAAACAGGAATATAACTAACAACTTTTACAGATTTTTGAACCGTTTTATCTCAGAAAGATTTCTCGTAGGAATAAAAGTATGTCTACATTTAAAATATTTTATGATACAACTTACCGTTTTGCTGAAAATCGCGAAAAATTTGAATTTTTTGACCATTGACGTTGAATAAAATCTTACCATACAGAAGAAAAATGGGGATCCTTAAAATTTTGTTTTTAATCATATTTTGAACGATTCCATCAATTTTCAGCTTGTTAATTTATGTAACTTCAAATGTCTTAATTTACCGGGCTATTCAGTTTGATGCTTGAATCGATTTAGGTATGTTGTTTGCTTTTAACGCGAAAAATGTTTTGTATTTGAGGCGCTGAATATTTACTTTGGTGCAAACTTTGTTGTTTATGGTCTCCAAATTTTGCCGGTACACCAACAATTACCGCTTCAAAACAGCTCTCTTCCTCTCGATTTGATCAACGACGAGCTCAAGTCTTACATCATGTTCAAGTTAGAGTGGATTGATTATTGTGAACTCTTATGGCACGCCGCACGCATGTCTTACCTTGAATATATGTATTTCGTCTTCAAATCCAAAAACATAACCGCTGTTTACATACATTTCTAATTACATTAAAGCTTCAAACTTCTCAATTTTGATTTTGTTATATTTTTCCTTATGTAGCAACATTAAAAATAAAAAGATGGAAGTTTCAAAGTAACAAAATATTTTTTTTTTAAATAGATGATTTGATAGTTCTGTCATTCGTATGATCAGGTTAAAACCCAAACTGTACCGACATAGACTTAAATATCATTTTAAACTCAAACAATCGAATTAGAAATCTTAGGAACGTTTCTAAAAAATAGAAGAATTCAATAATTTCTGTACATTCAAAATAACAGTGATATGGTCTAAGCATATTTTCTTTTTTTTAACAGACATTTTAGATATTCTTGCAAGGATAAATTTATTGTAACATGAACACAATGCACAAGACTTCTTTTTTGAGTTTATATTAAGATATTATCTTAGTGGATTATGTTAATTGTATGTGTATAACAATTTGCTTATAGATATTTTTATTCTAAATACAAAAAAGCCGTACTTTTTGGGTGAGTGTCTTGATTTTTCCTTACATAATTTTTAACCCTGGATATGATGTTAATGACAGTTCAAACATTTTAATTTCTTCTTGATTCATTTTAATTTATTTAGGTAGATATTTTAAAACATTTAATATATATTTTCACAAAGTTAGAATTAAGGTAAGCTACTGATTTGTTATCAATTATAAACATTATACTCAATGCCTTATACCATTTTGCGCAGTTGGAGTAATAACAACGAAACGTTTTAATTAAAATTTTCATTACCTTAAGTATATTAAAATAAATACGAATGCAATTTTTATTTTTTTTAATACAAATGAATAAAATGTTTTCAAGCACTTGAAAATATTAAACCATTTTTGTAAGCTGTGTAAGTGATTTGCTGCTCCTCTATAATATATGATAATTAGTGAAGCAGCACAACTTTAACCATCATTTAATTCTCCATAATTCAATTCTCCGCATTTTACAATCGGAGAATCGTTACAAAATGAAAAAAAAAAAAACATTATACTGTGAATAAAATAGGTATACAATCTCAACCAATTATGCCTAACTATAACAAACTTATTTATTAAACTTCAAGGAAAGTGTTCAATTTGATATTTTTCTGTCACTTTGAGAACGCAGTCTAAGAAAATTAAAAGTGGTGTTTACTTCTTTTTTGGAAATAACCGGTTCTATAAAAATATTCATAAACTAACTAGTTACAAACAAAATTTTAATGCCTTACATCTTACAATAAATTATCTAATATTTTATTTTGTGGACGCATTGCAATGAATTTGATTTTTTTTAGTTTTGATTATTTCTTCATTTATCATTATTATTATTTTCGCCAATTCCTTCAGTAGTTGTTATAGTTCGAAATCAACAATACCAATGCGCCTTACTTACAACATCGCTCATCTAAAAACCCTTAAAATATAAATATTTTGTAGTTTTTTTTTTTGGCACATTACAATGTAATAAACGATTAATTTTTATTTAATCATTAGATTAAAAATTTCAAATATATATTTTTTAGTTCAGTTATATATACTTAAGAAATTATTGTAAAAATGTTTTTTGTTTTTCAATTCGAATTATTTTAAACTTATGCGTTCATATAACAATAGTCAGTTCTTCTTAATCTAGTTTTAGCAAAATAACGTCCAATTCACATTTTAAAAATGTTTTGCCGTTTAGTTATTGGATTTTTGAATGAATTTTAATTTGATGAACATGATGTTTTGATTTATTTATTTAGTATAGGGATTATTTATGTCAGAATCACGAATAAGTGAATTATTTTGATTTCCAACTGATAAACTTTCGGAACCGAGAATTTTTTCAGTCTCCTGTCTACTGTTTGCCATTATTCGCCGAATGGTTGGTGCGCAAGGAGTGCGTCAAAGCCGTGACTCTTGCGCATGCTCTCGTCAAACTTGCCCGTGCGTGTTCATGTGCATTGAATCTGTATCAGAAGTGGCATTTAGTTGTGCCGGTGGGTAGTACTGAAAATTTATACAATTTGAAATAACCTGTTATTTATTAGATGACGTCCCACATAGATAATATTTAAATTATAAAAATTAAAGGAAACGAGGAAAAATACTCTCTTAAAAAAAGTGCCTGTCTTGAAGTCCTTATGTTCATGACACTTGCACTTGCATGTTTCTTATTGTTTTACTTCAGTTAAGGGAAAACTTTATTTTATAAAAATGGAAAAGAATTATTTTAAAAACTCTGTAGGCTGTGATAAAGATATTTTGGTTGAGCGTTAATGATTATTCTCTAATACATATTAAAAAATATATACGCTTTATTTTTGTATACAAAAATTTTAGTTGACCAATCAAATAGGCATTTAAAAGTTTCGTTTCAATAAAATTTTTTTATTACACATAAAAATTGATTTCAAAATAAAAAAGTAAAAAAATTATCGTAATTGAATATTTTCTATTTAGTTGTCGTTTTTTTCAACCAAATGCTAGGCACTCTACCATAAAGTAGAGAACTATTTTTTAAAGATTCTTTGAAGAGCCGTCAGTAAAAATAATTTATTAGTAACAGTCAAAAATGAATTGAAACCAACGAGAATATAACGAGATACATACCCCAACTCTTCCGTTATCATAATCTCGGCTAGCTTGAATAGTTAATTTTGCTTTGGAGTGCATTGCGTCCGATAGTGAATTTCTTTGATGGCGGACACCTGTCGTAAGAGATGAAGATGATGACGAAGATCTACTTTTGAAGCAGAATTCAATAATAGCTACAAAGACAGCCACAAGAAGACCTCCAATAAGTATATAGAAAATGCCTGCCACATTGCTCAATGACAATTCATTGTGCGAAGTTTCTTGATTGTCTTTATTGAGGTTACATTCAGTCTTATCGTACCACCACTTGTTGCGCAATTTGATGAGCTCTCCATTTTCTTTCAATGAAAGAACAGCTAAGTTTATTGGATCTCTAAAAGTAAAAATTATCAAAACTGATTTAAAAACTGGCACAAAACCAAAGTCACTTTTTTTTCTTAGAAATTTTTTTTTTTTTTAATTTTGAGTGTCAATACTTGGAAAAATGATTTACAGATGAAAAATGAACAGCATCTAAGTGTTAGGCAAGTCGAACGAGAAAAAAATATGAGCAACGGGACGCGGTGCCAGATTGGTTATTTATGAAGAAATCTGGTAATAAACATAATCGTTTCTTAATCCATTTGGCCTTTTCGTAAAAGTAATACATGGGTGTTTGTAACAGTAACGGTCGCAAGTACATAAAAGGAATATAATTGAACAATTATATTTTTTGTACTCGGAGGTATAAACATAAACTCATATTATACAAAACAGAAAATATAAAAAGGAATAAAGAATTTGTCTGTCAAGTAAAACTTATGTTTATCATGTAAATGTGTCAGGTGTCAGGTGCATTCTATTCGACACCACGCACCTTTTTTCTTTGTTGGAGGTTTTTAAAATACCAGCTGGAGCACTCAGACCAAAATACCGGTCCATTGTACTACCAGATAGCAACTGATTCGAGGCAAAAGGAGAGGATTATGGTAAGGAAGGGTAGGATTTGAAGAAGGAAATAGGAAGTTGAATTGGAAGGAAATGAACAAGGTAGGTATGGTGGAATAGGAAATTTTGAACGGTAAGTAAGAAATTAGTGGGATAAAGGAACAGGAACACCACTGGAATAACATCAAACAGGAAAGGTAAGCGGAGGGAATTTCACATTAGGAGAAGGAAGGGTAGGAAAAGAGGATGGGGATGGAAGGAAGGGTAAGGAAAGGAATGGAATGTACGCCGGGAAGTCTGGCATGCTGGCTAGCACGGCTTAGCTCGCCGGATGTAGGGGGGGATTTTGACTTCCCGGTCACACCTCACCTCGACCAAAACACAAAATACATGCCTTTCACAAAAAAAAAAACCACCACCGATGTACTCCACACTCCAGGAGCTGCTGATCTTGGTGCATCATGGCCTATTTCCCTCCCAGCCTGGAACTCCGGCGGCCGATGGTCTGGAATTCCCCAACAAAAACCTGCGAAACTGCCAACACCCCTACCACTGCATCCTCACCACCTTCTTACCACCCCATGTGATTTATTACTCTTTATTGAGCATAATCACCCAGAAATGAAAATGAATCAGACACGCCAATTTTCATGAACGAATAGCGTGATTCACATTTATTATTAAAAGAAAAAAAAAATTTGTTAAAACTGTAACGATGAAAAATTATAAAAAACATAAAATGGTATTTAAGAATGGCAAATACAAAAAAACAATAAATGATCAATAAAAAAAAACTATCAAAACCAAAAATAAAGAAAAGGTATATGAATTATAATTCTCGAGTGAACTTTTTCTCCTCACTCAATCCAAAACAAGACAAAATATCAAAGAAAAACTTAAAATATGATGCTTTCTATCTTAACATAACGAGACAACACTGAAATGGACTTTTGAAAACCGTAGGCACTGATTCTCCAAGGGGAAAAAAATCACACCTTCACTAACCTACTCTAGTTCCTCGCCTAAATAGAGCTCTCTTTAAGGGGGCTGGGGTTTTCTTTGAACCTCCCAGTACCTATTTCACACAAAAAAAAAACCGTACCCGAAATTTCAAAATCCCTTCGCGGCCTCGTATTGACTTATGAAACAAAAAAAAACGTCAAACAATAAAACAAAAGTGTACTAAAAAAAATTTACATTAAAGAAAACGTTATTATCACGCTATTTCTAATCAAATTTCCAGCTTCCATACGGCCTCCTGCATCCGCAACGATTCCGTATTAATTCATTTCAGCGACGGTGATTTCCCTTATATCGGGCCGCCACTGTGTCCGTCTCAATTTCAATTTATATGCTTGCAATAGTTTTTTTTCTTAAACGCGAATTATTATTTTCATCCACGGCCTACCTTCTTTTTCTTTCCGTCGCTTGCACACAAAAAAAAAACAATATAAAAAACTTTACTTGGGAAGCCCGGGTGTTCCCACGGGCTTTCTTTATCCTTCGTGTAACTTTCAGTTTTTCTTCTCTGGTTATTGTTGTTGTTGTTCCTTCTTATTGTTTTGCGGCAAGTTCCACACCGTTGGTTCTTTTTAAAAATGCCGGTGCTGCTCCAACCCGTTTTCTCGCTGTCGGTCGGTCACGACCTTTTTGACCTTGGTCTGTGCGACCGCCGGAAGGTAGGACTATCAAAAAAAAAACCCTATCGTTAAAAATTGCCTAAATTTCACAAAAAAACTCCACCATACACTGACTATCATTTCAAAATAACCACACACCAAAATTCCACACAGTGCACCAATAGCCTTACCCGTGGATTTTCTGCTTTTGATAATTCTTAGTTTTTCCGGTGTTATTCTTATTTTATTTGTTGTTTGTCCAAATTGTTTTTGTTGGGCACTGCCTTTAACAAAGGTCTTTATATGAAAACTTTTTCTTACTATACAAATATATGTTCGTATTTTGTACGGCTTTAAACCAGCTATTTTACTGCCTCCCGCACTAGTTCGATTTATACAAATGAATGCCGGCTCCCTGTTGAACGTTTAGACATTCCACCCACCCGAAAATTCATTTCTTCATTTTTCTCTAGTTTTCTAGTCTCTCACTAACTTGCCTATTTCTCCTGCACCCATTTCCAATTACGCAAAAAAAAACAAAAGTTCACCAATTGCACTTCCTTATCTGCTATATACTTTTAGGATTCTCAACAAATATTTTATTTTCCTTGCCACCCTGTGGCATCTAATATTTACACCCCCTACAAAGCGAAAGTGGAACGCATTGGATAGTCATAATTTTACTATCAACAATGCCCCCAAAGACTATACGTCGGCGCTCTTCGCACTCGCATATTACTACTCATGCCCTTTTCCATTCATGCTTTGGCATGAATAAAAAAAATCTATTTACTCGCTACCACTCTACCAACTAAACATGGGTAACGCAGCAAAAAATCGTGCGCTGATACACTAACTCAAGCGCAGTTTACTGTATCAACGCAATGCGTTAACGCAATTGCGCTGTGGCGCAATTTTTTCGGACTGAAGATTTGAAAATAAAAACATCTTATAAAGTGTTCCTTTTCATTACGGTTTTTTCATTGCACCCTTTCTTGGTAGCTTATTAGAGGAATAACAACCAAGAGAGTAAACCTCACACACCACACACAACTGCATCCACCGCCCGCCGCCCAACGCCCATACAATTGACTTTAAAAACACCATATATATATATTCAGCTACATACGTTTATTAAAGATAGATCTAGTTTTACAAAAACAGCAATGTAAACAAATAAAATTAAGAGATTTATCCGCGATACAAATATCCATCAGCCAACCAACACCACTATTTTCAGTACTCATTATTCTTATCAAAAAAATATCCTGATTTCTCTGCTCTAAAGAAGAGAATATAGATAAAGAGTAAAGAGTTAAAAAAAAACGGCGCTGTGGTATCAAGGTATCACTGCGCCATATGTGTATCATTGCGCTATTGAGTTACAGCTGCGCTAGTGTATCATTGCGCTATTGAGTTACAGCTGCGCTAGTGTATCATTGCGCCATTAAGTTACAACTGCGCTGTGTGTATCATTGCGCTACTGACTCTCCTATAGCGCAAAGACACACTGGCGCAGTTGTAACTCAATAGCGCAGTCATAACTCAAATGCGCCTTTGTTTCTGTTCTCTTATGTGGCATATACACTGTTCAAATGCTTGACCAGCACGTGAGAGTATATTAGTAAATACTATAAGTGTGTTTAATGACCCGCTCTAGATCGATCTAGAGCAGAAAAAAGCAGCTTTTTTGTGTTTAATGACAAATTTTTCTACTCCGAGCAAGAACTTTTTGTGTTTAATGACCTGCTCTAGAGCTTTTAGAGCAGCATTTTCTGCACTTGCTTTTGAGTAAGAGTAGAGTGGAGCAAAAGTGTCAAAATCAGCTGTTGACATTTGATTCAAATATTTTTGTTTATATTTTGTGTTTTGCAATCTATTTGAAATCGAATTTAACTTAAAATCAATTGAATTAACATCGCATGTTAGTTTAGTTTTGATTCCAATGTTTCCGAATATAGATTTTTATTATAATAGGATACCAAACATAATTTTGCAAACTAGCTAAGGTCACAGCCAGCTGACTTTTGATACCAGCTGTTCTGCTCTAAATTGCCTGATATTTATGAACTTTCTTGCTCTGCTCTGAGCTACGCTGCTCTACTCTTTTTTTCATTAAACACGGCTTATGTATATGACTTTGGATATACACACTTCAAGCTTGGGTCTTCAATCATTGTAGTTGTTGTTGTTGTTTTCCCCAGTAAAATTCGCGCTCCGAGACGACGAATGTTCACTTTGCGGTGTCTTTACGAAATGAATGCTGGATCAAGCATTCAATCTCGCCTATACACTCTTCAATGATTGAAGCCTGATTGAAAGAAAATCAAAACGATTTGATTTTGCTTCCAGCATACACACAATGTAAATTAATTTAATTAGTTAAATCTTTTATTAAAAAAAAAAACTTATTTTCTTTTTGGGAGGTGAAGCCTCTTTATTACTTGAAATCAAATTTAAGACTGACTTAATTCTAACAATGAAAACTTAAGCTAGCTTACTTATCTAAGTGGATTGTGGGAAAGGAATTTGGGATACGTGAAGGAATGCGCTTTTGTGCATGCGGTGTTGTGCATGCGGTGTCATCTTCCGTCTGGCTGTTGGATGCTCGTGTGTTGTTGTCAGCATTTTGTGGTCTCTATGTTGTTTTGAACATTTGCTGTGTTAACTCTTCCCTCCTAAAATCAAACGTCCCCGTTTGACCTTTCTTAGAAAAGAGGGATTTTACTTAATCTGGTAGATTTATATGTTTTTGCTTGGCTTTCTCTTGATGGTTCCTCTGATGGCTCAACTTCCGGAGTTCTTGCTGTGGGTATTTCTACCATGACTTTCTCGAGGACTGGTAATATGTTAACTTGTGCTGTTGATCTCCGTCGGCAAATTCTTATCAGCATCGTGAGTAAAAAGAGGGTCGATATTGTTCCGATAAATACCCAGAAGATGATAGAGTAGGGCTTCCGTTCTTGCTCCAAAATCTTGATGTACTCGGTGTTATTGACGTTAAGCTCCTTGAGCATTTGTAGTGAAAGGAATTCTTCGACGTCTTTGGCAGCAGATGATGGCTGCGCAACTGCAGGTAATGGCTTGTATCGGGACAGGGAGCTTGAGACGTAGTCCACATTATTGATGGTTACTGTGGCGTTTTCGTATTTGACCAAGAAAGTACCAGTAAGATGAGTTGTTTCATTGTTGGCTGACACTGTTCCATTGTACTGATTTAACAGGATCATTCCTGGAGAGATTTCTTCCACGGTAGGTAGATGTTGGTTATTCATCTTTGCGCAATTTGAGGGAAGGCTTCTTAGTTTATATTGAGTACTTAAGGCTAAATTATCTTTAAGAGAATTGTTTGTTTTAAGTTTCTTAAAAATTTCGTTTGTTATATTGGTTATCTTATTAATTCTTTCTATAGATTCCTTATTAATTAAAATTTGTTTGTTATTATTTTTCAACAGTTTGTTTGTTTTTTTCTCTAAAATGGTGAAGTCATCATGGTCTGGACTGCCAGCAATCCACTTCCATGCACTTCCGATAATGTTTACTGATCTCTTCTTTCTTTGTGGTAAAAGTCTGTAAACTAGATTTTTTATTTGTGCAACTTCATGTGAAAGGAAAGGATAGGTGGGGTAGTTGTGACTTATGTTGTGCTGTACTATGTACTCGATATCATTTGTTAATGTCTTGTATGCGTCCAGGTCGATGTCGTGGATTAGCTTGAGATTACTGGTTTGAATTTTGGCTTATCCAATTTTTATGAACACCGATTTTGAATTACTGTAATCAAATATTTGGACGTCGGCTAAGCAGCCAACGACGAAAAGTCTGCAAAAGAGAAGTATGTGTTTATTCCCTATTTGATTTGATTTCGATTAGAACTTTTTATACTAATTCTATCAGTTTCTTATATGAGACTTGTAGATAACCCTACCGCTTTCTGTTAAGACAGTAGTGTTCTTGTCTTCTTTTACTATTTCTTGCTTGAATCTATTTGAAAGTTTTGTACCTAATCTTTTATTTATCTTTACAAAAATTACCTGACCTTTTGAATATTTTTTTGGTTTATGTTTTTCCCTATTGTGATAATTGAGATCCTTTTTTTGTTTTTCTTGCAATTTCTCAAAGTTCGCTTTTCCTGTTTTCTCATAATCGTCTGGGGTAAATGTGACATTTCGACCGAAAAATAGGTCTACCGGTTTTCTTCCGGTCGTCGAATGAATGCTATGGTTATATTCATTTACGGATCTTTCTAATAATTCTTCGAAATTTCTCTCAGTGCCGTTTTCTTTAATGCACCTCATGATTTCGGTAAGTGTAGAGTGGAATCTCTCTACCTGACCGTTTGCTTCGCTGTGATAGGGGGGTACTCTGAAAGTATCAATATTTAATTCATCCTTAATCATGAATTGTATCGCTGGTGCATTTAATGCAGGTTCGTTATCTAAAACGATGGCCTTAGGTATGCCGAAAAAGAAAAGAATTTCACGCAGGGGTTTCCTAACGTCTTCTATTGCTCTAGTCTTAATAATTCGGACTTGTGCGTATTTCGTGAATTTGTCGAGTGCCGTTAAGGCTAATTTCTTTTCTGTATGAAATATGTCTATATGGATGGTATGTCCTGGAAAGGTAGGGATTGGTGTTTCACCTAACTGTGGCTTGTTAGGGTGCCTTTCATATTTGTTTCTTTTACACGTAGAGCATCATGGAAGGGAAATAGTATTTCTCAAGAATTTGTAGAAGATTTTCTATTGCGTTCCTATAAGCACGTTCGTGTGTCTCTATAATTACCGCTTCCTGTCGTTCTTCTTGAGTTACGTCCTCGACAAAGAGCCGTGAAAATCTGATTTTGTATTTATTGAAATGTCTTTTAAATACTTCTTGTATAATGGCTTTTACTGTCTCTTCAGTTTTTATACAGTTAACTACACTCGGATTGAGGAACTTTTTAAGTATTCGAGAAATATTTTCAGTATTATAATGTGGTTCTGTAACAAGGTGGCGATGGTATGTGGGGAACACAATTTTAAATTCGTGGCTTGATGTTTCGCCAATATCTAGGAATATTTGATTTTTGTAGACATTGATAGGCACATCTACACTTGGTATAATAATATCAGTTTCGTTATTGTGTGACGCGGAGGTCAAGGCATTTACATTAGTGTCGTGAGGTATTCTTGATAGAGCATCTGCAAACTACATTTGCTTTGCCTGGTTTGTAGTGCATCTCGTAGTTGTACTCTTCAAGTATAGCCTTCCAACGCTTCATTTTCCCATTATTATTTTTATTGCTGAGAGCGAAGGTTAATGGCTGATGGTCTGTGTAAATGTTAACTCTGGCAGAACCGTAAAGGTAGTGTCTTAATGAGCCTAGAGCCCATATTATAGCGAGCATTTCTTTTTCATTTGCCGCGTAGTGTTCTTCTGCTTTCCTGAGTGTTCTAGAAATGAACATGATGGGTCTTGATTCTTGAGACAACACTGCACCGATTGCAAAATCTGATGCGTCGGTTGTTAACTCAAAATGTTTGTTGAAGTCTGGGTAATGTAGGATAGTGTTATCGGACACGAGTATATTCTTAATTTTGTTGAATGCATCTAATGCTGCTTCGTTTAAGCTTATAATTTTTTTCTGGGATGCGTTTTTTGATAAGCGTCCCTCCTCACCTCTTAAAAGGGTTGTAAGAGGTTTTGCCAGTTTGGCATAATCTCGCACAAACCGTCTGTAGTAACCCGCTAACCCAAGGAAAGAGCGAAGCTCTTTGATATTTTTGGGACAAGGGAAATTAAGAATGTTAGATACTTTAGAAGGATTTGTTCGAACACCGTTGTCAGAAACAATAAATCCGAGAAATTCGACTTCTTGCTTAAAAAAGTCGCATTTATCGAGTTGAACTTTAATATTTGCTTGGCTAAGTGTCTGGAAAATTGTATTAATGTGTTGCAAGTGATCGGATTTGTTTTTGCTAAATATTATGATGTCGTCTATATAGACGAAACATATCTTCCCTATGTGGTCACGGAGAATGTCATCTAAAGCCCTTTGAAAAATCGAAGGGGCATTCTTGAGACCAAATGGGAGCCGCGTACATTCATATTTAGCGTTATTTATTGAAAAGGCGGTTTTTTCAATGTCAATTTCCTTAAGAGGAATTTGATGAAACCCGCTTTTCAAGTCTAATACAGTGAACCATTTGTTTTCCCCTAATTGGGAAAGGACCTCATTGATGTTTGGAATCGGGTATCGATCTGGCATGGTGACATTATTGAGTTTCCTATAGTCAATAACGAGACGATACTTTTTCTGGCCGCTTGAGTCCAACTTTTTTGGTACAATCCACACGGGTGAATTGTATGGTGACCGAGATGGTCTAATAATTGCGTCATTGAGTAATTTTTCTATTTGTGCCTCTACTTCATCCTTTAGTCCCATTGGGTAAGGATAGAATTTTGTATATACGGGTCTATCGGTAGTTGTACGTATTTCACCTTTAACTTTTGTCATAAAAGTGAGTTTCTCATTTGGTTCTGCGAAAAGGTTAGAAAAATTATTCACTATAGATTGGAGGGATTGATTCTCCTCAATGTTTAGGTTTTTGTTGGCTGTTTCTAATTTATTGACATCTTGGCTTGTTTGATATTTAATTCGAATTTTCACTTTATCCTGTATAACCATATGGTCACTATGTGTATAAATTACTGCTGAAAGTTCTTTAAGTGTGTCGTGGCCTAGAATGCCATGAAAAGATTTCAGTGATGGAAGCAGGAAGAATTTAATTTTTACAGGGAGACCGAAAAGGTTGAGGAAAGTATGATGGACTACTTTTGTTCGTCCTCCTACAGAATTGGCATAAAATGAATTTTTGTTTAAAAGTGGTTTTGATACCAAATTTGGTTGTAAATAGTTCTTATTCGAGCCCGTATCAATTAGGAATTTTAATATTTCTCCGTTCTTCGTCCGACATTCGAAGTACGGTAACGAAGAACTTGTTAATCTAAAAAATGAATATCGGAGAAGTCATTAATTATATCAGAAGTCAGCTCTCCTTCTGCTGGAGAAGAATTTTCATAAGTTTCATAAGCTTGTTCTGTATATTCTGCAAGTGTTTGGTCATAATCTGCGTCTACCTGTTCTACTGCATTATTATAGGTTTCTAGCATTGATTGCATTTCGTCCGGTTGACTTCTCATTTGTTCCGTATAGTGGTTATGTTGTATGTTTGGATATTTATGTTGGGTGTTACGGTTAAAGGATGTTTGATGTGACCCCTGATATGGTCTTGCTGGGAAAGGTTGTTTTTGACCCTGAGAGGATTTGGGTTGGAAAGGTTGTTTTTGTTCATGAAATGGTCTGGGTTGAAATGGTGGTTTTTGACCCTGAAATGGTTTGGGTTGAAAAGATTCTTTTGGTTCAGTTTTTATTTGGATTGGATTATTAAAACTGAATCCAGCGTTTGGATAAAGCGAGGTGCTTGGTTGGAAGCGAGGTGTTTGACTGAAGTTTTTATGGTATTGAGGCCGGGATTGCTGGCCATTTCGCGTTGTATGAGGATGAGGATGAAGGTTTTGGATTCTTTTATTGCTTGATTGATGTTGATGGGCGTGACTTGCTCGGAAATTTTGATTTTCTAATTTTAAGCAAAAATGAAGAGCTTGCGGAAGGTCGGAAGGTTCCTTTATAGCGAGTAATCTTGGCAAGTCTCCCCTTAGTCCTCTTATGAACGTATCTAAAGCTTTGTCGCGATATGTTTGCTTTAAGAGATTCATAGACTCTATACTAACGTCCATGCAAGATAATCTGTCAAGTATAATGGATAGGTGAGAGTATACGATTTGGTAATACTCTTGCACTGTTTTACTTCCTTGTATCAAAAGAGACATTTGATACTCGAGAGTACTGATATCTCGTTTATCAGCATAGTGCATTACTAGACATTTTGATATACTTTTCCAGTTCAAGGGAGTGTTGTACGATTCTAAAGCTATATCGGCATTACCGACAATTTTATTTCTTACAGTGCTTAGGATGGCGTAGTACTTTGGTGTACCAACAATAGGTTCGTAGACGTCGAGCACTCTCTCGACACTTTTCTTCCAAGAACTAAATTCTCCAGGATCTCCGGAGAAGGTTCTCAGATTCCGGACAATGCCGGGTATTTTGTCCAAATCGGACAGATCGCCTCTGTATTCAGAGGAGATGGTTTCATCAATTTCTGAATACAGGTCGCCATATGGGTTCAGAGCATCTTGTACCAAGTTTCTACCTTGCTCTTTAAAAACTCGGTGGATCATAGAAGAAATAAGGGATTCGAATTCAACTGTTGTTTGTGGTATCTCAGAGACATAAGTCGCACTGGGCTTAGAGCAAGCCCATTTGTACGTACTTATTTACGCTCTTCATCATAAATGCAAGTGTTAGAAGTTAGTAAAACGCCTACACCAGCAAAAGAGAGCGTATAAAGCAGATAAAAACAAAAAAAAATTATAGCTACATAACATAAACAAATTAAACAAGACTAGACTAGATAATATAAAAATTAATACAGATTACAAATTAGATAAAATTACAAATACAGATAGATTACAAATGAGATAAATAATAGAGAAAAAATCAAGTATGTGAAGCACTGGTTTTGAGCTTTTGTTTCAAACTATTTTTGCTAATGTTAAAATCAATAAGTAAATGATTTGAATTCAATAATCTACTCATGCGGGATATCGGCTCATGCATGCCATAATTGGTTCTGTGATGAGGGCAGTGAATTAACTCTAAATTACGTAAGTGGTGAGATCCTCCGCGGTAATTAAAACCTATGGATGAGAGCAAGTAGGGAGCATCAATATGACCAGCAATTAGTTGATGGATAAATATTAGATCATTATTTATACGTCTTTGGGAAAGGGTTTGCAAGCTTAAAAGCTGAATACGGTGCTCATACGGAGGCAGATTAAAAGGATCCTCCCAAGGAAGACCCTTCAGAGCAAACCGTATAAATTTATGTTGAACTGCCTCAATACGAGACTTATGAATTTCATACAGTGGAGACCAGACTTGAGATGCATACTCCAGATGAGGGCGAACATAACAGTTATACAAAGATAGTGTTACATAAGGATCATTAAATTCTTTTGCCCATCTTTTTATAAAACCTAGCATAGAGTTTGCTTTCCTTACAATTGAGCTAATGTGCTCATTAAATTCGAGGTTGACATTGAAGTAAACACCAAGGTCTCGAAAACTTGAAACATTACATAATAAATGACCAGGCATCGAATACACAGCTTTACTAGGTTCCCGTTTTTTCGAAAAAGTCATAGTTTGGCATTTGGAGGGGTTGAGACTAAGGCCATTCTTACTGCACCATATTACAAAACTATCGATATCTTTTTGAAGAAGTGCGCGATCAGCAGCATTCATAATGGATTTAAAAATTTTCATATCGTCTGCGTAACTCAAAATTTTACTATAAGAAATGCATGAGACCACATCATTGATTGCGACAATGAAAAGTAAAGGTCCAAGGTGACTGCCTTGTGGCACACCTGACAGGGCAATAAAAGTATTCGAAAAGCAGTTACGAAATTTAACTTGATAAGTTCTATTCTGCAGATAGGAACAAATCCATATAATAAATTCAGTGGGAAAACCAAATGCCTTAAGTTTATATAATATAACATCATGAGAAAGTTGATCGAATGCTTTAGAAAAGTCAGTGTAAATACAATCGAGTTCATACCCATTTTCAAGAGAGTTGGAACAATTATGAAAAAAAGATAGCAGGTTGGTAACAGTCGATCTTCTTTGGATGAAACCATGCTGTTGATTGCAAATAATATTTTTTGTGTAAAAAGAGAGGCAGTCACAAACAACTTGTTCAATGAGCTTAGGAATGCATGAGAGTTTGGAAATGGGTCTATAATTTTTTATATCTATCTTTTCACCCTTTTTAAATACAGGTGTGATAAAGGATTTTTTCCAAAGACTAGGAAATACGCCTGATTTCAATGAGAGCTGGAAGAGATACTGAAGTGGATACGCTATTACAGAACGGCAATTTTTTAACAGAATTGGCGGTATACCATCTGGACCAGAAGAAAAATCATCATGAAGAGATGATAAATACTGTAAAATCTTATCTATGTTAGTAGGTATATTATTAAAATTTACTTGAGAGCAGTTGCGTAAATACGAAAAGTAATTTATGTCAATTTTAACGGGGGTATCACTGAAAGAGCTTCGAAAATGAGTCGCGAAGGCATTGCAGATATCGGCAGTATCCTTTAGAGTAGTATCACCGTGAACAAAATTTGCAGGATAACCGTCCGATTTTTTTTTCGAATTGACAAAGCGCCAGAAACTTTTTGGATCATCTTTGAGAGAAAAACCCATACGGCTAACATAGTTAGAGTAAAGAGTCTTGGAGAGCATATTGAAGCTTTCAAAAAGACCAATGTACAAATGATGGTCGGCTGTAGAACGCGTTTTAATATAAGCTTTCCAGGCTTTATTCCTTCTATTCCGTAGAACCTTAAGCTCTTTGGTATACCAAGGCTGACAGAAGCTAGAATTTTTAAGAATTTTTTGAGGAATAATGTTTTTGGCACAATTTTCTAATATTAAGTAAAAAACATTTGACTGCATCGTCAATGTTGTCATAAGCTGAAATATTATTAATACCAGCTCTGCTTAGTTCTTCAGAAAGCAAACCGAAATCCGCTCTCCGGTAGTCAAAGGTATATGAACAGTCATATGTATTACTACGATTATAAAAATCACTACTCAGTTCAAGAAAGATGTCTAAGGGTGGGTGAAAGTCATCTACGTTAGTAATGCCATATTTAGAATTAAAAACAACAGTACTAACTGCGTCAGATGAAAAGACTAAATCGAGCATGCGATTCATATAGTTCCTGATACAGCTTATTTGCTGTTAGTCCGAAGAAATAATATTATCTAGCATCCGAAGCTCTTGTTGCGACGAAGTCAGGGAAGCTACTTGAAAAGATCCGTCTTTCGAAGGAACCCAATTTATTTCTGTTAAATTAAAATCGCCCAACAATAATATAAAGTTTTCGGAGCTAGACAATTCAACTACATGATCTAAGACCAAAGACAGCTCAGTATAAGCTGAAATAGAACTCTTAGGAGGAATATAAACGTTGACAACATAAATACTATTTGATTGTACGGACACTTTGACACACGACACAATACATCTATTGTCAAGTCGAACGGAAAAGTTATTTGAGAGGACATAAAAGTATTTCTTATAGAAATCAAAGCACCACCACCCACATCTTCTGGCTTTTCATAGTGTCGGTCTTTACGATAAACAGAGAACTCTTGGCTAAAAAGTCAGTGTCCAAATGGCTTGAATTAAGCCAAGTTTCTGTCAAAACAAATATGTCATGCGAGAAAATATGAGAGTTTAGGTAGAGATTGGTAATTTTTGTACGAAGCCCTCTAACATTTTGGTAGAAGAGGGTAAGTCTACTTAGTTTTTTGGTCTCACTGAACCTTTTTGAAGTTCCTCAAAGGCTTTTGATAGTTTTAAAATATTCAATTTGAAATTGGACATTTTAATAGAGAGTAGATAGAGAGAGATCTTTTTGCACTCAGTACAGTACCAACTGGCAATTTTCGAAGAATTTACTTTATCCAAGAATGCATTGTTAGAGCCAACACACTTTGAATGAAAGACTTTGCCACAAGGCCCATAACATGCAAAAACAGGGGCGCTGGAACTATCGACGCATTTACTTGCTGCACATTCCATGACGTATCAATTTAAAGAACAAATTTAGTTTTAAACAAAAAAAAAAGAAAAAACAAAACAAAGATTAATTTCTTTTGAAAAAAAAAAAAAAAAATTATATGATGGCGCACAGCGGAGTTGAACTTGTGACCTGGACCTTCAGTTAGATAACCAACGCTCCAGACAGTTGCGCTACCAAGACTATAATTTAGAGTTAGCAAATTTCTATTAAATTATATTTAAAACTATTTCAATATCTCTACAATTAAGAGGTAATCAAAATGACTTCAGGATAGAAGGAGATAGGAGAGGTATTAAATCACTCAAAAAGCACTCAACAAATTACGGAAAATGAAGAGAGGAGAAAAAAAAACAGGAAAAAACAATTTCTCACCGATAGCTATGAAACAAAAAAGTAAATACAATTTAACTATTCACAGCGCACAGAAAGCAAATTTTAACAACGAATACTTATTAACGCACTTAAAAAAACACTTAGACAATTAACAAAGTAATTAATACTATTGAGATATTGAACAAAAGTTATTTCTTTTACGAGCGGAATTGAAAGTAGACTACACACAAAAAAACCAGTGCTGACACTGTGGTTGTTGGCGTGAGAAATTAGTGGGGTCAATTGAAGGACGTTGTCGGAAAACATTGGATAGTCGTTCGGGATCAATTGGTTGGGAAACATTAGGTTCGGGAATTTCAACATGAGATGCCTCTGCTTGAAGAGTATCATCCAGATCTTGTGGACCTTGGTCCTGATTAGTTTTTGACCTAGTTGATTTATGCATTTTTTCCTTTTTATTTTAAATTTTCCTAAATTTTAATTATATTTATTCTTCACTTATTATTTACTTGAAATCGTTTTCGATTTTATCTTTTCCAAAACAAATTTTATACAAATATAGAATGCTTTAATTGTTGCTCTTGTTTGCCTCTTTGAAGATTTTCTGGATTAAAATTATTTTTTCGGCAAGAGTAAACTTGCCGTTACTTTTTGTGCCATTTAAAAAATCTTAATTGTTTACACTTAAATTCTGGTTTCACTTTTAAATAATTTTCTACTTTCACTTATGAACTAACTTACATCAGTAACAGCATCTTCTTTCGATGTTTTCTTCTTCTGTTGTCGAGTTGTCAGCTACGACGGCTTTTCCAGTGGCCCTCTGTTTTTCCACAGTTTCTTCGCACACTTTAACTTTTAACAGTTTTTTTGTTTTCTTTACAGTTTCCACTTTCACAGTCAACACTTCTTTAGGGTTTTAGTTAACACTTCTTTAGGGTTTTTAGTGTGAAAAAAAAAAATGGAAACGCGTCTTTGGGTTTTAGGACATAGATTTACCGATTACACTACTTGAGGGCTCGGACTTTAACGCGATCTAGGTTTACCGGTTGCACTACTTGAGGGCTCGGACTTAAACGCGATCTATGTCCCTGCTGCTCGGGCGCCAATTAATTTAATTAGTTAAATCTTTTATTAAAAAAAAAACTTATTTTCTTTTTGGGAGGTGAAGCCTCTTTATTACTTGAAATCAAATTTAAGACTGACTTAATTCTAACAATGAAAACTTAAGCTAGCTTACTTATCTAAGTGGATTGTGGGAAAGGAATTTGGGATACGTGAAGGAATGCGCTTTTGTGCATGCGGTGTTGTGCATGCGGTGTCATCTTCCGTCTGGCTGTTGGATGCTCGTGTGTTGTTGTCAGCATTTTGTGGTCTCTATGTTGTTTTGAACATTTGCTGTGTTAACTTGTATACGTGAGTTATTTTCACTAATACACTCTTACATGCTGGTCAAGCATTTGAACAGTGTATATGCCGCATTAACGCTGTGGGCTGTGCTATCGTTATTATGTAAGCTAGTTTAAACATTTTTGTTAGCATGTAAATAGTTATAAGAAAGAACAATAAAAAATGAATTTAAAACTGAAAAAAAACTGTGCTATCGAGAATCGAGAACACTACTGTTGTATTGTGTGTGAGTTAGGGGATGATTTTTGCCTGTTACTTGTGTGTGATGTTGTTGGCTTTTGGTTCTGTGTTGGGGCTGAGTATGAAAGCGCTCTACATGAAATTCAATTTGCAATGCTTTTGTGTGTTGGGTAAGTTTTATATGTTGTATATCGCATCTGGTTGTTGTGTTGCTATTCATGACGTACAACGTAAATTCGTTGTACAGCCTGGAAAAGAGGACGTCATTTAACATGTTCATGAAGAACAATAGCCCGGATATAGCCCTCATCAGCGAAACAAATGTCGCAAGGCGCAACAACATTGACGTCATAGGATACAAAACTTTCCGACAGGATAAATCCAAGGACCGCGTTGGAACAGCAATCTATGTCAGAAATAATATAGTTGCCAGCACCAAGGAAATCTTCGTCACAGGCCTACTGACCAGCGAAGCAACAGCCGTCACCATCCAATTAGGAAATGATGAATCCCTCTCAATAATCGGAGTATACTTCAAATGCAACTCAACTAGAAGGAATATCCAGAGTAATCTTCATATCCTGAACAACACCATCTCCAGAAGCACGTATGGGCTCATTGGCGGCGATTTTAATGCCAGACATACCCGCTGGCACGACACGATCATAAGTCCAGCAGGCAGAGCGATTACAGACTGGCTGGATACGTTTGGCTCTCAACATTCACTGGCAGTTGTCTCCCAACTAATACCAACATTCCCGAGGACGCCATCAGCACTTGATTTCTTTTTGATAACAGCAAATTTTATTTTTCTCGTTCCAGAGTTGCAGAACTACACCTGCTCAATCATATACAGTGACACGGACCACGGAGCAGTTCAAGTAAACATAAAGCTGCGCCAGCCACTTCTTTTAGCCGCGGAAGCGCCAGAACATTTTATCAAATACAAGAAACTCGACCTACAGAAGCTAAAAAGGGACGTTGAGGAAACTTTGGTACTGCCTGACCAAAACAGGAACCTGCTCAATTCGGAAATTGACACTGCTGTTGAGACGCTAGAGCACGCAATTACCAGCGCACTTGACTGCCAAAAGCAACCGAAGAAGAGTAGTGAGTATCTTCCTGACTACGTGAACAACCTGTACAAGCACAGGCAAGTATTACGTAAGAGACTACAGCGAATCCACCAAAGGGAACTCAACACGACCAATATCAGCTACCGAACAATTTGGGGGGAGCTTCAGCAAGTCAATATAATGTTCCGGAATGCGATCCGTCACTACAATGATGATCAAATCCAAAAGAGGCTACAAGAAATAAAACCTGGACCAGATGTGTTCAAAAAAATCAAAAGGATAGTTGGTTGTAAGAATTCAATCCCGGAAGTCATCACAACCAACGAAGGAGATGCTAAAACCAATCAGGAGAAAGCGGAAGCGTTCGCAAAACATTTTGAAGGCAACTTTGTGCCCACACCAACCGATGACCCTGACTTTCTGGACGAAATCGAAACATCCGTTCAACTGACCCTTGGGCCCAACACTGATGAAACCACTTTCAGCAACACCAATCTGTCGAGTGACCCAATCAACTGTCCAAACCTGTGCAATCCAGAAGAAATTGCGGAAATAATCAACAGCTCCAAGCCCAAGAAGTCAACAGGACCAGATGGGGTTTCTAATTTCATCCTGAAGAGGCTCCCACAGACAGTAATGATATTCCTGGCCATCATAATGAATTATTGCGTCAACAACAGCTACTTTCCTGGGAAATGGAAAACGGCCAAGATAGTGGCGATTCCGAAAAAAGGCGATCGGAATCTCATCGTCAACTACAGGCCCATCTCCCTACTGAACAACCTAAGTAAGCTCTTGGAGGTGCTTTTACTTAGGAAATTAAAGAAGTTCTGCCGGGAAAATAACATCATCCCAGACATGCAGTTCGGCTTTCGGGAAAAACATTCAACCCTACATCCGTTGATGAAACTGCATAAAGACATCACCGCAGCCCTCAACAGCCATCGGGTCTACGTCGCTTGCTTTTTGGATATCGAAAAAGCATTCGACAGCGTATTGATTGATGCTCTCATCCATAAACTCCACCTACTAAATTTTCCAGCTCCGCTAGTAAAAATAATTTTTTCCTTTCTCTCCCACAGGAACTTCTTCGTTCAAGTCGGAAGCGCAAAATCAGCCACCAAAAGTATCAGAGCAGGAGTTGCTCAAGGATCGAAGCTAGGGCCATTCCTCTTCAACATAATGACGTCGGACCAACCTACCCCAAGGGACTGCGAAAACTTGCTTTACGCTGACGACTCCTTAACATACTGCACATCTTTTTCGCCATCCATAGCTGCACGGAGAGTGGAAACTCACATCCACAGACTATATGCCTATTATAGTAAGTGGGGTATACGGGTCAACTCAACCAAATCTGAACTCGTCTGCTTCAGAAGGCCTGGAGTTTATAGAGGCTGACGTACTGCTGGAAGATGCCGAGCAACATCACTATCGCTACCCGATGGAACCAGACTGACTGCCCAACTGAACGCGAAGTATTTAGGTATCAACTTTAATGAGGTGCTTAAATTTAACCCGCACTCACGCGCTGTACTGAAGAAGGCCAACTTCGCTTTCCACCGACTTTACCCTTTGATGAGAAGAAAAACAGGATTAAGTCAGTCAACGAAACTTCTGATGTACAAGCAGCTGCTGAGACCTGTCATCAACTACGGCAGCCCAGTCTGGTTTGCCATCTCCAAGACAGCGATGAAGGAGCTTCTACTTTTCGAAAGGAAAATTCTGAGACTCTGCACCGGCCTCACTTTCAACCACCAGCGCCAAAGACACTACAGCAACCAGCTTGTGTACGAGAAAGCCAAAGTGATGCCCTTAGATCAACACGTGTTATTGACAGTAAGGAAAACGGCTGCAGATATCAACAACCACTCGAATCATTTGGTGAGAAGGATAACCAGTTAGGACCATCACCCCGAGCCAAGATACCTAAGCGTGATGAACACTTTGAACGAAGAAATAATACCAGCCAACGACGAAGCCACCAATTTCTACGCTGACCCTGGGTCAGCATATTTCCGTGGCTAATGCCACCCCCTACGACCTCCCCATGCAGAGGGACGCCAGCGACGACCGGGACGGAACATCCCGAAATCACCCAAGTCAACCGACTTATAATTAAGATTTTTCTTTTCTTTTCAGCTATATAATATTAAGTTATTATTTCAATTCTAGACAAAGTATTTCGTTAGGCCCCCTATGTGCCAACATTCTTACATTATCATTTTCTAAATTCTAAAATTATCTAGTATAAGTATCAATTGTATGTATATAACGTTCAATAAAATAATAATTATTATTATTATTATTATTGTGTTGCTATTGAGATGCAATGGCGCCACTGAGTTATTGGCGCAGGCAAAACTGTATCAGCGCACATAGCGCAGTTGGTGCGTCAACGCATTGCGCTAGCGCAGCGCTGAGTTACCCATGTTTACTACCAACCAGCAGCCATTCCAGCCATCAACAAATTGCCAGGTAATTTTCATTTTCATTATACGTTTATTAAATAAATAAATTCTTTTCGATTTTAGCTGTGTTTTATTTTATTTTTCAGTGTGAACCTCATCAAAAAAAAAAAACTAATAAATTGGAATAATACCAACGGGTAGACAGTGAGACAAATTTGACTGAGGAAACATAAGTATCAATGCGGTGATAGAAAAAGGTAAGATTAACCAAAAATAGTGTCGGTTCTTGGTTGCTAAATTTGTTCTTAATATTTTTCAGACATAAAGTACGAGTGTAACAAAACACCTGGCTTGCGAAAGTCGCTCCGAATGACGGAAAAAGGTGGCACTCGATCTAAGTTTGCTAAGGTGAGCATCTTAGAACAACAATTCAGGAATGTGTGGTGGGGAAGAACCCACGATTACCAGCCGGGCATACAGGTATTTATTACCCTTAATTCAACCCCTAGCATATGTGTTGCTAATGCGATCCTTTTTTTTTCAGGTTTTCAGGAGTTACTTTATAGGAGACCAGGAATTACAAAACACGAACGAAGATAAAACTAATAACAAGGATAAACCCATGAAAAAAAGAAAACCTGCCTACCAAAAACCAAACGATGATGGTAGTCAACTCGTTATCAACGCACATCAGATTTTTACGCGTGAGTTACCTATTTTCGTTTTTCGTTTTAAGATCTATATTATGTATATGTATCTTAAGTCAAACTTCGTTCATTTTTTCTGGGGATTTTTCTTGTTACCCATCTTACTTTCGGGTTAGGGATTCTTTATAGTGATTAAGGTGACATCAATACAATTAGAAAACAAATTAGAACCTAGGTGCACATATATATACAAACATATTTACAATGATACATAGTACATGAATAAATAAATAACATTAATAACTAACTACTCACTTTCATAACAAAATCTGTGACATCACTAAGTACATAGAATAATAAATAAATAAATAACTTAAACTATAATAAATAACTACTACCTAATATCACAATGTACTTAGCCACTTAAAGTGGATATATCACAGATTTTAAATATTGCTAGTGAGATGATAACCTCTATAACTATATAAATAAATAACTCTGTAAACAAATAACTCTGTAAATAAATAACTATGTAAATAAATAACTATGTAAATAAATAACTCTATAAATAAATTAACTAAATAAATAAATACTCTATAAACAAATACTTAACATTAATCTAAGGTACGTATGTGCAACCAAACTGAATCGGAACTTTGTACTTATAATAAACTTTGGCATGATTAATATTGCTTTTGAGAATGATTCGAGAGGATGGGTTGGGATAAGTGAAATGTTGTTAGTTGGATGTTGTAAGCATCGGAAGTGAATGTGAAAACTGGAAATGGATGTGGAAAAATGGAAATGGATAAGAAAAATGGAAATGGGTATATTTACGGATTATTGGATGTGTGGTTTATTGAGGATTGGTTAATGCTGAATGGGTACTTTAGTGAATGCTTGATAAGTAGATGTTAGTGTCATAGGATGGATGGGAATTGGATCGGATCGAATCATCTCTTTTATTGTTTTAAGTCTTTTGCATGAAAGACTCCTATAGGTTGACCTTTGGTGTTTTCTAATTCGTATAGGTTGTTTCCTACTGCTTTAACCACACGACATTTAACATATTTAGGACAAAGTTGCGTGTTCAGATACTTCGAAGTGTCACTCAATATAAAATTTCTTTTGAACACTTCTTGACCTGGGCAATATTTTATTTCTCGAGTTCGCGTGTTATAAGTTTTTGCACTTTTTTCGTTTGCCATTAATATGGAATTTTTAATTTTTTCGCGTATGCATTGCAGTCGATTTTGTCTGGGAAGGGTCACTCCGTCTTCCATGGAATTAAGTTGTTGTGCTAACTCGTAGTCACTTCCATGGGTCATCATATTTGTACCGAATAGGGCAAAGTATGGTGACACCCCCGTTGCGGAGTGTACAGAACTTCTTAATGCAGACGCTATCTCGTCCAAGTGGAGATCCCAATCTCGTTGGTCATCTTTCAAATAGGACCTTATCGCTGCCAGAAGTGTTCGATTGACTCTTTCAGAAGCATTCGACTGAGGGGCATAATTTGCAGTTCTAAAATGACGAACTCCGTATGCTTGCAAAAAGTTTTGGAATTCTTTGGCCAAAAATTGTTTCCCGTTATCCGAATGGATTACCTGAGGAACTCCAAACATGCAAAATACTTCATTTTTAAATACTTAATAATACTTAAAGCATTGGCAGCTTTTAAAGCCTTGATAAATACATACTTCGAGAAATGATCTAACACTACAAATAAACATGAATTACCACTTTTTGACCTTGGGTACGGACCCAAGAAGTCGACATAAAGCTTTTGAAAAGGACGGTCTGTTGAAAAACTATTTACAATAGGAGGACGTTGCACTTGATTTGACGGTTTACATTGTTTACAAATAGAACATTTAGCGATGTATTGTCGAATCTGCACCGTCATATTGGGCCAATAGAAATACTGACGTATTCTATGCAAAGTTTTTGCTATGCCACCGTGTGCTGCTTGTGGAGGCTCATGAGCATTAGCAATTAGTTGCTCGGTCATAGCTGCGAGAAAGCGTATCGGGAACTACATTAAGGCTTCCCTTCCTATGCTCTATGTTGAACGTGAATGACTGCAGCTCCAAACTCCACCTAGCTAGTCGACCGTTAAGGTCCTTCATCGTCATCAACCATTTTAGACTAGAGTGGTCGGTGATTACGGTGAAGTCCATCCCTTCAACATAGGGCCTAAACTTTTTGATGGCCATGACTGCCGCCATACATTCCTTCTCGGTAACGCTATAATTTCTTTGGCATGAATTTAGCTTTTGGGAAAAGTAAGAAATAGGACTTTCCTGATCTTCTTCTTTCTTCTGGAACAACACCGCCCCGATTCCAGTATCAGATGCATCACACTGAATGAAAAAACGTTTAGTGAAATCGGGGTGTGTAAGCACTGGTGCTGTTGTCAAAGCTGACTTAAGGTTTTCAAATGCAACTATCGCCTCTTCCGACATTTTGAATTTTTCATTCTTTTTCTTCAACATATCGGTTAATGGAGCTGCTAAGGTAGAGAAATATTTGATGAACCTCCTATACCACCCTGCTAGACCAAGTAGCCTACGAACCTGTCTTGTATTTCTAGTTAGGGGAAAATCGACCACTGCTTCAACTTTGGCCGGTTCGGTTTTCAACTTCCCTCCTCCGACAATAAAACCTAAATATTTCAATTCTTTAAAACAGAACTTTGACTTTTTTGAAACTAATGGTTAAGTTTGCCCTCCTAAGGCAATCGGCTACCTGTTCCAGCAGAGTGACAGGGGTCTCGAAGTCAGGTGCGATGATGAGGAGATCGTCCAGATACACGAAAACACGGTCCCTGAGTCGTGCAGGGATTACTTTGTCCATTAGACGGCACAATCTTTGAGCCGCATTGCACAACCCGAAGGGCATGACCGTAAACTGGTACAAATGTCTCCCCGGTACCGCAAACGCAGTTTTTTCTCTACTTTGTAACTCCAACGGTATCTGCCAAAAAGCTTCCTTTAAATCGACACTGCTTATGTAGTACGTGTCTGGCAGTCTGCTAAGGAGTCCTTCTATGTGGGGGAGAGGATTCGCATCCTTTTTGGTCACCGCGTTCACCTTCCTAGCATCTAAGCAGAACCTGTACTTGAAAGTGTTATCTGCCGCAACCTTTTTGATAAGTGTAACGGGGGAGCACCAAGGGCTTTCACTTTCCCCAATCACGCCCATCTCCAGCATCCTATCGATTTCCTTGTACAACAAGGCTTGCACCGCTGGAGATACAGGATAGTGTCGCTGCTTGACAGGGTCAGCAATCCCGGTATCTATCACATGCTCCATCATCGAAGTTTTTCCCAAACCATGACGTTCGTGGTCGAGAAATCTCTGCTAGTAGATATTGGGGCGACTCAATGGAGCGTTCTGATTGGGTGAAATTTTAAAGGGGGTGTGTCGCCTTATCAGCGGCTGGTGTGTGAGTCATGAGCGTTAATGAGTGAGGATTGTGTACCAGTTGTTTTATCAGTGAGTTGATGTGTAAAGATGTGGCTCTTACCGTATACTTACAACCAACATTGCTCCTTTCCAAGTGCCGATCGAAAGATCTGGTTACCAATGTGATGCGTGGCAACCTACCAGTATCTCTGTGCTTCTTCGCTTCACTTGAGCACGTATTTTGGCTAGGTGTGCACCACAGAAAAACAGGCCCGAATCGCAATGTGCCCCTAGATAGAGGAGCCGTGTTTGCAATATTGCGTCCACTGTTTGCTGGGGATGTTCTCTCCGATGTCATCAATTTAAAACAATAACTTTTAAACTCTAATTACTTTATTGCAAAAATCGTACTTATAATTATGATTTACAATGGCGGATAATAGTGGATACAAATGAGAACACGTCTGTGTTGTTTTAGTTGCCAATCAAGAATGAATAAATGGCCGTCTGTCTGGCAGAAGGCCGGAAAGAGTTTTTTTTGTGCACATCTCGCGCATGCGCATTTCGGGTTATTTCGTTAGTTCAGGTGTAGTTGCGTTCAGGTGTTGTTGCATTCAGGTATGGTTGCGTTCAGCTAATTTTTCGTGTTCCATTTTTATATGTAGGTAACGTAGGTTCGCTACATCACCCCCCTCCAATCGAGCCCCCCTTTTTGAAAGCTTCTTACCGTATGCCGTGCGCAGGCTTTAGGCGGTCAATTGATATCGATACGCTTTTGTTTTTTATTTTTAAAATGAATTGTTTTCGAAGTCTGCGAAGTACTTCATACGGACCTTCGTATGATGGCATTAGGCCGGTTTTGACTTTGTCTATTCGCACGAAAACATGTTTGCATTCATCCAAAAGTTTGGGGATGAAGATTTCTTGTTTGGTTTGTCGTGTTTTCGTTGGAATCAGGTTTCTCATAGTGTCACGAAGTTTTTCTATCAAAGCGTCTGGAGATGTGTTTTGATTTTCGTTGCTAATGAAAATCTCACCGGGGAGTCTCAGATTTTGACCGTACACCATCTCTGCTGCCGATGAATTTAAATCTTCTTTTACGGCGCAGCGAATTCCGAGAAGGATGATCGGTAGTTCTGAGCTCCAATGGGTGGTGTTACATCTGGCTTTTAGTGAACACTTGAGTTGCCTGTGAAACCGTTCGACCATCCCGTTGGCTTGTGGATGATATGGCGTAGTGTGGATCTTGTGTATTCCCAGTAACCTGGACAGCTCGCTAAAGAGTTTGGACTCGAATTGACTTCCTTGGTCCGTAGTGATTTTTAAAGGAGTACCAAAACGGGCAATGAAGTTTTCCACAAACGCTTTAGCGACTGAACTGGCAGATGTATCGATCAGAGGATAGGCTTCTGGCCATCTTGTGAACCTGTCGACTGCTGTGAGGATGTATGAAAAACCATTAGACACAGGAAGAGGACCTACCAAGTCAATGTGTATGTGGTCAAATCGACCAGTTGGTATGTCGAATCTACCATGTTCTGACTTGGTGTGTCTCTGTACTTTGGCCTTCTGACATCCTATACAACATCGTGTCCAATTGTTTATATCTTTATTCATGTTTGGCCAGAAGTATCGCTCTGAGATAAGTTTTCTGGTCGAACGAATGCTCGGATGGGAAATGCCATGAAGTGTCGTGAAGACATTTGAACGTAACGCGTTTGGAACGAAAGGTCTGTTCTTGCCGGTTGAAGTTTCGCAGTATACTTTTACGGTTGGAAAACTAAATAGCTGTAGTACGAATTTGGAAGTTTTCTCTGATTTGTGTTTTGGCGAAATGTACTCTTGCAATTCTTTGTCAATAGACTGAAGCTTGGCGATTGTTTCTAAATCAAGCTTGAAATTGCTGTTCGTGTTGACTTCGTCAATGCGAGAAAGGGCGTCTGCGACCACATTGTCTTTGCCTTTCACGTGTTGTATGTCTGACGTGAACTGTGAAATGAAGTCGAGATGGCGTGTTTGACGCGGACTTCTGTCAGTTTTGCTTGTCAGAGCATATGTGAGTGGCTTGTGGTCTGTGAAGACTGTGAATTCTCGCCCTTCGACGAAGAAACGAAAATGCTTGATAGCCAAGTATATTGCTAGCAATTCGCGATCGAATGCTGAGTACTTTGCTTCTGAGTCTTTGAGTTTTTTTGAAAAGAATGCAAGAGGTTGCCAAGTTTTTGAAACGTGTTGTTAACTGCGCCCACGGCAGTGTCAGAGGCATCTGTTGTGATGCTGAATATGCCGTTTTGTACTGGGTGCGCTAGTAACGTTATTCTTGAGAGAGCTTCCTTCGTGTTTTCGAAAACTGAATCGAGATCTTCTGGCCAGGAAAAAACTTTTTTTGATTTTGGCTGTGCTGTGAGCGTAGCGAGATGAGCGTGGAGAGGAGCAAGGAGTTCAGCGAGTTTCGGGGTAAACCAATGATAATAATTTATCATCCCTATGAAACGCTGTATCTGTTTTATTGACGTGGGCTTTGAAAAGCTGGTGATCGCTGTGATGCGATCTTGCGAGGGAAAGATGCCCTCTGCATTTATTGTGTGGCTTAAAAATTCCAAAGTGGAAACGCCAAAAATGCATTTTGATAGGTTTATATTGACTCCATAGTCCTCTAGTCTCTTGAAGAGAACCTTGAGATGCTCTTTGTGCTCTTCTTCGCTTTTGCTGGCGATCAGAAGATCATCGATGTACGCGAATACGAAATCTAACCCTAAACACACCTCGTTCATGAAACGCTGAAAAGTTTGTGCTGCGTTGCCCAGGCCGAAAGGCATCCGTAGCCATTCAAAAAGGCCAAACGGTGTTGTTAATGCTGTTTTGTGAACATCTTCTGGTGCAACTGCTATCAAGTGATATGCTCTCACAATGTCAAACTTTGAAAAGAATTTGCAACCGTGAGCGTTCATGGAGAAGTCTTAGATGTGGTGGATCGGATGTCGATCCGGTATCGTGGCAGCATTTAGTCTGCGATAGTCACCACATGGTCTCCAGTCTTGGTTGTTCTTTTTCTTCACCATGTGAAGCGGAGAGCAAACACTTGAGGACGATGGTTGGCAGACGACGGTATAGTTGAAAAAGAGAAAACAAAATCTCAAAACGTCATAACATTAGAAATGGTTTTTAACGAAATCAAAGAGCTAAAACAACTTAACCACGAATGTTTATCAAAAATTTCTACGTTACAAACTGAAAATTCAGAACTTAAAACTACGGTGAGTGTTTTAATAGAACGAATAAATCTGCTGGAACAATCAAAACTAAGTGATTCAATTGAAATTGTGAATGTGCCGGAGACCCTAACCTCTTCGACTGCATTACATACCGCACTGAAAATCATTCGCGATGGAGTGGGTGTCCAATTGGATGAACGTGACATAAACAACTGCTTCGTAAAAAAAATCAAAACCCCAAATAACCCCAACAAGCCACACTTAAACATTCTGTCTCTTAAATTTACTCATCATATAACTAAAGAGAAAATTATGAGATTAAAAAATGAAAGAAAGCAAAGACTAACAACAAAACTACTAGGTGAAGATCAGGATGGATCTCAAATGTACATCAACGAAAGCCTAACGTCCCACATGAGAGCACTCTTCAATGCAACTAAAAAAATTAAAAGAGAAAAAAAGTTTAAGTTTATTTGGATGAGGAATAGCATAATTTTTTTGCGTAAAAATGAGGGAGATAGTGTTATAAAAGTGAGGTGTTTTGAAGACCTCAATAAATTTTAAACTATTTTTTTTAATAATGAACACAAATAACTCAAACTATAAAAAAAATTATGCTACTCCAGACAATCCATTATCAAATATTATACACCAAAACATACGTAGTATGAGAGCAAATTTTAATTCCTTTTTAGTTCATTTAAATGCTTGTAACTCTAATGTTGATATAATTGTCTTAACTGAAATCTGGTTGTACGATTATGAACTATCCAACTATAAGATCAATGGTTACCAACAGTATGCAAACTGCAATAATACATATAGCTCAGGTGGTGTCGTAGTGTATATAAAAAAAGATTATGATTGTGATGTTGTAAATATTAGCTTAAATAGCGCCGATATTTTAAAAATTGATTGTTTTGTTGATAAAGAAAAGTTTACTATTATAGCCGTTTATCGTCTACATGAATACAATTTAAATAAAAACATTTTTATAGGACATATGAATGACTTACTTGGAGATGTAAAGACAAGGAACTTGCTGGTGCTAGGAGACATTAACATAGACATATTAAAGAGTAATGTAGATACGGATAATTACATGCATTTAATGTCTTCGTATGGGTTGGAACCTCTTATAATGGAACCTACACGTATCACAAATTCATCTAAAACATGCATTGACCATTTGTTTATAAGATTAACCAACACATTCAAATACAAATTTTCTGCTCAAGTTCTCGACTATAAAATTACTGATCACTGCATGCTTAGTTTTAAATTAGATAAATGTCAATCTTCTGTTCTTCATAGACCTATACCTTTTAAAATAGTTAGGAAAATAGACTTTGTTTCTTTGATAAGACGTTTGACATTTGAGTTCTGGGAGCCCGTCTATGCGGAAAACAACCCCTCATTGGCTTACAAAACATTTATTAATATTTTAAAAAGTCATATTGAAAGTTGTACGGATGTTTTGAATCCAAATAACTCCAAATTTAAACGCTTTAGGCCGTGGATGAATCAGGGTTTATTGAAAAAAATAAAAACAAAGAATGAAATTAGGAAAAAGTGCTTACGACATCCTCTTAATGAAAGTTTAAAAAAAATACTACGAAAAGATAAATGAGGAAGTAAAAACACTAGTAAACGTGAGCAGAGATAATTATTACGCTAATAAGCTCCAGAGTTGTAGAGGAAATATAAAAGAAGAATGGAAAGTGGTCAATAATATCATTGAAAATCAACATCAAAAGGATAATATATCAAAAATAGAAATTGAGGGCAAAATGGTATCTGATCCTGTGGAGATTTGTAATCATTTTAATAATTTTTTTGTATCTGTTCCAATAAAATCAAAGCCACTAACCCTACAAAATAACTGTTCTTGCGATTTATATACAGACTTAGTTGCCGAGACATTTCCAAGTCAAACTTTTGTTTTTAATCCTTTCTCTCCAATGGAAATCCATAAACAAATTTTATCTCTTGATAACAAAAATTCCAGTACTTCCGATAGTATAACTAATTGTCTCGTGAAAGAAATTTCTTTTTATATAGTTGATGTCTTAAGTCATTTATTTAATCAAAGTGTGCTTTCCGGAATCTTTCCTGAAGCTCTTAAAACTGCGGAAGTCTTACCATTGTTCAAAAAAGGAAATTGTAAATCCATGTCCAATTATAGACCCATTTCTATCCTTCCAACATTCAGTAAAATTTTCGAAAAACTTATAAAGAAGCGAGTTGTGCACTTTCTCAACAAAACAAATTTTTTATGTAATAAGCAATTTGGTTTTCAAGAAGGAAGATGCACAGAAGATGCCATTCTTAAAGTATGTAGTGAAATAAGTGACGGTTTAAATAAACAAAATTCTTCTGCAGCGCTTTTCATAGATATGACGAAGGCATTTGATATGGTAAATCATGACATACTTTTAGACAAATTATACAAAGCTGGATTGAGAGGATTTATACATAAATGGTTTACTTCGTATCTATCAGGAAGAACTCAACGTGTGAAACTTGACATGAATTATAGTGATGAACTTAATATTAATATCGGCGTACCTCAAGGATCGGTTTTAGGACCAATTTTGTTTTTAATATACGTAAACTCACTATTCATACAAAACTTTCTAAGTCAAGTCACCGCTTTTGCTGACGATATCACTTTTACATATACGAATAAAAATATTTTTGAGTCTACCATTAAGATTAATATGGACTTACAAATCCTGCGACAGTGGTTTGCCAAACATGAACTACTCATAAGCGAAAAAACTAAAATGATGATTTTTAATTTGAAAAGCCCTTATCCTGATGAGTGTGAGGTTTATTTCCATTCCACTAACTGTCCGAAAATTGCCTTATCTGCTCACTTCTGTGGCAAAAACAACTTTATTGAAGAATCCGTATGTAGTAATAATTGTTTTAAAGTTGAAAATGTGGAAAGATTTAAATATTTAGGTGTCTTAATCGATAAAAACATGAACTGGAAACCACATACAGAAGAATTAAAAAAATACATGTTATCTGTAACGCGCAAAATGTATCTATTGAAACCTCATTGTTCAGCTAAAATTCTTTTGATGATTTACTATGGATTGGCACATTCGAGGTTACAGTACGGAATTGCAAGTTGGGGTGGAACATACAGTTGCACACTAGAACAATTAAATGTAGCCCAAAAACATATGATAAAACTTATTTGTAGAGTAAATAGGCTTACGAGTAGTTGGCCTCTCTTCCATAGTCTTCGAGTACTTCCAATACCTCATCTTTATATCTTTAAGGTCTTAAAAATGTTTTTTTTGCGAAGCGGTTACAGTAATACCTTGAGAAGTTTAAATACTTACGAACTGAGAGTGAATAATATGGCAATGGTAAGCATTCCTTTATCCAGGAAAACACATTTCTTTAAATTTTATACTGCAACAGCACCTAGGCTTTTTAATAAACTACCCTTTGAAATAAGAATTGAAACACAACCAAAACTATTCATAAATAAAATAAGGAATTGGCTTTTCACTTTGGATAGTTCTACGGTCAAATTACTATTAAACTGAGTTCATAAATCAATCAATAAAATAAACTTTTTTTTATAGTTCTCATACATATTTTTTTTTTTTTTTTGTCAAAATTTTGAATTAACTTATCAATAATTGTTGAAATACATATATACATTCATACAAACGTTACATATGCTACCCCATAAACACAAAATAGAAAAATGTTATTATCAATTGACGGATCATTCGCCTCTAGCCACGCAAGTGCTACAGAATGATGCCTATTTCTATAAAATTATTAAAATGTTTGTACACTAATTACAATTTTGTTATAATAAGGTTCAAATATTATAATATTATTTTTGTACTTATAAGTATTTTCACTGTATTAATAATTTTAAGAAATATACAATAATAAAAAAAAAAAATAAAAAAAAATTCCCAGTTGCACCATGTATTGGAATTCCGTTTTGGCGGCATTATGCCTGGAAACGTCTAAGCGTCTTGGCCTTGAAAATGGTAGCTGCCCTTTCGTTTCGATGTGATGAACGACGGTGTGTTTGACTGGCGCGAAGTAATCTGGTTCTTTTGTTAGGCTTGGAAACTGTTGTAAAATTTTACTGTAATCATGTTTAGTGACTTGAAAATGTTTTGGGGTTGGATCGTCAGTCCTCATTGTTGATGCATATGCGTGCATCTTAGTCAGAGGGTCTATCAATCTCTTATTCTTGGTGTCAACCAAGAGATTGTATTTTGCTAAGAAATCGGCTCCTAAGATCGGTTTACTAACTGAGGCGATGATAAAGGTGTGTACGAAATTTCGCCTTAAACCGATATCTAGGTTTAGTAATTTAGATCCGAACGTTGGAATTGATGTTCCGTTCGCAGCCGATAGCAAAACTGACGAGTTTGTTGATTTCGCGTGCCTTATGCTACAAGGGAGAACTGACAAATCCGCACCCGTATCGATTAAAAAAGTAAAATTTGAGTTTTTGTCTCTAATAAATAAGCGGCGACTCAATTGACACTGCATGTTTGCCGCTGCAACAGCAGGGTGACCTAGTTTGGGTGGCTCACTTGGTTCTTTGAGTTGTTCTTGTTGAAATTGCACGGTTGCTCACATTTCTTTGCCTCTTTCTTGTACCGCCTGTGATACCAGCACATACCTGTGCCCGAACTTGAATTTGCGCGATTGAACGACCTGGACCTGCTATGAGAACGACTATTTCGGTTTCGAAAACTCTGGGTATTATTACTGCTATGCGGACGCGAATTGAAAGAAAATGCTTCGATCATTGACTCGATTCTAGCAAGTCTTTGTTCGAGAGCATCATTGGCGTTGCGAGAATTATCGCTCTGCTGTGCAGTGGAAACGCTGCAAATGTTTGCATTTTGTGATGCCTCGTATATCTTGTCCGCGAGCGTAGCTTATTCCTCCAAAGTTTTCTGACCGACGGACAGTAACGCGATGTTTATTGGTTGCGGTAATTTACGCATCCAAAATTTTTTAATTATGTCGTCGTTAAACGTGCTGCCTGCTAGCGTTCTCATTGAGAGCAATACCTCTGATGGCTTGCGATCGCCAATGTCTGCCCTATCGATAAGGCTCTCTAACCGTTTAAGTTCGGACTTGGAATGGCGTTCTATTAAAGCGGCTTTTAGAGTGGCGTATTTGTCGGTATTTGGCGGGTTCGATAACCGAATCGCAGGTGTCTGGCTGCAGTGAGCTAACTGTGAGACAGTATTTTGTCTCAGAACTAGTGATCCTATGAACCGTGAATTGAGCTTCTGCCTGATAAAACCAGGTCACCGGGTTGGCGCTCCAAAAAGCAGGAAGTCTGACTTTTATGGATTCTAAATGCCCTTGAGCGGAGTACGATTGGTGTTGCTGACCAGAAGAGGAACTCGATTGGGTGGAAGTGTTAGCCCCGCTTTGACCTGATAGGTCCTTTGTTTCATCGACCATGTTAAATATTTTTCAAAACTAGTTTGATTTCGAAAATGGAACGCGATGCGAAAAATGGAAAACGAGAAATGGAACGCGATGAGAAAAAAATTTTTTGGAAAAAAAAAACGCTGTGAAATTTTGACAAAATACCGAAATGGAACGCAATGTGATTTTCGAAAAACGCGGTGAAATTTTGGGAAACTGTTTTATATATCTATTGTGTGCGCGAGGAAAATATGAAAAACCCAACGAAATGAGATGCGCAAGATGTCTACAATACAACCAACATGCAGTATATAATAATTTTATAATATGATTTGAATGAAATTTAATATATTTGAAAATTTTGATTAAGATAATATAAATATGTTTTGAAATTTTACAATGATTTGAAATACGAAAAGTTTTATGTAATGGAAAAAGTTTTTGTTTGATTCTAGTAGTATTATGTATTTGTAATTATTTTGAAATGCGAAAAGTTTTGTATAATTGAAAAAATTTTGTTTGATTTTAGGTGTAGTTATTTGGAATTACGAAAATTTTATATAATGCAAAAAAAGATTTTTGTTATAATTCCAAAAAAAAAAACTTTGAATGCTTCTCTAAAGCAAGAAAGAAAAAAAAAGAAAAATTTTTATGGTGTACCTGGCGTGATGTTGTGGATGCTGCTGTTGATTGTGAACTCCCCTTAATGCTGTTCGCTTACTTGATTGCTGATGAACTATGGATGTTGTTGGAACTCAAAACTGCGTAGTACGCAACCATTTGGGTTTCATCATATCTTCATAATAACTTTTTATTTGTAACGAGAGCTGTGATGTGAACGCTCAAGTCCGGACGTTCACTGGACGAAATACGAGTCTTGCGTGGACTGTCTACTCGCTTGCTGAATGGCCAGTTCCCACGATTCGCACGTTCCCACATCGCAGCTCATCGAATCTTACCATTTTGTTTCGATTTATTCTTGCATTCTACTGTCGACACTCAAAGCAATCACATACCTAAGTGATTAATAAAGTTTGTAAAGATTTTAATTGTGCATTTGTTTTTGATTTATTCATTGGCGACCGTGACAGGACACTCTTCTTAAAGTTTTAAGTGTGCCTGTATTAATTAATTGAATAATTAATTTCATTCAAAAAAAAAAAATAAGTCAGTAGAATCAGTGTTCTGTTTAAAAAAAAAAAAAAACCAAAAAAAAATATGTCGAACGATGAAGTGTTTCCAGAAGGTCTTGAAGAGCTCTCTGATCTTCAAAATGCAACGGGGAAAGAAATTTTGGATCTTGTCCGCAACTACGGTAAGGATGGCCAAACCCGAAAAACGAAGGATAAACTGTTACAGAAAAAGGAAAGACTAGAAAATCTATGGGACTATTTCGACACAAACGACACCCAAATCCGTGACAAGTATTCAGATAAACCTCATCACGAGTATTTCACGAAGGATTTTTACGAAAAGATAAAAGGCGCTTATGAAAATATGAAAGCGGACATCATCAGTCGCTTGAGCAGTCTGCCAGTCCTGGACGCAAACCAGACCATGAAGAAGCCACCAGCAGCAACTCCATCAGGATCATCGGTAAAACCAGCAGCAGCAGCAACAGAAGCAGACAAGATGAAGATGACCAGAACACTTACGACAAGGGATAGGTATAAAATGTTGTCAAGGCATTTTCAATCCTCATTGGATAATTGCAGTACGGAACTAAAAAATACCTATCCCCATATGTTCGAAATTAAAGTTAAGAACCTAGTGGATAATTTTGAACAATTAAAATTAGTTTTTCAACGCGTGGATGGCGATTTGGAAGAAGAAGATGTCAACATCTACTTTCATCTTCAAAAACAGCTAGAGATTCGACTGACTGGCTTACCAACAAAGGGTACTACATCGGATCATCAAATGGCAATTGCTTCTTTGAAGCTACCAAAAATTGAACTTCCAAAGTTTGACGGATGTTACCTTAAGTGGCGTCAGTTCTATGATTTATTTAAACCAATGATCCTTGAACAACCGATTTCGCCGGCCCAGAAACTGTACTTTTTGAGGACTAATCTGACAGGTGAAGCACTCAGTTTGATTCAAGGATTTCCAGCGACAGACAGTAATTTTGAAGCAGCCTGGAAGACACTGATGGATAGATATGACAACAAACGGCTACTTTTGTGTGCACAGCTCGAAAAACTATTGTCCCAACAATCAGCTTCGGGAACTGCTTCTAGCTTGCGGAAATTGCATGACAACACAAAGGAAGGAATTCAGGCCCTGATCAATCTAGGATTCGCAGCACATGACTGGGATCCAATAGTCGTCCACCTTATCCTGAAAAAAGTTGACAAAGAGAGTAGGACCCTCTTCGAACAGTCCCTAGATGACCCAAGGAGCAGTCCATCGCTATTAGAGTTGCTGAAATTCATCGAATCTAGGTTTCAAACGCTTGAAACCATCACGCATTCCGATGAAAAAAGGAAGACAACCGCCATAGCAATAGAATCCAACGGCTGCGTGATGTGCAGCTTAGGTAACCATAAAATATATAAATGCAAAAAATACTTGTCTCTTTCAGGTGCTGATCGTGAGAAGTCTGTTCAACGAATCGGAATTTGTAGAATTTGTCTGAGATCGGGTCATACTCACAATTCGTGCAACGCAAGGGGGTGTTTTCTTTGCAATGGCAAACACAATACATTGTTGCACTACAAAAAAGAAAATAAATACAATTTAAAGGCAAACCCAATTTCTAATGCCAACACTATATCTTCCATAGGTGATCGAAACCAGCAAATAAAACAAGGTCAAGGGGTGGAAGGTCAGTCGTCAAACGCAGCTAGCAATTCCAGATCCAATCACCGTAGCATTTATCTAGCGACAGCATTAGTTAACGTAAGGTCCGCATGTGGCACATTACTTCCCTGTCGTGCGTTATTAGATTCTGGATCACAAATCCATTTTGTGACAGCAGCCTTTGCACATGCTTTAGGAATTCAGAAGCATCGATCCGAAACCTCCATAAGTGGGATTGGAGGGCATGGAACGCCAACACAATTTGCCATAGAACTCTCATTTCAATCGCGAAATGGAAGCTTCAAAGGCAATATTGAAGCAACGATCTTGGCTAAGATAACTGACTATAGGCCGCATGACAGTCACACTGAATTACGTGACCTACCTGCTCACATACAGTTGGCAGATCCAGGATTTATGACAAACCAAAAAATAGATTTGCTGATTGGTGCTGAATTGTTCTTTGATCTTTTACTTCCAGGAGAAATCTTTATTGGTCCTCAACTTCCACTACTTCGAAACACGAAACTGGGTTGGATTGTGGCAGGTGGTGCTCAAGGTACCAAACATAATGCTGTATGCAGCATTGCCACAGCACCATCTCTTTCAAAAATCGAAAAACTTGTAAGCAGATTCTGGGAGTGTGAAAGTCATGATTCTCCAATTAAACGGATGAGCAATGAAGAGCGTAATTGTGAAGACTTCTTCAACTCGACTACACAAATTCTACCCAGTGGAAGATTCATGGTAAGTCTTCCGTTCAAAAAAGATCCATCGTCCTTAGGAGCATCCTTTGAAAAGGCACGCAACAGGTTTATTTCACTGGAACCACGACTGGAACTCAACAATGAATTACGTCTGCAGTACACACAATTTTTATTGGAATATGAACAATTGGGCCATATGAGTCAAATAGAAAACTCGGATATTCCACAGACACACTATTTCATCCCGCATCATTGCGTTTTGAAACCAGAAAACACGTCAACAGCACTGCGTGTAGTCTTTGACTGTTCAGCGAAAACATCCTCTGGAAGTTCTCTAAACGATGTTCTGGGAATCGGACCAACAGTTCAACCTGATTTGTTTTCAATAATCCTTCGATTTAGATTAAAAAGATATGCATTCACAGCAGACATCAGCAAGATGTATCGACAGGTTTTACTTCGACCAGAAGACAGAGCTTTTCAAATTATTCTTTGGAGAACAAAAAATGATCAACCTCTGAGGACTTATAGGCTCAACACCTTGACTTATGGTTCGGCTTCCGCTCCATACTTAGCAACTAAATGTCTGGTTCAACTTGCAAAACAATACGAAAATGTTCACGTAAACGCATCCCAAACAGTAAGTCAAAACATTTACGTGGATGATTTACTTGCTGGAGCAGACTCAGTGACAAAGGCTAGAGAACTCCTTGAGGAGATTATACTACTTCTAGAAAAGGGTAAATTTGAATTAAGAAAATTTTGTTCTAATGATGAAAACATTTTAAAGAACATCCCTGATGCACATAAAGAAAAATTGGTAAGGTTTCATCAGTCTGACGTTATTAAAACCTTGGGATTAATTTGGAATCCAACCATTGACTGTTTTGAATTTGGTTTTAATTTTGAAAAATTTATAACGCCAGAAGCGACTGTGACGCGCAGAAGCGTGTTATCTGACCTCGCTCGTTTATTTGATCCTTTAGGTTTGCTGAGTCCTGCAATAATGCTTGGAAAGCTTTTTGTTCAAGATTTGTGGAAAACGAACTTCTCGTGGGATGATGAGCTTCCTTTGGATCTCGCAAGTAAGTGGAAGGATTATATTAATCAATTTTTTGACCTTAGAAGCATCAGGATACCAAGTGTTGCTAATATCAAAACCCAAGGAGGTGTGCTACAGCGAGCCATTCATAATTTGTGCCCTTTGCCGGTAGAAGAAGCAAAAAAATATCCTGAAACTGTCAAGACAGATCATCCAATTGAGAAAGAAGAAATTCCTCTATTGACAGTTGAAGCAGACTCAACCAAACCTGCAATATCCAGGAAATCCCAAGGTGGAAAAATAACAAAGGGACTTGTGTTAATATCTTGTCTCTTTGCATTTTTTGTAGCACCAATCAGTTCGACAAACATAGACAGCCAAGTGGTAATAAGCAACCTAGATAAGGCCATTGGAATTTATTTTGAAGATATGGGAACACTGCGAGTAGCTGACAATTTTTGGAGTCTTTACGTTTACTACAATCTGACCAATTACTGGCTTGAATTGAGCGAAACGAAAGGGTATTTAAGGGAATTAGAAAAGGCTTGTATGGCGGATAAATCGGAGAGAATTTATCACTGCAATTCGACAATCGACATTCTTCGAAAAAGAATAATAAACATTGACCAAAAGAACGATCTTATAAACGGGTTCAATACTACAACCCAGAGTTCAATGCGACATCGTAGATCTCCATTTGATTTTGTTGGAAGCGTAGCGCATAGTTTGTTTGGTGTGCTAGATCAGGAAGATGCTCAACATATTCAAAATCAAATTGAATTGGCAAATAAACAGGATCAACACTTATATTCTCTCATCCGAAAACAGAGCTCCATTGCAGACTCTACGGCAAATATACTGAGGCGCAACTCATTGGAAGTTCAAAATGACTTTAACACATTAAATACATATTTGACAAAAACTTTCAATACAATTGGAAAACAACAAAACGAAATTGTGAATAATCAACATTTTCTTGCGCTCACTACGTATTTAAGTATGATGCTTAATAATTACGAACGCACTCAAGATGTCCTGCTAGATGTTATCCTGGACTTAAATCATGCGAAGATCAACCCGCAGATAATAACACCAATGCAAGTAAGTAGTCAACTGCAACTGATTCAAGGAAATCTACCTTCGTCGCTGAGGCTGCCCAGTGTTTCGGCCTTGGAAATGTTAAAACTAATAACAGTCAAAGGACGGACACTACATGAAACAATTGTGTTTGAAGTCTTAATCCCGTTAGCCGAAGATCAAGAATTCCAAGTTTTTAACCTCATTCCATTGCCAATTGTTCACAACAACATGAGCCTACTCGTCGATGTAACATCTCCATACCTTGCGGTTACATTAGCAAGAGATAAGTATTTTGGACTCTCCTATATTGAATTCAATTCTTGTAAACTAATAGGAACGAGAAATCATCTTTGCAGACAGATTGTGCCTACTAGAGTTCACTCCAAAGATTTTAAAGTGTGCGAAATGGCTCTATTAAACCACGAGGACAACGCTTTGGAAATATGTGATCTAAAGGAAGTGCCTCCACAAGATCATTGGTATGCGCTGAGGCAAACAGACTCTTGGATATTTTCGGTGATGAACAATGTAACAGGCCTTCTGATTTGCAATGGCCAAACAAGAAGCATTTCTCTATCAGGCACTGGAATGATTGGCTTTAACAACATATGCTCCCTTAAAATTGATACAATGATAATTAATGGTCATTTAAATTTAAAGACTATTATAACAAAGTCATTTGTTCCAAGTGCAAGGCTAAGCAATTGGATCAGAAATCGCAACTTGACAGACGACCATTTTTCCCCCTTGACGGTAAGAAATAATAATGAAACAGATGTTAAAATTCTTTCACAGGAAATAGAAGACCTTAAGAGAGCAATGACTTCTGATGAACTACCACCCGCCAACATACATGATTTTCATCACTATGGCTTGAGCTACTTGTTGCTGGCGATCACCATTGGAATGATAGTAATTTTTTGCCGATATCGAAAACATCAAGCCGCACTACAAATTCCAATTCGGAGAAGAGGTTCTCGCTTTCAAGCAACTATTTAAATTGAAGGTTAGGAACCTTCAAGGAGGGGTGTATGTTGGAACTCAAAACTGCGTAGTACGCAACCATTTGGGTTTCATCATATCTTCATAATAACTTTTTATTTGTAACGAGAGCTGTGATGTGAACGCTCAAGTCCGGACGTTCACTGGACGAAATACGAGTCTTGCGTGGACTGTCTACTCGCTTGCTGAATGGCCAGTTCCCACGATTCGCACGTTCCCACATCGCAGCTCATCGAATCTTACCATTTTGTTTCGATTTATTCTTGCATTCTACTGTCGACACTCAAAGCAATCACATACCTAAGTGATTAATAAAGTTTGTAAAGATTTTAATTGTGCATTTGTTTGAATGTACTATTGGTCATAACTACTGCAGCAACATTATCATCTATATCTTCATCTGAGTCCTCATCTGACTCTCCTCTTATTCCACCATACCCTCTTGATAACAAGTATCGTTCAATGGCCTGCACCATCGCCAATGGATCAATTTTAACAGTACCTCCCTTCCACTGTCGTAGATTGTTACAATCGGGATGTCGTTGTAGATTACACTTTAATTGATGAGTATTAAAAAATTTCAAGGCGCTAGTATTTGAACGGCCCCCCGCTCCAGTTGAAAAATCATGTATTTTTACTGGGAACTGTTCTAAATGAGTAACGCAGCCATTAAGTTTTGCAACAAATGCACTAAATGCTGAAGGTTCAATGCTAGACAGAACTTCTACGGTAGATACGTTTTTCAAAGGAAGTCCAGCGAATACGTGTAAAAAAGCACGTAATCTTTCATCACGAAGAACTACACCGTCCTCCGCAGTCATAAATTTTAGCATAGCTTTGATGAGACCGGAATGATTAACTTCAAACGGAGAAATGTCGTTTTCAACTAGTATAACCTTAAGTTCGTGCAGAGCTTCGAGGCAATGGCTAAAACTGCATGTAAATTTCGAAATAACACCTGTTAATTTTATTAATATGGATGCACCGGATGCTATCGATTTCGATATCTCCTGTTCAGTATAACGACTTGCGAAAGAAGTTGCCTGATTACGCACCCACTGGCGAACTTTTTCACGGTTGTTTGCAGCCACTAGATTGGCGTTCGAAACACTTTTTGTAATATTACTCGTAACACAATTTGGACTAGATGAGTCTTTGGTAAAACAACTGCTGTGAGATCCTTGACGGCCCCAACGTGCAGGGTTTAGCGAAGATAAAAAAGATGGTTTTGTACTCGTACCACCTAATGTGTTGCCACCGAATCTGGATCGAGCGTTTGTGGAATTTGAAGTTGGAGTTACCCGACCATGGTTGCTTATTGCTCCCACTCCTAGAGGTATTTCTGAGTCGGTGTCCGTTTCCGTTTGTTCGCTTATCAGAGAAGAATATTGTTTTACAGCTTGATATACTGTCATCGCATAGGGTAGAACGTTATCTCCAATTAAAAATTGTAAAATTCTTTCACAGGAAATAGAAGACCTTAAGAGAGCAATGACTTCTGATGAACTACCACCCGCCAACATACATGATTTTCATCACTATGGCTTGAGCTACTTGTTGCTGGCGATCACCATTGGAATGATAGTAATTTTTTGCCGATATCGAAAACATCAAGCCGCACTACAAATTCCAATTCGGAGAAGAGGTTCTCGCTTTCAAGCAACTATTTAAATTGAAGGTTAGGAACCTTCAAGGAGGGGTGTATGTTGGAACTCAAAACTGCGTAGTACGCAACCATTTGGGTTTCATCATATCTTCATAATAACTTTTTATTTGTAACGAGAGCTGTGATGTGAACGCTCAAGTCCGGACGTTCACTGGACGAAATACGAGTCTTGCGTGGACTGTCTACTCGCTTGCTGAATGGCCAGTTCCCACGATTCGCACGTTCCCACATCGCAGCTCATCGAATCTTACCATTTTGTTTCGATTTATTCTTGCATTCTACTGTCGACAGATGTGTTTGATGTAATTTCTGATGTGTGCAAAACAGCCCTTGCTGTTGTGTCCTCTGTGTCTGTTGATGGGCAATAGCTTGTGCTATTTATGTAGAATGTAGCTGTAGTGCAGACATTGGTTGCTGATACTGTTTCTGCTGCTGCAGGAGCAACTGCTGTTGTTGTTGCTGTTGATGATGCTGCTATAGTTTGCAGTTGACGGCGGTGAAACGGACGATGGGACAGGAGGAGTGCTATAAGCTTGAGGCGAAATTTTCGTTGCCTGTTTCCTTGTCGTTTTGGACGCGGTATAGTTTGCTGTTGGTGTTGTATTGGTGGTGGTACGTGGAGCGTTGGCGTGGCGCGTGGATTGTTGGTGTGGCACGTGGAGCGTTGGCGTGGTACGTGGATTGTTGGTGTGGCACGTGGAGCGTTGGCGTGGTACGTGGAGCGATGGCGTAGCGCAGGGGTGCTTGTGTGGCACGTGGAGTGTTGGCGCGAAATGTGGAGCGTTGGCGCGAAATGTTCTGGTTGAAATAAAACAAAGCAATCGCAAAGACGATGGATGTATGTTGGTGTAATGTTGGTGTGTGGGCGAGACAGTGTGCTCGAGCCTTGTAGCGCTCCGCTGGGCGTGCTCCGCTGGGCGTGCTCTGTGTCGGGGTCACCAATGTAAAGTTGTGGCTCTTACCGTATACTTACAACCAACATTGCTCCTTTCCAAGTGCCGATCGAAAGATCTGGTTACCAATGTGATGCGTGGCAACCTACCAGTATCTCTGTGCTTCTTCGCTTCACTTGAGCACGTATTTTGGCTAGGTGTGCACCACAGAAAAACAGGCGCGAATCGCAATGTGCCCCTAGATAGAGGAGCCGTGTTTGCAATATTGCGTCCACTGTTTGCTGGGGATGTTCTCTCCGATGTCATCAATTTAAAACAATAACTTTTAAACTCTAATTACTTTATTGCAAAAATCGTACTTATAATTATGATTTACAATGGCGGATAATAGTGGATACAAATGAGAACACGTCTGTGTTGTTTTAGTTGCCAATCAAGAATGAATAAATGGCCGTCTGTCTGGCACAAGGCCGGAAAGAGTTTTTTTGTGCACATCTCGCGCATGCGCATTTCAGGTTATTTCGTTAGTTCAGGTGTAGTTGCGTTCAGGTGTTGTGGCATTCAGGTATGGTTGCGTTCAGCAAATTTTTCGTGTTCCATTTTTATATGTAGGTAACGTAGGTTCGCTACAGATGTAGGTAATGTTTTGAAGGTCAATGGAATTATTTTTAGTTATGGTGGTTGTGTATGGTAATCGTTTTTACAATGCGGAAGCATGCACCTTATCAGAAGTGGATGTTTATGTTTGAAGGTCAGTGAAATAATTTTTAGTTATTGCGGTTGTGTATGGTATTCGTTTTACTTTTTCAGTTATTAAATGTGTGTGTGTGTGTTAATGAGTTTGGGTAAACGATGGTAAGTTGTGTGTCACTTTATCAGAGAGTTGATGTTGGGGTCTTTGAACTTATTTTTAGTTATCGTGGTTGAACATGGTAGCTGTTTTCTTTTGACTTACGAATATATAAAACACTCTTGTAAACCCGACCTTTTATCATTTATTGAAAAGATGAATAAAAGGAATGTGGTTAATGAACTTCACAAGCCTGCTCGAAGAAATTTTAAGAGAAGACGAGTGCTTATAAGAGGATTGGACGATTTATGGCAGGCTGATCTGGTTGAAATGGGAGTGTATGCACCAGAGTGGCTGTTTTCTTTTGACTTACGAATTCTTTATCATTTGTCGTATGTACTATTTGTGTTATATAGAACAATCTTGTAAAACAGACCATTGATCATTTATTGAGAAGCTGAAAAAGGAATGTTCCACACTTAAAAACTTTCAACCCTATTACGAAACCTTTGAAAGATATAATAGAACAATCAAAAAAAGCAAACATTAAAAAGAAAACAGTATATATTTATATATTTAAATCAGTTGTATTTATTACATTATTACTTCAATCGCTTATACAAAGACATAAGTTTTTTCATTCTAGTTAATTCATTTTCAAGCATATAACATGCACAGGAATCCGGCCCCATTTTACACAAATTTGAAGACTATGGACAGTTTGCAAAATGACACCCATGTTTTGATAAGGTATACTGGATACATTTTCAAATTTCCTTAAAAAAGTTATAGAATCGATGATTTCTTCATAATGCTCCTCCAATAATATGTCTTGATAATCCTTTAAGAACTTGAGAATGTCATCAAAAACTATGGAACTATTTATACCGCTCATTTAATAGCTTTGTTCAGAAAGAAGTATGAATTAAGACTAAAGTTACTTTCATTTGAATCTATCTTTATTGATATTTCTTTTACTCTGTTTTAAATTCAACTTATCGCTTTATCAGTTTAATCGCTGCTTATCAGTTTTAAGTACAACTTGAAAGAAAAACTATTTTTCTTTTTATAAAATTTTAATTTTTGTTTATACAATATATATACAGGAATGAGTTGCAAAAGATTACGAAATATTCATCTTGTAAGTCTGCTTCATTGATTTGAAGTCCAGCAACTCTACATCAGATTTGTAATCAAGATCCTCCTTCATAAACAGCTCAACATCTCCATTGCTCAATACTCTTTCTGTTTCGTATTCATGATATTCATAACATTTGTATGGGCCACCTTATATCCAGAACAATTTTTTTTTTTTTGTTATGCAATTTTCTTTAACTTACCACTATACCTTATGCGTGCAAAACGAACACAGCCACCGATGAAGGTTCTGTCAATTTATGTATCGATTTGGTGCTATCGATTTTTCGTTTCTTTTTCATGTCGTACCAACTGGCCAACCTGTCAGAGAAATGGCATCCAAACTTCCTTTTTCATTGCGACCTCCAACGTGTCAAGTCCTGTTCGGCAGCCATAAAAAAATTAAGAGTAGAAAAATTGTATCCGAATTCACTTTTTACTGTGAGATACAATCACTTTGAAGCGACAACCATTTCGAGCTTCGCGAGTTCGAGTAAATTTCGCCAGTCCACGCGTAAGTGCTTTTATAAAAGCAAATGTTGCAAAATGTGTTCTTTTTCGTTTTTTTTATAAGCGTCAGCTTATCATTTTTTTTATTATAAATTAGCCGTAGGAGTTCAATCCGTGCGTGGGCTGTAAAAGAGCCATAAGCCAAAGTCCGAGTCCAAGTCGGTGTCTTTAACGAAGCCCTACCGTCTAGTACTAGGGATCTGCAGAAACCACATTGTGCAAATCTGTGACTTGGAAAAAACCCAAAGCGTCACGTTTGTGCATAAGAGCCTGAAGTTCCAAGGATTGGTAGGAAAATTTCCAAGGCTCTGTGGAGAGCAAAACCGTCCACACAGGTTAAATCGAACCCTGAGAAGGTCCGACGAATTTTTGTTCGGTTATATCTCGTCCAGGCAAAACTCGATCAAAATATGTCTAATCACATGCTTAAACCATAGTAATTATTTGTATACTTAGGAGAACAATTTCGACAAAACAAAAAAACAAGTGCGTAAGACATCTGCTGGCTGGTGACGTAGGAGGTACTAACCAGGCCACGTGTGTCGTCGTCGTCGAGGCACAGTGGGCCAGCCAGTGGCTCGTTCAGTTTCTCCCATTGTGTCCGAGCTTTAGCGGAATAGTGAGACGTTGCCAAAGCAAGGGGATCTTTGGTGGAAAGCTTAGGACTGGGAACCCCATATCGACCACGTTCCGATATAAATACACAGTTTTCCCGGCACTCGGTTGATATATATGTATATCCACCTGTTTCTTTAAGCATTCTATAAAAAGAAGATATATTTTGAGCTACCCATCGCTATACGATTATTGGGTATACTCGTATATCATAAATATATACCTATACGGAACCGCTTGGTGTAACTACGACCTACCTGATTTGCTACCTGCTATACCTACCTATCAACCAACATTATCGTCCAGAATCCATCATCAGCATCCATCTTCATCAAAGACCGTCATCCAACCAGCGTAAAACATAATTTTAAGAGAAGCTCTAGTTTTATTCTATACATACCTATACATATCGAAATTACTCAAGAGTCAAGATCCACAAAAAAAGTTAAGTATTTCTGTTCCATCTCATTCTGAGGATCACCAACAGTTGCATCTTGCATATGATAAAATGTTTCTCTATTTTTTTTTTTATATAGCGTTTGTAGCATAAGAGTTTTAAAAGGAACTCTTTAATTCATATCATCTAACCCCCCATCAAAGTCGTGCGCACAACTTCGCTGGAGGAGAGAGAGAGATCGGTGACGTGAGCAGTGTTACCGCGGGGACACTATAGTGCCAAAAGGGACTCATTTTTTTTATCTTGGCTCGGGGACTCACAAAATTTAGATTTGGCTCATTTTTTTACGAATCCAAGTTACCTCTATACAAATCATTCATCTTTACTCTGAAGTCAACGTTAATTAATATTTTCAAAAGCTTTGTTAAATTTTGTAGACAAAACTAATTTTGAGAAGAATGCATAGTGTAAACGTAGCTTTTATTTCACTCCTGAACACCTGAACGCTGTGTCAGCATTCAAACATTTTCTTTGATTCACTCATAGGGGCGCTTTGTTTGAGTGAAAGCAAAAACAATATTTTCTTTGTCAATTGTCTTTGTCATCTTTTTTATATTTTTCTTATATTCTTGCTTACATCCGTGTGCTGTATTTAATTTTGATTTTTGACCCGCACACATTCAGTATATTAATTATTTGTATCTATTATTAAAATGAACTTAAAAACTAAAACAAGAGACTCAAATAAAAAAAAAATTTTTAAGATGTTTATTGTGATATTTTTGTAAGCACAATGTGAATTGTATTTTTTGTTTTTTTTCTTATGAATTTAATTTATTTTATTTTTATTATTTATGTCTACTTACTATATATGTAAATATATAGGTTTTTTGTATTATTAAAATGAACTTAAAAAAAAACAGAAGGGACTCATTTTTTTTCAAAAGGACTCATTTTTTCAGCCACTGGGACTCGTCAAAATTTGAGCCCGCGGTAACACTGGACGTGAGTCCAAATTTTATGATGTTTTTTTTTAATTGCTTGATATATCGTATGAAACAATTGATGCAGTGAAGAGTGGTGGTAACAGTATTAGTCAGAGAGAAGGTTATTGAGATAGGTCAGTTAACAGAAAGCTAACAGACTTTCACACATATGCCATTTAATTACACTATACAAAGTGGTTTTTTTTCATGTTGAAGTGGACTCGTAAGAGAATCGAAGAGTGATGTCGATAACCATCTAAAAATTTGTGAAATATTTTTTTTTTTTTTAATGAGTACTAACAACTATACGGTTAACCTTATTTTACACATATGGTCAATGAACCCAAATTACCTTAAGAGTATTTAAAATGTAATTTGTTTAGATTTTATGAAAATTTAAAACTCTAACGAGAGAAGACATTTGGAAGGGTCATTCAACGTACATGTATCTACTTCTACATACACACCTGAAGAAATAATTTTTAGATTTTCTTTTTATGAAATTAAGGGCACGAGTACGATAACTTTGGCGACAAAAAATAATAACGGTTTTTGATGGAGGGGTTCAATACAAGCATTTTTTACTATAGGAGGGGGGGGGTCTATCTCCCCCCGTTTAGGCGGTAGGGGCAATTTTATAAAAATTTACTTAAAATCTAAAAAAAAATATTGTAGAACAACGGGAAAATTTACAGATACAATTTATACTTTTTATGAAAGCCTGAAACTTGCACTTTATAATTAATTTTAAATGAAGTGGTTTTAATATATAGTTTTTGAAATAACTGACTTCAAAGTCAAAATTTACGAAAAAAAATTTTTAAAAATCACTTTGAGTACTGTGTTTCTCGTGATTACAAATGCCAATAAAAAAAAATTAGATGTAGTTAGTTGCTTCAATAAATTTTTTATCAAATGATATAAATTACTTTTTTTTATGTCTTATAGTTTTTGAGATAATTGAAAAATAATAAAACTATTGAAGTATGCAATAATTTCAAAAAATTATGGAAATACGTACGAATTTACAATAATGTTAGGAAATAGACTAGTGAAAGTATAAAAATTCATAAGACAGGTACTTATGTGCAATTAATTTCCGTATGCAACAACTTTCCGCATGGCCCGCTTCGCGGGGGCTCATTATTTTAACCCTTTTCCCGCAGCGTTAAGCTGCTCATGCTAAATATGAAAATAGCAATTAATTTCCGTATGCAACAGCTTTCCGCATGGCCCGCTTCGCGGGGCTCATTATTTTAACCCTTTTTCCGCAGGGTTAGGCTGCTCATGCTAAATATGAAAATAGCAATTAAATTCCGTATGCAACAGCTTTCCGCATGGCCCGCTTCGCGGGGCTCATTATTTTAACCCTTTTTCCGCAGGGTTAAGCTGCTCATGCTAAATATGAAAATAGCAATTAATTTCCGTATGCAACAGCTTTCCGCATGGCCCGCTTCGCGGGGCTCATTATTTTAACCCTTTTTTCCGCAGGGTTAAGCTGCTCATGCTAAATATGAAAATAGCAGTTAATTTCCGTATGCAAAAGCTTTCCGCATGGCCCGCTTCGCAGGGCTCATTATTTTAACCCTTTTTTCCGCAGGGTTAAGCTGCTCATGCTAAATATGAAAATAGCAATTAATTTCCGTATGCAACAGCTTTCCGCATGGCCCGCTTCGCGGGGCTCATTATTTTAACCCTTTTTCCGCAAGGTTAAGCTGCTCATGCTAAATATGAAAATAGCAATTAATTTCCGTATGCAACAGCTTTCCGCATGGCCCGCTTCGCGGGGACTCATTATTTTAACCCTTTTTTCCGCAGGGTTAAGCTGCTCATGCTAAATATGAAAATAGCAATTAATTTCCGTATGCAACAGCTTTCCGTATGGCCCGCTTCGCGGGGCTCATTATTTCAACCCTTTTTCCGCAGGGTTAAGCTGCTCATGCTAAATATGAAAATAGCAATTAATTTCCGTATGCAACAGCTTTCCGCATGGCCCGCTTCGCGGGGACTCATTATTTTAACCCTTTTTTCGCAGGGTTAAGCTGCTCATAAGCTTTGGGGTGCAAATTTTTTATATGAAAAGTTTCTTTTAAAATTAGAAAATTTTTTGATTTTAAAAAAGAAATATAGTTTTACTATTTTTCAATTATCTCAAAAACTATAAGACATAGAAAAAAGTAATTTATATCGTTTGATAAAAAATTTATTGAAGCAACTAACTACATCAAAATTTTTTTTATTGGCATTTGTAATCACGAGAAACATAATACTCAAAGTGATTTTTTAAAATTTTTTCTCGTAAATTTTGACTTTGAAGTCAGTTATTTAAAAAACTATAAATTGAAACCACTTCATTTAAAATTTATTATAAAGTGCAGGTTTCTGGCTTTCATAAAAAGTATAAATTGTATCTGTTAGTTTTCCCGTTGTTCTACAATATTTTTTTTTAGATTTTAAGTAAATTTTTATAAAATTGCCCCTACCGCCTAAACGGGGGGAGATAGACCCCCCCCTCCCATAGTAAAAAATGCTTGTATTGAACCCCTCTATCAGAAACCGTTATTATTTTTTGTCGCCAAAGTTATCGTACTCTCCCCAAATTAAGGAATAGCTACTAGAGAGTACTGCATAGGGTAATTGCATCTTTGTGTGTTTTATTTAAGTTTCGATAATTTATAACCTTTTTTTTATTTTATTGTATTTATTTTCTACTTTGATTCCTAAATATTTGAGTTGAATTTGAGATGAAAAGGTTTACCATCGAAGAATTTATAGTTAATACTTCATGTTTATGTTCGTTAAATAAATGAATACTTTGTTTATAGATTTGAAGTTTCGCGTGTTAATGGCATCCAGGATGTTAATTGAATAAGTTTTTTAATGTGAGCTTGGGAAAGAGGAATGACAAAGGGTGGTTTAGACGGTGAAAATTTAAGTCAGAATTAAAATTATTTTGACTCCATTATAGGGTTTATCGCAAATAGACTTCGTGGTGCGGTAACCAAAGGAATGTCTACCTTGTGTGGATTACAGTGGGAGGGCCACTATCAGGAACTAATTTCATCAATAGTTCCATAGATGAAGATTGGGTTGATTAGAATAGAGATACTTGTTAGTAGCTTTTGGTTATTTTCTCATTTCTTGCATAATTATTAGGCATGTTAATAAGGTACACGGCGGTCCAGTGGCGATTGCAAGATCCCACCCCTCCGACGAGCTAGTTTAATGGCATTCGCTAGCGTGCCTTCCGCACTCAGCCGACTGGACAACCTAGTTATAATGTTCTTGAGTATCTTTAGGAATCCTGTGGTTTAAGGATATTCATGAAGTTGCAGAAGATCGCAAAGTCATTAACTAGGAACAGCAATTCCGTTACACATTTAATACTAAGTGTACGTTTGTTATAGTTGCTATCATAAGTACATCTCACAGTTAAGGTTTTGCCGTCATCAAATTCTAATTTAAAAAGTCTATAAAAAACATCTTTACTTTGAATTATTCCAGATATTTCGTTTTCCTTTTTTATTAAATCTTGCCTAAAACTTTCAATTGCTTGTTCAACAGTAACGATTTTCCGTGTTAAACTACTCTCAGGTGTTACAGATGTTGTGTGTATATCGTTTTGTAATATAGAAGATTCAGTTGTTGAGGTCGTATTATTCAAAGTTTTTCCATTTGTGTAAGTTAACAGTCGAAATGATAAGCCGATTTGTACTGTATCATTGTTAGGTAAATTTAGAGCAAAAGATAAGTTATTAACGCTATTTGGATGATGTAAGTTAATATCCAAAGGTAAAGGTAACCCCGAAATGAAAGGTGAAATTAAAGTAATTATAAAACATGAAAAAATGGTTAAGAAAAACATTTTTTAATTTTCAGTTTCAGTAACCAAAAGTATAGATCAAGTGAAAAATATAAACTGAAGAAAATTCACTTCATTCATGATATTTATACTCTTTCTATAAATTTTTAAGAAACATGTTGTCGATATGTATGATCACCTGTTCGATCATATGACCCTGGCTTGTGGTTTGACTTATGGTTAACTGCAGTGTGAGCAGCTGTCCTATCACGTGATCTTCTGATTTTCACGTTGTCCAAACTTTCCCCAGAATGAATTTAAAATTAACTTAGCCAATGATCTTTTCCCAGCATTGTTGCAAATTTTTGACGTTTCCAATTTTATTTTTTCCTTTCGAAGAAAATCGTCAATATATTTTTCTTTTTCTGAAGAAGTTGTACATGTACTAGGCCATCCACTTGCTTCCTGTTTCATTTTTAGAAATTTGTTCATCATTAAGGTAAAAAGGCCACTAGTTTCGGTATCCGGGTTATATTGAACTACATCATATTCCCATATTTCAAAAACATAAAGTAATTTATAACCTTTTTCAATTGCTTTTAAAACTTCATCAATTACCCACGTTCCTATAAGAGCTCTTTCCTTGTCAGAATGTTTACAAAAATGTTCCTGATTTTTTTCACTACTGCAACTTTTACACAGAGAAAACATTAGTTTATTATTTTGTTTTATTGGAAGAACTGGATGAAGAAGATGCTCTGGAGGTAGAATTTCACATTTGACTAAACCGTTTACGCCGGTGAGATTCATATTAGGTGAGATGTGAACTTTAGGGTGTCCAATTGGGAATTTTCCGTTTTTACAAACCCATGGATTAAGAGAACAGACATCAATATATCGTATTTTTTCACCATCATTACATTTATAATAACTAAAAGAATTTCCAGTCCGTCCACCATAGAAAGCGTCTCGTGGATTTAACGGAGCATAGTTAATCAGTGTATGAGTATGTAAAAAATTTAAATCATCTTTACTCAAGGTCTTTAACAATCTCTGAAATTCACAAAACCACATTTCAATGACTTGATAATTGAATTTTCTTAATCGCTAAAGGTTTTTGCATAAGATCTTTTATTTATTTGAAATAACAATCATATAAGAATCTTAAACATAAATGTCCACAGTTCACTGAGTCATAGTTCTGATACTTATGATAATTATAACACTGGTCTACAAAATTGAACTTTTTGGTTGCGGCCAAAAGCAAACTATATTATTTTAAAGGTTTTTGGCTCGCTAAACTCAAATCTGGCCTTAGAATCGCTCTGTCAACTCACGTTTTCGTTCAAAATCCAGAAAAATAGGTTTTTGCAATTTTTGAGCCAATGTTTTAACATAAAGCCCAAAAACAAACCATTGCTTTTCCGATGATTTGCCATCCGCAAAATCCAAATCTGATCACAAAATGGCTCTACCACATCAAATTACTGAGATATCTAGCTTCAAAAGTCGTAATACACGGTCATGCAATATTTTGAAGACTACGTATGTATTTGTATACGTATAGTCTCGAAAGGAAATTTGAGTCAGAAATCACATTCTTTAAAGATCTTTTGGTGCTGAATTCAAATCCAGTCAGAGATTTACGCTACAACAGCAGGTTTCCAAAAATATAAAGCACTGATGTCTTGACTTAACTCTGGATATAATCTCAAGACACTGATGTGATAGACCAATTCTGTGAATGAATTTGAATTCAACACATCCAAAACCTTCTAAAATGTGTTTTCTGGCTCAAATTTCCTTTCGAGACTAACGTTATCTTCAAAAAAAAAAAAAGCAAAAAATGCATGACCGTGTATTACGACTTTTGAAGCTAGATATCTCAGTAATTTGATGTGGTAGAGCCATTTTGTGATCAGATTTGGATTTTGCGGATGGCAAATCATCGGAAAAGCAATGGTTTGTTTTTGGGCTTTATGTTAAAACATTGGCTCAAAAATTGCAAAAACCTATTTTTCTGGATTTTGAAGGCTTCATATCTCGAAAACGTGAGTTGACAGAGCAATTCTGAGGCCAGATTTGAGTTTAGCGAGCCAAAAACCTTTAAAATAATATAATTTGCTTTAGGCCGCAAAATTTTTGTTGACCAGTGATAATTAATCTTTTCACCTAGATACTTAACTTATTCAATTGGAGGTGGAAGATTTCCAAAACTGTCAAAATATTCAGTGTTTGTGTCTTTTTAACAATACGCTACCCAATGTGTTCCTGGACCATTTGAGGAATCCAGATTAACTTTTCCACATTCATTTCTTAAAGGTTTATTTTTTGGTAGATTATCACGCATAAACACTCCTCGAAATTGTGGTCTTAAATCCTTTGCAAATTTTCTCAAATCCATTTCGTTCAGGGCACGTTTGGGTAGCGAGTTTAGAAGTTTTTTGGCTGAGAATGTAAATATAGACCAAATCCTTTCTTATATGGTTTTAAATGTAATCCACCTCCAATTGAAATCGCTTCCATTTTTTGGTTATGTCGTCTTTTCTCTTCCAGATCTTTTTTAGCAATGCTAATATCATTGACAGCCTTAGCAATACTTGCAGCTCCACCTGATAAAGCTCCAAGTGCTGATAACCCCGCGAATAGAGGTATAAGAAACGGGATTACACCACAAATTTTAGGTACCGAAATAACTCGAGGAATCTTCATGCCATTATTATTCTTCGCCGCTTTCCTTGCATATGTTAGGGCGAGTTTTATAGCTTTTTTGAGGGTATGTGGTTTTCTCTTTTGAAGTATTTTTCCAATATTTTTAATTGTTTTATTTAGAGTATTTTTTTTTATAGAAATGATTTTCGGTGTGCTTTTCGAATGTTCTCTTTTGGAAGGAGTTTTCAATTTACTTAGTGTGCACCCCATACCTAATTTTAATTTAGCTTTCATAAGATTCGTAACCAGTAATGCACTTGATCGCTCAGCTACACTAGCGTCTTTCGAAATGACCCTTTTCCACGCTTTTTCAGATAAAATCTTATCTGCTATGTGACGATCAGATGTATTTTTAAATTTAGAATATGATATATCGTGTTCCTTACACGCTTGATCAAGTAAATTGATTCCAGGGTCTCCTTTAGCTAGTCTTTCTTGGAGTTTTGTCCCAGGTCCACAGTATTGATATCCGGGTAGATGTAATTCAATAGGTAAATTATTGATAGCTGAGTATAATAAACCACCACCTTTGATGAAAGTTGATCGACTATTTGAATTTTTCGAAAAGTCCAGCATTTTATATAATTATCTACTCTCTTTTGAACAGATAGTAAAGTTATGAGGTCTTTTAAATATAATCGTCAAATTTATAGATATACATTTAGTTGTTACCATCATGCGTTAAACAGCGACATCTTTTACCGATAAAGAATATGGATCTACTTCAAAATAGTAATACAAAACAGAAAAAACATAGTGAACTATTACCAAATAGTATAAGAGGTTTAATAACTGGACCTTCAAATTGCGGGAAAACAAATGTAATGATGAGTCTGATACAACATCCAAACGGATTAAAATTCGAAAACATTTACATTTATTCAAAATCTCTGCAACAACCAAAGTATGAGTTCTTACGAAGAGCTATTAAACCTATCAAAAAGATGGGCTTTTTTACATTTTCCAATAATTGTGACATCATACCACCTGAAGAGGCCAAATCAAATTCTGTATTCATTTTCGACGACATTGCCTGTGAAAAGCAAGACTCTATTCGTAACTATTTCAGCATGGGTCGTCATCATCATATAGATTGTTTCTACCTTTGTCAGACGTATACAAGAATACCTAAACATTTGATACGCGACAATGCAAATTTTCTTATTATCTTTAAGCAGGATGATATGAACTTAAAACACATTTTCAATGATCATGTAAATTCCGACATGACGTTTCAAACACTTCAAAAGGTGTGCTCCGAATGTTGGAATACATCCTATGGGTTTTTAGTTATTGACAAGGATAGCCCTCGTAATAACGGTCGTTATAGAAAAGGTTTTGACTATTTCATAAGACTATAAAAGAGTTTTATTACAGCCTCGAACTGCAGTCATACTACATCTGTTCGAGAGTACAACAGTAATCAAACTGCAACAGTTAAAACCAGTTCACGTCAGTTATATTATAACTATCTATAATTTAAAATTCATAATCATGATGCAAATAAATGAAAATTTAACAAAAGAACTTATAAAGACTACCGAATACCGATGCTCTACGAAAAAAGTATAAAGCTCTGAGAAATGGTAAAGAAGCATTCGAACTTCAACTTGAAGAAACTTTCAAACCTATTACGAAACCTCTTAAAGATATAGTAGAACATTCGAAACACAAACATTCGAATAATACCCCACAACACCAACATTTTGAGTCTCCGAACAAGAAAGTAAAAATGAATTATAAAAATGAAAATGAGGATGCTGATGATAATAATGATGACTATTACGATGAAGATTTTAACGATGAATTTAGAACACCTGATATCAACAATACTACTACTACTTCACTCATAAGTGAATCAACACCTAAAACGTCTAAGCCATCGTCAATTAAGAGTAGAACTAGTAGAAGCGATCGCGCGAGAAGAAGAAGTATTGCTCGCAACTTTGCTTTACAACTAAAGCAGAAAAAAATCGAAGAAATTCCTCAGACATATATAGATTTATTTATAAATAATTCAAACTCCCTTGACGATGTGTATGGAGTGCATTTAAACGATGGCAAGTTACAAATAGGAGACAAAGAGTTTAAAATTCAAGGAAAACAAATAAAAATAAATAATAAGACATATAACGGTACGAAGGGTTTGTTTGAACTAATATTCAAGAAAAACCTAACATTACCTTATACAATAGTGAAGATTTAAAAGCGTATAAAGATATAATATATACTACCAATGCCCATAGAAGATATTACGACTCAAAAAACCAGATACTAGGTCACAGAGGATATAAGTACAAAGAAATCATAAGTAAACTACTAAATGATGATAATAATACTAGTGTCGCTACACCTTCACTTTCATTCGGTTCTGGATTAATGCAATTGTCAAATAATAAAAAAGACTATATCTTCTGGGACAATCCAAACGAACTCGTAGATCGTTTAAGACTTCTTATTGCTTCACAACATGCCGGGAACAATAATCACTCTATAGAGATTGTTTCAATTATTGAAGAATTAAAAGAGGCTAATATAATTCAGTAAAAGGTATCCCCTCAAAATGAGTGTTGATAAGTTCGGTCGTTTTTCAAATAGAGCAGTGAATGGCAGACCCGGACAGAAAGGCGAAAAAGGGGAGAAAGGAGAGAGAGGAGAAAAAGGAGAGAGAGGAGGGAAAGGAGAGAGAGGAGAGAAAGGAGAGAGAGGGGAGAAAGGAGAAAGAGGACTACCTGGTCCATATGGAGAAGGATTTTTCAAAACCGAAAGCGGGGACTATAATTTAAAGAGGAAACGAATAAAAAATTTCAAGATCCCGAAGAAAGTAATGATGCTGTTTCAAAGAAATATGTTGATGAAGTATGTAATCAGCTAAGAACATATTTTCAACTTCAAATTCAAGAATTCGAAAAAAAATTCAACAGTAGTAAAAATAGTATTGAACATATTAAAAACAACAGTGCTTAAGTTCATTTTAATGAAGTTGACAAATAAAAACCATATTTGAAAAAATAAATTGTTTATTTATATATACAATTTGCATGTTTTATTTAAAAATATCATTAAGAAGTTAGTAGATGAGAAGATATCCATGAATTGTGTTCAGAAGGAAAACTTTACCATTTCACAAAAACTTTATTTTTTCTCCTTTGAAGCACTTTTTCTACAAGATAGGTATCAGGGAACTTAGTTTTTTGTAGCTCAAGCTCGTAGAATCCACCTTTTACAGGATTAGATTCAAAATCTTCTAAAAGATATGTGACAGGATTTGAAAGTTGGACTTTTGATATTTTAAAAATTTCTGTGGTCCAATTAGGTGTATACCCCTTTTCAAACACATGTTTATATTTACTTATTCTAACAGGATCTCCAACTTTAAATTTAGGAATAACATGAAGTTTCACACGATTATATACAGTTGAGAGTAAATGTTTTTCATTTGCATGATTAACTTCTGAGGGTTTCATTTTTATTGTACGATGTATAGAATTTTTATATTTTTTAGTTAGCCTTGTTATCATGTCAATCCAACGATATGATCCATTCACACTGAATTCCTTCCACATGTGTGTTTTCAAAGTACGATTAAATCGTTCAACAATCGATGCTTTAAGAACGCTAAATGTTGAGTAATGATTGATTTGATATTGTTTCATAAGCTTTTCAAAATGTTTATTAAAGAATTCTTTCCCATCATCTGTTTGGAGATTCTTCGGAATACGACCTTTATCGAGTATTATCTTCATAGCATCAGTAACGTATGTACCTGTTTTATTTTTGATTGGTACTGTCCAGGCGAACTTTGAAAACGCATCGATTACAGTAAGAAGATATCGGTAATTTTCATTGTCTGGTGCATACACTCCCATTTCAACCAGATCAGCCTGCCATAAATCGTCCAATCCTCTTATAAGCACTCGTCTTCTCTTAAAATTTCTTCGAGCAGGCTTGTGAAGTTCATTAACCACATTCCTTTTATTCATCTTTTCAATAAATGATCAAAGGTCGGGTTTACAAGAGTGTTTTATATATTCGTAAGTCAAAAGAAAACAGCTACCATGTTCAACCACGATAACTAAAAATAAGTTCATATACCCCAACATCAACTCTCTGATAAAGTGACACACAACTTACCATCGTTTACCCGTTTATTTTTGTTTATACAATATATATACAGGAATGAGTTACAAAAGATTACGAAATATTCATCTTTTAAGTCTGCTTCATTGATTTGAAGTCCAGCAATTCTACATCAGATTTGTAATCAAGATCCTCCTTCATAAACAGCTCAACATCTCCATTGCTCAATACTCTTTCTGTTTCTTATTCATGATATTCATAACATTTAATACTAAGTGTACGTTTGTTATAGTTGCTATCATAAGTACATCTCACAGTTAAGGTTTTGTCGTCATCAAATTCTAATTTAAAATGTCTATAAAAAACATCTTTACTTTGAATTATTCCAGATATTTCGTTTTCCTTTTTTATTAAATCTTGCCTAAAACTTTCAATTGCTTGTTCAACAGTAACGATTTTCCGTGTTAAACTACTCTCAGGTGTTACAGATGTTGTGTGTATATCGTTTTGTAATATAGAAGATTCAGTTGTTGAGGTCGTATTATTCAAAGTTTTTCCATTTGTGTAAGTTAACAGTCGAAATGATAAGCCGATTTGTACTGTATCATTGTTAGGTAAATTTAGAGCAAAAGATAAGTTATTAACGCTATTTGGATGATGTAAGTTAATATCCAAAGGTAAAGGTAACCCCGAAATGAAAGGTGAAATTAAAGTAATTATAAAACATGAAAAAATGGTTAAGAAAAACATTTTTTAATTTTCAGTTTCAGTAACCACTCTTTCTATAAATTTTTAAGAAACATGTTGTCGATATGTATGATCACCTGTTCGACCCTGACCCTGACCCTGGCTTGTGGTTTGACTTATGGTTAACTGCAGTGTGAGCAGCTGTCCTATCACGTGATCTTCTGATTTTCACGTTGTCCAAACTTTCCCCAGAATGAATTTAAAATTAACTTAGCCAATGATCTTTTCCCAGCATTGTTGCAAATTTTTGACGTTTCCAATTTTATTTTTTCCTTTCGAAGAAAATCGTCAATATATTTTTCTTTTTCTGAAGAAGTTGTACATGTACTAGGCCATCCACTTGCTTCCTGTTTCATTTTTAGAAATTTGTTCATCATTAAGGTAAAAAGGCCACTAGTTTCTGTATCCGGGTTATATTGAACTACATCATATTCCCATATTTCAAAAACATAAAGTAATTTATAACCTTTTTCAATTGCTTTTAAAACTTCATCAATTACCCACGTTCCTATAAGAGCTCTTTCCTTGTCAGAATGTTTACAAAAATGTTCCTGATTTTTTTCACTACTGCAACTTTTACACAGAGAAAACATTAGTTTATTATTTTGTTTTATTGGAAGAACTGGATGAAGAAGATGCTCTGGAGGTAGAATTTCACATTTGACTAAACCGTTTACGCCGGTGAGATTCATATTAGGTGAGATGTGAACTTTAGGGTGTCCAATTGGGAATTTTCCGTTTTTACAAACCCATGGATAAAGAGAACAGACATCAATATATCGTATTTTTTCACCATCATTACATTTATAATAACTAAAAGAATTTCCAGTCCGTCCACTATAGAAAGCGTCTCGTGGATTTAACGGAGCATAGTTAATCAGTGTATGAGTATTTAAAAAATTTAAATCATCTTTACTCAAGGTCTTTAACAATCTCTGAAATTCACAAAACCACATTTCAATGACTTGGTAATTGAATTTTCTTAATCGCTAAAGGTTTTTGCATAAGATCTTTTATTTATTTGAAATAACAATCATATAAGAATCTTAAACATAAATGTCCACAGTTCACTGAGTCATAGTTCTGATACTTATGATAATTATAATTAATCTTTTCACCTAGATACTTAAATAATTCAATTGGAGGTGGAAGATTTCCAAAACTCTCAAAATATTCAGTGTTTGTGTCTTTTTTTACAATACGCTACCCAATGTGTTCCTGGACGATTTGAGGAATCGAGATTAACTATTCCACATTCATTTCTTAAAGGTTTATTTTTTGGTAGATTATCACGCATAGCATAAACACTCCTCGAAATTGTGGTCTTAAATCCTTTGCAAATTTTCTCAAATCCATTTCGTTGAGGGCACGTTTGGGTAGCGAGTTTAGAAGTTTTTTGGCTGAGAATGTAAATATAGACCAAATCCTTTCTTATATGGTTTTAAATGTAATCCACCTCCAATTGAAATCGCTTCCATTTTTTGGTTATGTCGTCTTTTCTCTTCCAGATCTTTTTTAGCAATGCTAATATCATTGATAGCCTCAGCAATACTTGCAGCTCCACCTGATAAAGCTCCAAGTGCTGATAACCCCGCGAATAGAGGTATAAGAAACGGGATTACACCACCAATTTTAGGTACCGAAATAACTCGAGGAATCTTCATGCCATTATTATTCTTCGCCGCTTTCTTTGCATATGTTAGGGCGAATTTTATAGCTTTTTTGAGGGTATGTGGTTTTCTCTTTTGAAGTATTTTTCCAATATTTTTAATTGTTTTATTTAGAGTATTTTTTTTATAGAAATAATTTTCGGTGTGCTTTTCGAATGTTCTCTTTTGGAAGGAGTTTTCAATTTTATTAGTGTGCACCCCATACCTAATTTTAATTTAGCTTTCATAAGATTCGTAACCAGTAATGCACTTGATCGCTCAGCTACACTAGCGTCTTTCAAAATGACCCTTTTCCACGCTTTTTCAGATAAAATCTTATCTGCTATGTGACGATCAGATGTATTTTTTAAATTTAGAATATGATATATCGTGTTCCTTACACGCTTGATCAAGTAAATTGATTCCAGGGTCTCCTTTAGCTAGTCTTTCTTGGAGTTTTTTTCCAGGTCCACAGTATTGATATCCGGGTAGATGTAATTCAATAGGTAAATTATTGATAGCTGGAGTTCAATAAACCACCACCTTTGATGAAAGTTGATCGACTATTTGAATTTTTCGAAAAGTCCAGCATTTTATATAATTATCTACTCTCTTTTGAACAGATAATAAAGTAATGAGGTCTTTTAAATATAATCGTCAAATTTATAGATATACATTTAGTTGTTACCATCATGCGATTCGTTAAATAGCGACATCTTCTACCGATAAAGAATATGGATCTACTTCAAAATAGTAATACAAAACAGAAAAAACATAGTGAACTATTACCAAATAGTATAAGAGGTTTAATGACTGGACCTTCAAATTGCGGGAAAACAAATGTAATGATGAATCTGATACAACATCCAAACGGATTAAAATTCGAAAACATTTACATTTATTCAAAATCTCTGCAACAACCAAAATATGAGTTCTTCCGAAGAGCTATTAAACCTATCAAAAAGATGGGCTTTTTTACATTTTCCAATAATTTTGACGTCATATACCACCTGAAGAGGCCAAATCAAATTCTGTATTCATTTTCGACGACATTGCCTGTGAAAAGCAAGACTCTATTCGTAACTATTTCAGCATGGGTCGTCATCATCATATAGATTGTTTCTAACTTTGTCAGACGTATACAAGAATACCTAAACATTTGATACGCGACAATGCAAATTTTCTTATTATCTTTAAGCAGGATGATATGAACTTAAAACACATTTTCAATGATCATGTAAATTCCGACATGACGTTTCAAACACTTCAAAAGGTGTGCTCCGAATGTTGGAATACATCCTATGGGTTTTTAGTTATTGACAAGGATAGCCCTCGTAATAACGGTCGTTATAGAAAAGGTTTTAACTATTTCATAAGACTATAAAAGAGTTTTATTACAGCCTCGAACTGCAGTCATACTACATCTGTTCGAGAGTAAAACAGTAATCAAACTGCTACAGTTAAAACCAGTTCACGTCAGTTATAACTATCTATAATTTAAAATTCATAATCATGATGCAAATAAATGAAAATTTAACAAAAGAACTTATAAAGACTACCGAATACCGATGCTCTACGAAAAAAGTATAAAGCTCTGAGAAATGGTAAAGGAGCATTCGAACTTCAACTTGAAGAAACTTTCAAACCTATTACGAAACCTCTTAAAGATATAGTAGAACATTCGAAACACAAACATTCGAATAATACCCCACAACACCAACATTTTGAGTCTCCGAACAAGAAAGTAAAAATGAATTATAAAAATGAAAATGAGGATGCTGATGATAATAATGATGACTATTACGATGAAGATTTTAACGATGAATTTAGAACACCTGATATCAACAATACTACTACTACTTCACTCATAAGTGAATCAACACCTAAAACGTCTAAGCCATCGTCAATTAAGAGTAGAACTAGTAGAAGCGATCGCGCGAGAAGAAGAAGTATTGCTCGCAACTTTGCTTTACAACTAAAGCAGAAAAAAATCGAAGAAATTCCTCAGACATATATAGATTTATTTATAAATAATTCAAACTCCCTTGACGATGTGTATGGAGTGCATTTAAACGATGGCAAGTTACAAATAGGAGACAAAGAGTTTAAAATTCAAGGAAAACAAATAAAAATAAATAATAAGACATATAACGGTACGAAGGGTTTGTTTGAACTAATATTCAAGAAAAACCTAACATTACCTTATACAATAGTGAAGATTTAAAAGCGTATAAAGATATAATATATACTACCAATGCCCATAGAAGATATTACGACTCAAAAAACCAGATACTAGGTCACAGAGGATATAAGTACAAAGAAATCATAAGTAAACTACTAAATGATGATAATAATACTAGTGTCGCTACACCTTCACTTTCATTCGGTTCTGGATTAATGCAATTGTCAAATAATAAAAAAGACTATATCTTCTGGGACAATCCAAACGAACTCGTAGATCGTTTAAGACTTCTTATTGCTTCACAACATGCCGGGAACAATAATCACTCTATAGAGATTGTTTCAATTATTGAAGAATTAAAAGAGGCTAATATAATTCAGTAAAAGGTATCCCCTCAAAATGAGTGTTGATAAGTTCGGTCGTTTTTCAAATAGAGCAGTGAATGGCAGACCCGGACAGAAAGGCGAAAAAGGGGAGAAAGGAGAGAGAGGAGAAAAAGGAGAGAGAGGAGGGAAAGGAGAGAGAGGAGAGAAAGGAGAGAGAGGGGAGAAAGGAGAAAGAGGACTACCTGGTCCATATGGAGAAGGATTTTTCAAAACCGAAAGCGGGGACTATAATTTAAAGAGGAAACGAATAAAAAATTTCAAGATCCCGAAGAAAGTAATGATGCTGTTTCAAAGAAATATGTTGATGAAGTATGTAATCAGCTAAGAACATATTTTCAACTTCAAATTCAAGAATTCGAAAAAAAATTCAACAGTAATAGAAATAGTATTGAACATATTAAAAACAACAGTGCTAAAGTTCATTTTAATGAAGTTGACAAATAAAAACCATATTTGAAAAAATAAATTGTTTATTGATATATACAATTTACATGTTTTATTTTAAAATATCATTAAGAAGTTAGTAGATGAGAAGATATCCATGAATTGTGTTCAGAAGGAAAATGAGAAATGTACTAAAAAAGCTTGCAAATATACATCGTATAACAAAGACAATTGGAAAGTAAATGTCGAGGAAGATGATGACTATAGACTGGTCACTGAGGAACTAAGCAAACATAAAATCCAGTGGCACTCCTATGAAAACAAATCCACAAGACCAATAAAAGTAGTAGCCAGAGGCCTACATTCCTCATGTTCTCCAAAAGAATTAGTAGAAGACCTTGTTCAAGCAGGCTTCCAAGCCCTTGATGCAGTCAATCTTATTAAGAATGAGACTACTAAGAACTCTGCTGGGGAACCAATAATAATAAAGAGATCACTGCCTTTATTCACGCTATCTTTCGACAGCAAACAAAGTCTTGAAAATGTCTATAATATTCGATCAATCTTGGGCATAAAAGTCAAAATTGAACCACTGCGAAAATCAAAAATTGTTCCGCAATGTAAACGATGCCAAGCATTTGGCCACACCCAAAAATATTGCAACCGCGAGTTTGCTTGTGTTAAGTGTGAAGGAAAACATGCAACTAAAGACTGTCCATCAAGCAAAGAACAGAAAGCAAAATGTGAAAACTGTCAAGGTAATCACCCTGCAAGCTATAGCCTCTAGTCCAGTGTCTAAAAGATTTCAAAAATCCAAAAGCAAAATGACATCCGGTGAAATAAAGCCCAGCAATCCAGCAAACACAAGAAGAACTTCTGAAGCTGAGGATAAAGGTAAGAAAGAACTTCCGAAGGAAGCTGTTAAAAGCAAAAGCGACGAAAATAAATCCTATTCACAGATTGTTAAAAACGTGCGGAAGAATGAAGAAACTTCCATTAAAGAAATTCTTGAACTTATTCTTAAAAGAATTGACAATCAGGATTTGAACATCAAACGGCTAAGTGAAGAAGTCGCTCTTAAAAAACAATGATGGACAGAACACTAAAAATTGGAACATGGAATGCAAACGGTCTTTTACACCAATTATCAGAATTAAAAATCTTCTTAGACATCGAACACATAGATATTTGTCTGTTGTCCGAAACTCATTTCTCAAGTGGACTGGTTCTTGATGATTTAATATCAAACTATATTTGCTACCACGCTCCTCATCCAGCTGATAAGGCTAGAGGTGGATCGGCAATCCTAATAAAAAAGAGCTTAAAACACCATGAAGAAGTTATGTTTACAAACGAGAATATGCAAGTAACAATAATTAGTAGATATTGGTATGAAAAAGAAAGACTTCAAGTTGGCATCAATATACTGCCCGCCGAGGCGTTCCCCGACTGAAGATGATTATACAGAACTGCTAAATCTACTAGGACATAACTTCCTTGTTGGCGGTGACTTTAATGCTAAGCACACCCATTGGGGATCCAGACTTATAACAACAAAAGGCAGAAGGCTTTACAAAGCAGGCCTCAAATACAATTGTGAGTTTTATTCATCCAGATCACCAACATACTGGCCATCGGATTCAAGTAAAATACCAGACCTTGTTGACTTTTTCATAGTTAAAGGTATTAAACGAAACCATATAAGAGTCGAAGGAAAATATGACTTATCATCAGATCATACACCGGTGATTTTATCACGTAATGAATCGGAGATAATGGAAAAAAGTAATCCTAAGCTAGTAAACAATAAAACAAACTGGAGTAAATTCAGAGAAAAGCTTGAAAGCTATATAAATCTCAGATCCCCTATGGAAACAAAAGAGCAAATCGACCTTGAAGTAGAACAATTCATTGCTGATGTTCAACAAGCTGCAGAAGAAAGAACACCAACTTACTCGAGTAGGAAGCAAACTGAAACAAAATACCCTGCCGAGATAAGAGAGTTGATATTGGAGAAGAGAAGAGCTCGAAGAAAATGGCAAAATACTAGATTTCCAGACGACAAAACAGCGTTTAACCGGCTAAGCAACGAACTGAAAAAACAAATCTACGAATTCAAAAATGATTCATTAAGTTGATTCCTGAAAAATTTAACGAATGGTGCTTCAACTGATTATTCGCTCTGGAAAGCAGCTAAGCGCCTGAAAAGACCGCAGTTACAAAACCCGCCAATTAAATCTCTAAACGGGAATTGGATCGGAAATCCGAAAGAAAAAGCTAACCTGTTTGCAGAACATCTTGCGAATGTTTTTAAGCCATTCCCAGCAAATACATCTGAAATCAGCTTACAGTTTATTGATAAAGTCGATGAAGTTGACATACCAATTGTCACACTCAAAGAAATAAAAAGTGTGTGTTGAAATCAACTATCGAACAAAAAAGCACCTGGGTACGATCTAATAACTGCTCAGGTTATGAAAGAAATGCCATCAAAAGCCTTCATAAAACTCCAATTCATAATAAATGCATGCCTAAAGACCCAATATGTCCCACATCTTTGGAAAATTGCTGAAGTAATTGTTATACCGAAGCAAGGTAAGCCACCAACAGAAGTGACGTCTTACAGACCAATATCGCTTATACCAATAATGGCAAAAGTCTTTGAAAAATTGCTACTGAAAAGACTGAGCAAAGTCATAGAAGAAAGAAATCTAATCCCAAATCATCAGTTTGGATTTAGAAATAAACATTCCACGATAGACCAAGTTCATAGAATAACGGATGCAGTTGAAAAAGCATTAGAAGAAAAACAAGTATGTTCGGCTATAATTTTAGATGTTGCTCAAGCATTCGACAAGGTATGGCATGAGGGGCTAGCGTACAAACTGCAAAGGGACCTACCCAGGCAGTACTACGAAATACTAAAATCTTATATCTCAAACCGGCTCTTCCGAGTACGGTATGATCAAGAATATTCAAAGCTATGTAATATACAAGTCGGTGTTCCACAAGGAAGCGTCCTAGGACCTACCCTGTATTTGCTATATACAAGGGATATTCCAGTGGATAACAACACCATTATGGCTTCTTTTGCGGATGATACCGCAATTTTGGCATCCAGTAAGTGCGTCGTCAAGGCTGCTGAGAAATTGCAAAATGCCGTCGACACCGTTAGTGATTGGACCAAAAAATGGCGTATCAAGCTCAATGAAGCTAAATCTGCACATATAAACTTTACAAATAAAAAGTTAAGCTACGTTCAAATATTCATCAACAATCAAGCTGTACCCTACGCCAATACGTTCAAATACCTTGGGATGAATTTTGATGCAAAGCTAAAATGGAAAGAGCATATCAAAAAGAAAAGGGAAGAGCTCAACTTGAAATATAGAAAAATGTACTGGTTACTTGGTAGAAATTCGGACTTATCTGTCGAAAATAAAATAATGCTTTATAAAAAAGTCCTTAAAGGTATCCCCTCAATATGAGTGTTGATAAGTTCGGTCGTTTTTCAAATAGAGCAGTGAATGGCAGACCCGGACAGGGGACTATAATTTAAAGAGGAAACGAATAAAAAATTTCAAGATCCCGAAGAAAGTAATGATGCTGTTTCAAAGAAATATGTTGATGAAGTATGTAATCAGCTAAGAACATATTTTCAACTTCAAATTCAAGAATTCGAAAAAAAATTCAACAGTAATAAAAATAGTATTGAACATATTAAAAACAACAGTGCTAAAGTTCATTTTAATGAAGTTGACAAATAAAAACCATATTTGAAAAAATAAATTGTTTATTGATATATATACAATTTACATGTTTTATTTAAAAATATCATTAAGAAGTTAGTAGATGAGAAGATATCCATGAATTGTGTTCAGAAGGAAAATGAGAAATGTACTAAAAAAGCTTGCAAATATACATCGTATAACAAAGACAATTGGAAAGTAAATGTCGAGAAAGATGATGACTATAGACTGGTCACTGAGGAACTAAGCAAACATAAAATCCAGTGGCACTCCTATGAAAACAAATCCACAAGACCAATAAAAGTAGTAGCCAGAGGCCTACATTCCTCATGTTCTCCAAAAGAATTAGTAGAAGACCTTGTTCAAGCAGGCTTCCAAGTCCTTGATGCAGTCAATCTTATTAAGAATGAGACTACTAAGAACTCTGCTGGGGAACCAATAATAATAAAGAGATCACTGCCTTTATTCACGCTATCTTTCGACAGCAAACAAAGTCTTGAAAATGTCTATAATATTCGATCAATCTTGGGCATAAAAGTCAAAATTGAACCACTGCGAAAATCAAAAATTGTTCCGCAATGTAAACGATGCCAAGCATTTGGCCACACCCAAAAATATTGCAACCGCGAGTTTGCTTGTGTTAAGTGTGAAGGAAAACATGCAACTAAAGACTGTCCATCAAGCAAAGAACAGAAAGCAAAATGTGAAAACTGTCAAGGTAATCACCCTGCAAGCTATAGAGGCTGTCCAGTGTCTAAAAGATTTCAAAAATCCAAAAGCAAAATGACATCCGGTGAAATAAAGCCCAGCAATCCAGCAAACACAAGAAGAACTTCTGAAGCTGAGGATAAAGGTAAGAAAGAACTTCCGAAGGAAGCTGTTAAAAGCAAAAGCGACGAAAATAAATCCTATTCACAGATTGTTAAAAACGTGCGGAAGAATGAAGAAACTTCCATTAAAGAAATTCTTGAACTTATTCTTAAAAGAATTGACAATCAGGATTTGAACATCAAACGGCTAAGTGAAGAAGTCGCTCTTAAAAAACAATGATGGACAGAACACTAAAAATTGGAACATGGAATGCAAACGGTCTTTTACACCATTTATCAGAATTAAAAATCTTCTTAGACATCGAACACATAGATATTTGTCTGTTGTCCGAAACTCATTTCTCAAGTGGACTGGTTCTTGATGATTTAATATCAATTTATATTTGCTACCACGCTCCTCATCCAGCTGATAAGGCTAGAGGTGGATCGGCAATCCTAATAAAAAAGAGCTTAAAACACCATGAAGAAGTTATGTTTACAAACGAGAATATGCAAGTAACAATAATTAGTATTGGTATGAAAAAGAAAGACTTCAAGTTGGCATCAATATACTGCCCGCCGAGGCGTTCCCCGACTGAAGATGATTATACAGAACTGCTAAATGTACAAGGACATAACTTCCTTGTTGGTGGTGACTTTAATGCTAAGCACACCCATTGGGGATCCAGACTTATAACAACAAAAGGCAGAAGGCTTTACAAAGCATGCCTCAAATACAATTGTGAGTTTTATTCATCCAGATCACCAACATACTGGCCATCGGATTCAAGTAAAATACCAGACCTTGTTGACTTTTTCATAGTTAAAGGTATCAAACGAAACCATATAAGAGTCGAAGGAAAATATGACTTATCATCAGATCATACACCGGTGATTTTATCACTTAATGAATCGGAGATAATGGAAAAAAGTAATCCTAAGCTAGTAAACAATAAAACAAACTGGAGTAAATTCAGAGAAAAGCTTGAAAGCTATATAAATCTCAGATCCCCTATGGAAACAAAAGAGCAAATCGACCTTGAAGTAGAACAATTCATTGCTGATGTTCAACAAGCTGCAGAAGAAAGAACACCAACTTACTCGAGTAGGAAGCAAACTGAAACAAAATACCCTGCCGAGATAAGAGAGTTGATATTGGAGAAGAGAAGAGCTCGAAGAAAATGGCAAAATACTAGATTTCCAGACGACAAAACAGCGTTTAACCGGCTAAGCAACGAACTGAAAAAACAAATCTACGAATTCAAAAATGATTCATTAAGTTGATTCCTGAAAAATTTAACGACTGGTGCTTCAACTGATTATTCGCTCTGGAAAGCAGCTAAGCGCCTGAAAAGACTGCAGTAACAAAACCCGCCAATTAAATCTCTAAACGGGAATTGGATCGGAAATCCGAAAGAAAAAGCTAACCTGTTTGCAGAACATCTTGCGAGTATTTTTAAGCCATTCCCAGCAAATACATCTGAAATCAGCTAACAGTTTATTGATAAAGTCGATGAAGTTGACATACCAATTGTCACACTCAAAGAAATAAAAAGTGTGTGTCGAAATCTATTATTATCTATCTTAAGTTAAGAGCTTTTGGTTTTCCACCTCTATTCATCCAATGGGTCAAATCCTATTTGGAAGACCGTTTTTATAGGGTAGTTTTCCGAGGCTCTATTTCGACCCCCATTTCCGCCACTTCTGGTGTTCCTCAGGGCAGCCATCTTGGCCCTCTTTTATTTGTCCTCGCCATAAATGATGTGGACAAGATTATTTCCTACTCCAACCTTTTTATATACGCAGATGACATAAAAATAACGAGGGTCATTTTGACACCTTTCGACCCTCCCCTGCTTCGACAAGATTTAAATTCCTTTCTAACTTGGTGTCAAAAAAATTTCCTTGAACTTAATGTTAGCAAGTGTCAATTCATGACTTTCTCACGAAAACGTCTTCCTCTCCCCCCTCGAATGTACGACTTTTGCAACGTAGCCGTTCCAGCAGTGTCTTCCATACGCGATCTCGGTATCTATTGTGATAAAGAACTCAATTTCCGTTCCCACATTGACCAAATTATATCAAGAGCTAACTCTTCCCTTGGCTTTATAAAACGCTGGTCTAAGGAATTTTCAAACCCTTACGTCACAAAGTCACTGTACATAACTTTCTTCAGACCCATCCTTGAATATGCTTCTCAGGTGTGGTCTCCTTATCAAACAACCCACTCTCTTAGAATTGAAACTGTACAGCGAAGGTTTCTTCGTTTTGCTTTACGCAATCTTCCTTGGTCGAATTCCCTTATCTTACCTCCCTATGAAGATAGATTACAATTAATCGACTTACACACCCTAGCTAGACGTCGCGATGTTGCTGACATACTCTTTGTGCACCAATTAATAACTGGCGTAATCGACTCCCCCGCACTTCTTGAAAACATGGTCCTCAATACCAATTCACGCAACCTAAGATCCGTCCCTTTCTATAACCTTCCTACTCACCGCACTAATTATGGGCATTTCAACCTTATTACTCGTATGTTACGCTTAGCCAATAATTCACAACACATCCTCGACTTTAACAAAAATATATCTTCCCTTAAAAGAGATTTATATTCCAATCCTCCATAATCCCACAAACACATTTAGTTTTTAAGATAGATTTAAGTTATTATTGTTTGTTTAAATATTACATAGCTTGAATTAAGCGAATAAATAAATAAATGCCGTTACAGACCAATATCGCTTATACCAATAATGGCAAAAGTCTTTGAAAAATTGCTACTGAAAAGACTGAGCAAAGTCATAGAAGAAAGAAATCTAATCCCAAATCATCAGTTTGGATTTAGAAATAAACATTCCACGATAGACCAAGTTCATAGAATAACGGATGCAGTTGAAAAAGCATTAGAAGAAAAACAAGTACATATGTTCGGTTATAATTTTAGATGTTGCTCAAGCATTCGACAAGGTATGGCATGAGGGGCTAGCGTACAAACTGCAAAGGGACCTACCCAGGCAGTACTACGAAATACTAAAATCTTATATCTCAAACCGGCTCTTCCGAGTACGGTATGATCAAGAATATTCAAAGCTATGTAATATACAAGCCGGTGTTCCACAAGGAAGCGTCCTAGGACCTACCCTGTATTTGCTATATACAAGGGATATTCCAGTGGATAACAACACCATTATGGCTTCTTTTGCGGATGATACCGCAATTTTGGCATCCAGTAAGTGCGTGGTCAAGGCTGCTGAGAAATTGCAAAATGCCGTCGACACCGTTAGTGATTGGACCAAAAAATGGCGTATCAAGCTCAATGAAGCTAAATCTGCACATATAAACTTTACAAATAAAAAGTTAAGCTACGTTCAAATATTCATCAACAATCAAGCTGTACCTTACGCCAATACGGCCAAATACCTTGGGATGAATTTTGATGCAAAGCTAAAATGGAAAGAGCATATCAAAAAGAAAAGGGAAGAGCTCAACTTGAAATATAGAAAAATGTACTGGTTACTTGGTAGAAATTCGGACTTATCTGTCGAAAATAAAATAATGCTTTATAAAAAAGTCCTTAGACCTGTTTGGACCTATGGAATCCTATTATGGGGCTGTAGAAAGAAAACAAATACTGAAATCATCCAAAAGTTCCAAAACAAAGTCCTTCGTGGAATAGTAAATGCACCATGGTATATAAGAAATAGCGATTTACATCGTGACCTACAAATAGAAACGGTTACAGAAGTTGTAAGAAAACATGCTGTATCACACAATCAGCGACTGCATAGTCATATCAACTCTGAAATGGAGTCCGTATTAAATACGAGAGGCAATGTTCGGGGATTAAGAAGAACCAAGCCACACGAGCTAATGGCCTAAAAGTCATGGGAAGCATTAAAAGTTTAAGCTTCCCTTAAAGCGATAATATTATTGAGAAAGAAAAATCTGTTGTCGATCGTTATAGATTGGTTCTGATTACGAGGAGTTTTTAGTGGGTAAGAATCCCACACTACTTGGTATCGAATACTATATACTACTAAGTGTCTTTTGAAGATTTACTCCTGACAAAAGAAAAAAAAAAAAAAAAGAAGGAAAACCTAACCATTTCACAAAAACTTTATTTTTTCTCCTTTGAAGCACTTTTTCTACAAGATAGGTATCAGGGAACTTAGCTTTTTGTAGCTCAAGCTCGTAGAATCCACCTTTTACAGGATTAGCTTCAAAATCTTCTAAAAGATATGTGACAGGATTTGAAAGTTAGACTTTTGATATTTTAAAAATTTCTGTGGTCCAATTAGGTGTATACTGTATACCCCTTTTCAAACACATGTTTATATTTACTTATTCTAACAGGATCTCCAACTTTAAATTTAGGAATAACATGAAGTTTCACACGATTATATACAGTTGAGAGTAAATGTTTTTCATTTGCATGATTAGCTTCTGAGGGTTTCATTTTTATTGTACGATGTATAGAATTATTATATTTTTTAGTTAGCTTTGTTATCATGCCAATCCAACGATATGATCCATTCACACTGAATTCCTTCCACATGTGTGTTTTCAAAGTACGATTAAATCGTTCAACAATCGATGCTTTTAGAACGCTAAATGTTGAGTAATGATTGATTTGATATTGTTTCATAAGCTTTTCAAAATGTTTATTAAAGAATTCTTTCCCATCATCTGTTTGGAGATTCTTCGGAATACGAACTTTATCTAGTATTATCTTCATAGCATCAGTAACGTATGTATATGTACCTGTTTTATTTTTGATTGGTACTGTCCAGGCGAACTTTGAAAACGCATCGATTACAGTAAGAAGATATCGGTAATTTTCATTGTCTGGTGCATACACTCCCATTTCAACCAGATCAGCCTGCCATAAATCGTCCAATCCTCTTATAAGCACTCGTCTTCTCTTAAAATTTCTTCGAGCAGGCTTGTGAAGTTCATTAACCACATTCCTTTTATTCATCTTTTCAATAAATGATCAAAGGTCGGGTTTACAAGAGTGTTTTATATATTCGTAAGTCAAAAGAAAACAGCTACCATGTTCAACCACGATAACTAAAAATAAGTTCATAGACCCCAACATCAACTCTCTGATAAAGTGACACACAACTTACCATCGTTTACCCAAACTCATTAACACACACACACACACACACATTTAATAACTGAAAAAGTAAAACGAATACCATACACAACCGCAATAACTAAAAATTATTTCACTTACCTTCAAACATAAACCTCCACTTCTGATAAGGTGCATGCTTCCGCATTGTAAAAACGATTACCATACAAAACCACCATAACTAAAAATAATTTCATTGACCTTCAAAACATTACCTACATCAACTCACTGATAAAACAACTGGTACACAATCCTCACTCATTAACGCTCATGACTCACACACCAGCCGCTGATAAGGCGACACACCCCCTAAAAATTTCAGCCAATCAGAACGCTCCATTGAGTCGCCCCAATATCTACTGACTACCGCTGCCACTTGGCTCCTTTGGCTGAACCGCCTGTTTCGGAGAGTGTCCAGCAAACGACATTTTGGGATTTCCTTCTGACAACTTTTTAACTATAGAGCGGGTTACTATTCTACTTTGTCTATTAATTGTTTCTTTCTTTTTATTTTCACTCATTACACTGCTTCCTACATCAACAAAAAACTAAGACCTACAAATTACCATAACTTAACACTATGCTAACGTAATCTTTCACTAACACTAATCTAACGCTAATGATAAACTAACAATAACCTTGCACTAAACTAACAATACACTAACCTCACAATAACATTAATCTAACGCCAACAATAACCTAACAATAATCTAACGTAACACTAATCTCACTGACTCTAATCTAACACTAACGATAATATAACACTTACTATAATTTAACACTAACACTAATCTCACGCTAACACTAATCTTACTAACGCTAATCTAACGCTAACGATAATCTAATACTAACACTAATCTAACACTAACGATAACCTAACAATAACCTAACACTAACCTAACGATACACTAACCTTACACTAAACTAACACTTATACTACCAATAAAACTAACCTGGCCTAAAGCCAATCTAATACTTACAATAATCACACTATACTGACCCAACGCTCTAACTATTTTCTTTACTAATATAAACTTTTGTTTTTATTTTTCAGATCACCGTCCTTGGATTATGTAACCGCCTCTGATGGACTAAACACTACGAGAACGACAAATGAAGTTTTACAACCCTATAGCTACAGGTAGCCAAACTAACATACCGTAAAATTTAACTAATATAAAATTTTGTTTTTTTAATTTTTCAGGCCTCCTTCCTCGGACTATCTGACTATTGACAATTAACACTAGAAGAAACCACGGATAAAATATTTGAAAATGTAGAACATATATAATTAACAAAACTAATATTTTCTAAAAATCCTACTAACCCAATTGTAATTTTAAATTGTGTGTATTGTTGTTGTTGGTTTATTTTTGTATCTTAAAAAAATGCTGGGGTGTTTGAAGGGGTGTGCTTCGGTGCATGTGGATTTTTTTTTCTCGTTGAGGTATCGTTGACAGTTTCGGTTTTCTTTTATTGTTTATCTCTTTACCCTGGAGTGTGGTGTTAATGAATTAAAAAAAAACGACATTAATATTAACACAGGGTTATTGTTGGTTATTCAAGTCTAAGATACTACGTCGCTAATGAACAGGTATGCTTTGAAGCTTTCCTTGTTCATGACTTACGATAGTTCTTAAGACTCGAATACCCAACGACATTTTTCAGGATGGGAGTGGAAAGGTTCAGTTGCTGTGTTATGAGATCTTGTATCAGGTCGCATTTCGATTGGTTCGTCTGTGACCTTCCCCTCGAAGACATACTTGAACCTGATTCTCATAACTCAGCGACCGATAACGTTACAAGAGGAAAGGATGAATTCCTCTAACCACAACAAAACGCCTCGTCGCAAATGATAGGGACTGCTTAAAAGCTATCCCTATCATGACTTACGATCTGATTTGTTGTTGTTAGGGATTTCGAATAAAGGTAAGGATATACGACACATATGATTAAAACACGGACAACACGTCTGGGCGCCATTTGATACGAGGCAAAAGGAGAGGATTATGGTAAGGAAGGGTAGGATTTGAAGAAGGAAATAGGAAGTTGAATTGGAAGGAAATGACAAAGGTAGGTATGGTGGAATAGGAAATTTTGAACGGTAAGTAAGGGTAAGAAATTAGTGGGATAAAGGAACAGGAACACCACTGGAATAACACCAAACAGGAAAGGTATAAGCGGAGGGAATTTCACATTAGGAGAAGGAAGGGTAGGAAAAGAGGATGGGGATGGAAGGAAGGGTAAGGAAAGGAATGGAAGGTACGCCGAGAAGTTTGGCATGCTGGCTAGCACGGCTTAGCTCGCCGGATGTAGGGGGGGATCTCGACTTCCCGGTCGCACCTCACCTCGACCAAAACACAAAATACATGCCTTTCACAAAAAAAACCACCACCGATGTACTCCACACTCCAGGAGCTGCTGATCTTGGTGCAGCATGGCCTATATCCCTCTCAGCCTGGAACTCCGGCGGCCGATGGTCTGGAATTCCCCAACAAAAACCTGCGAAACTGCCAACACCCCTACCACTGCATCCTCACCACCTTCTTACCACCCCATTTGATTTATTACTCTTTATTGAGCATAATCACCCAGAAATGAAAATGAATCAGACACGCCAATTTTCATGAACGAATAGCGTGATTCACATTTATTATTAAAAGAAAAAAAAATTTTGTTAAACTTTAACGATGAAAAATTATAAAAAAAACATAAAATGGTATTTAAACTTACAAACTATCAAACAAAAGAATGGCAAATACAAAAAAACAATAAATGATCAATAAAAAAAAACAACGATAAAAAAAAACTATCAAAACCAAAAATAAAGAAAAGGTATATGAATTATAATTCTCGAGTGAACTTTTTTTCTGACTCAATCCAAAACAAGACAAAATATCAAAGAAAAACTTAAAATATGATGCTTTCTATCTTAACATAACGAGACAACACTGAAATGGACTTTTGAAAACCGTAGGCACTGATTCTCGAAGGGAAAAAAATCACACCTTCACTAACCTACTCTAGTTCCTCGCCTAAAAAGAGCTCTCTTTAAGGGGGCTGGTGTTTTCTTTGAACCTCCCAGTATTTCACAAAAAAAAAACCGTACCCGAAATTTCAAAATCCCTTCGCGGCCTCGTATTGACTTATGAAACAAAAAAAAAAACGTCAAACAATAAAACAAAAGTGTACTAAAAAAAATTTTCATTAAAAAAAAATTATTATCACGCTATTTCTAATTAAATTTCCAGCTTCCATACGGCCTCCTGCATCCGCAACGATTCCGTATTAATTCATTTCAGCGACGGTGATTTCCCTTATATCGGGCCGCCACTGTGTCCGTCTCAATTTCAATTTATATGCTTGCAATAGTTTTTTTTCTTAAACGCGAATTATTATTTTCATCCACGGCCTACCTTCTTTTTCTTTCCGTCGCTTGCACACAAAAAAAAAAAACAATATAGAAAACTTTACTTGGGAAGCCCGGGTGTTCCCACGGGCTTTCTTTATCCTTCGTGTAACTTTCAGTTTTTCTTCTCTGGTTATTGTTGTTGTTGTTCCTTCTTATTGTTTTGCGGCAAGTTCCACACCGTTGGTTCTTTTTAAAAATGCCGGTGCTGCTCCAACCCGTTTTCTCGCTGTCGGTCGGTCACGACCTTTTTGACCTTGGTCTGTGCGACCGCCGGAAGGTAGGACTATCAAAAAAAAAACCCTATCGTTAAAAATTGCCTAAATTTCACAAAAAAACTCCACCATACACTGACTATCATTTCAAAATAACCACACACCAAAATTCCACACAGTGCACCAATAGCCTTACCCGTGGATTTTCTGCTTTTGATAATTCTTAGTTTTTCCGGTGTTATTCTTATTTTATTTGTTGTTTGTCCAAATTGTTTTTGTTGGGCACTGCCTTTAACAAAGGTCTTTATATGAAAACTTTTTCTTACTATACAAATATATGTTCGTATTTTGTACGGCTTTAAACCAGCTATTTTACTGCCTCCCGCACTAGTTCGATTTATACAAATGAATGCCGGCTCCCTGTTGAACGTTTAGACATTCCACCCACCCGAAAATTCATTTCTTCATTTTTCTCTAGTTTTCTAGTCTCTCACTAACTGCCTATTTCTCCTGCACCCATTTCCAATTACACAAAAAAAAACAAAAGCTCACCAATTGCACTTCCTTATCTGCTATATACTTTTAGGATTCTCAACAAATATTTTATTTTCCTTGCCACCCTGTGGCATCTAATATTTACACCCCCCACAAAGCGAAAGTGGAACGCATTGGATAGTCATAATTTTACTATCAACAATGCCCCCAAAGACTATACGTCGGCGCTCTTCGCACTCGCATATTACTACTCATGCCCTTTTCCATTCATGCTTTGGCATGAATAAAAAAAATCTATTTACTCGCTACCACTCTACCAACCAGCAGCCATTCCAGCCATCAACAAATTGCCAGGTAATTTTCATTTTCATTATACGTTTATTAAATAAATATATTCTTTTCGATTTTAGCTCTGTTTTATTTTATTTTTCAGTGTGAACCTCATCAAAAAAAAAAACTAATAAATTGGAATAATACCAACGGGAAAGCTTGCTGAGATCCCTACCCAAAGCTCCACTGTGTATTGTGAAAGAGACCACATCTCTTTAAACGAGAAATGGTCTTGAGAGTACACCCATGATGTAGGTATCAAGGGGAGGAAGATTCAGCAGTGCGTCGAGAGCAGCTCCTGGTGTGGTGGGCAAGACCCAAGTCAAACTGTTTTTTGAAGTTTTTTAAACGAGGCAATAACGTATCTACGCGAGAGCTTATTCCACCAAACAACTGACGCATAGGAGATGATTGGTATTATCATAGCCGTATAGATCCAAGGAACCCTTTTCGGTGAAATACCTTATGTCTTGCCAAAGGCTCCTTGTTACGGTAATATTTCACAGCAAATAAATCTTCCGTTCTTAAAATCTGGTTTATGTTTTTATTCCTTTCTTTTAGTCCCAAAACCCTCCTCATCATTTCTTCGACCCATCATTTTTCCGTTGTTTGTTCTTAGCAATGTGAAAGGAACATCGCTTTGAACAAAAAACAAAAGCAGGTATAGGTATCTACCTGATCAGCGGATGAGCTGAATTGTTTGTTGAGCCAAGATACAAACCTGGTAAATGGCTAGAGTGAATTGCCATTTTTGAACCCAAAATGAAATACACACATATACACAAACATCACATAAGATTAGAAGATACCATGTACACTATATACACATCACACAATATACAGCATGTACACAATACACAACATCATACAATATACAATATCATGACATGGAGTACACATTTAATACATGATTTAATCAAGGCTTAAGCCCACCCTAAATATTTAATAGAGTGTCAAAGGTTGGAACGTTAATAGTTTTCCCCTCTCTCCCCAAATCTGCAAAATGGTCCACGGGCGTAAGTTAGGGTTCGCAATTTTGAAATATTTCCTCCGGCTATAGTGCTTCTGGGAAAATTGTTTTTTAAACATAGAGTATCTTGGAAAATGAGCCTCCCTAGATTCACTATTTGCGCAATTTAGAGTAACTGGGAGAATGCTAAGATGAAACTTAATTTTTGGTTCAATAATATTCAATTTTCTCGAAAGATTTTGATATTGGGTAATTGGGGTCTGGCCTCACCCATGAGATCGGCAAGTTTTTTAAGACGCGACACCAACTACTTCTCGAATTCGCTGAATTGAGAGAGTGAGCGAGGGCACAAGGGCACAACCCCATTGGTGGTTGATGTCGTGGAACTGAATTCCTCGAAACGCGATTGGTTGAAAGATTGGATTTGTGTGTGTATGAGTGCGGTGTTGGATCCAGACAGGGAGCTAGACACTAGACTTGAAGTGGGAGACACTTCTTGGCTAGCTATCAAGCTGCAAAGTGCAGGACGCAAATTTGTGAGAAATAGAGGAGACATAGCGGAAGGACATCTTGTCCAAAAAGATAAGTAGAGTGTATTTTTTTTTCGAGTGCCGTAGTTTTTCTTAACTTGTGATTTGTGAGAATTTATAACCGTGTGGTCCTTTTCCTTCTTTTGCTTGCACAGAAAAATATAAATTCTATAAACAATTTGTTTTTACTTTTGACTGATGAATGATGAATGAAGTAAATTACATTTTTCAAAGGTTTTTGCCACGATGAATCAAACTATGAGCTTAGAATTCATCCAACAGCTCGGGTTTCTGAGATATTAAGCATTCAAGATCAAAAAAATTTTGTTTATGCTATCGTTAAGCCTATGTTTTGAAATCAAAAGACTGTTAGTCCAAAAAAAAAAAAAAAACATTGCTTTTCCGCTTAATCCATATCTGGTCTCAAAATGGCTCAACTACATCTAGTTTTTGAGATATTTGGCTGCAAAAGTTGCAATACACGATCATGCATTATTTTGAGGCCTAGGTTCAATCTCCATTCCCTCACAAGGCATGGTTGTGAGAAATGCGCTAGCAGTAAATGCACCATTGTATATAAGAAATAGCGATTTACATCGTGATATACAAACAGAAATGGTTACAGAAGTTGTAAGAAAACAATCCGCGATTGCATAGTCATATATCAACTCTGAAATGGAGTCCGTATTAAATACGAGAGGCAATGTTCGGAGATTAAGAAGAACCCAGCCACACGAGCTATTGGTCTAAAAGTCGTGGGAAGCATTAAAAGTATAAGCTTATCCTAAAGAGAATATAATATTGAGAAAGAAAAATCTGTTGTCGATCGTTCATAGATTGGTTCTGATTACGAGGAATTTTTAGTGAGGTAAGAATCCCACACCACTTGGTGTCGAATACTGCCAAATGTCTTTTGAAGATTTCCTCCTGACAAACAAAAAGTTAAATAAAAAGAAAATAGTAGATAGATATCAGACGCATAGTATGAAATCATTGTAAGTAGTTTAAAGTGTTTTCAAACAGGTGTAATGATATGAAGTTGGCGAAACTATCTTTTTTTAGCTTATAAAGCATGGACTAAGCCGCTAAAATTCAATTTCAATCCTAATCCTAACTAATATTATAAATGTGAAAGTCACTCTGTCTCTCCGGCGTTCTATGTTACCGTCTCCTGCCCAAACTACGGAACTGATTTAAATGAAATTTTATACAGAGATAGTCTAGAACCTGAAGAAGGACATAGGCTATACATTTTATCCCTATATTCCCACGGGAACGGGAACGTATACGTGAACTTAGAAACTACAACACCGATTTCAAAAATTTTTCCACCGATAGAATGCTTCTCTATCCCAGAGTAACATAAACTTTAATTCATCCACATATCCCTACGGGAACGGGAGTCCTTACAAATATAATTAGTGTGAAAGAAGCTCTATCTGATCGTCGTTCTATGTTACCATCTCCCGCCCAAAATAATAAACCGATTTAAATGAATTTTTGTACAAAGATTGTTCTGAACTTAAAGATGGACATAGGCTGTATTTCAGTCTAATTTTCCCACGGGAACCGGTCCTCACTATTAAAATAAATGCAAAAGTAGCTCTGTCTGTTCACCTTTCTATGTTACCATCTCCCTCTCAAACTAATAAACATATTATGATCAACTTTTGTACAAAGATTGTTCAGAACCTAAGGAAGGACAAAGGTTTTATATTTTATCCCTATATTTCCACGGGAGCAGGAACGTATTCGGGAACTTAGAAACTACAACACCGATCTCAAACATTTTTCCACCGTAAGAATGCTACACTATCCTTGAGTAACATAAACTTTAATTCATCCACATATTCCTACGGGAACGGGAGTCCTTACTTATATAATAAGTTTGAAAGAAGCTCTTACTCATCCCCATATTCCTTACGGGAACGGTCACCATGTTTCCACGGTAACGGAAGTTTTTACTAATATTATAAGTACGAAGTTAAATCTGTCTGTCTTTTTCTCTTTGTTACCATTAACCGCCTAAACTTTTGAACCTATTTATGTGAATTTTGGTACAAAGACAGTCTAGAATCTGAGGATGGACATATATTTTATGCAATATGTTTTATTCCTGTATTCTCATGTGAACGGGAACTTGGAAAATACAGCACCCATTTCAAAAAATGTCCGCCGTTAAAATACTACGCTATTCCCGAGTAATATAAACTGTAAGTCATCCTCCGGAAACGGCCCTCATATTCCCACGGGAATGGAAGACTTTAGTAACATTATAAATCCGAAATGAACTCTGTCTGTCTGTTTTTCTTTGTTTATATTTACCGCCCAAAACTATTGAACCGATTTATATGAATTTTGGTACAAGGATAGTCTAGAACCCGAAGATGGACATCTTTACTAATATTACAAATCCAAAATTAGCTCTGTCTGTTCGTGTTTCTTTGTTACTATCTGCCGCCCAGACCACTGATCCGATTTAAATGGAATTTTATTCAGAGATAGCCTAGATCCTGCGGAAGGACATGGGCTTAATAAGTAATCCCTATATTTCTACGGGATCGACACCGTAAACGGGAACCTTAAAACTGCTGGGTCGATAAAAGTTCTTTCATTGCGGGGTGATTTCTGTCAAACTGTCGAAAATACATTTGACCTGAGAAGAAATGTCTATCTTGATTTTCAAATAAAAATTGACAATCGGGAATGGCTGTGTGAAAGGTCGATTTCGGCGCCGACTAATGTGATAGTTAACCATATAAACTAATAAAGTATGTTTGACGTTTATATTCTCCCCGTGTTTTTAAAACAAGTGACATGAGGTCGGTTGAAAACTCCGCCCTGAAGTAGTTTTTAGCTCCTAAGTTGAAGTCAAGCTGCGCATAAATATTTCTGTGAAATGAGCTTCTGGCTTTCCAAATGAGATTTTTTCTCATCTACTAAGCTGATTAAATTGTTAAGTTGGCTTTTCCACGTGTTAATCGAGTCATGTTCAAGATCGAGTGAGAGTCCACAGTACTGCGCTAAATTATTCCAGGACTCAAACCATGAAATTTTCTTCCTGATCACCAGCCTTGTTATCTGGTTAGGCAATCGTCTATCATCCATTTCAGTAGTCTTTAGTGTATAGTCAACCTGCATTTTAAGTGTTGAGATAAACATCGGAGAAAGGCCTGTTTCCAGCAAAAGGATGTGGTTAGCTGTACTGCTGGGTAGTTTCAATGAGCGCTTCAAAAAGTATCTAAGAATTTGCTCCACTTCTTCGAATTCTTTGTGTCCCCAAACTTGTGCAGCGTAGAACATTATAGCTTTGGCCGTTGTTCTGAAGATTTGGTATTTTGCTTCATGCTGAACATCTCTGCTGCGCATCACACGTCTCCAAGTCGCATTTAGCGCAGTTTTCGCCTTAGATAATTTATCTGTCATGTGGTTCTTAAGGTTAAGATTTCTAGAAATCCGCATACCAAGATAGTTATACTCACTCACGATTTCAATGTTGTGCTCAACAAACTTCCATTTTTCGCTGCGACAATTTCGCTCTAATCCGATTCAAAAAATCATAACTTTTGATTAGTCAAGGTTCACCTGGAGTCTCCATTTGTTACAATAAGTGAATAATCGATTTATCATGAGTTGGAGACTTTCAGTTGACTCAGCAAGCATAACGATATCATCTGCGAACATTAGCACTTTTATTAGAAGGTCTGGTGAGACTCGAGCTCCTCCTTGTAGAATTTCTTCAATGTCGTCTATAAATAAAGCGAAAAGTAAGGGGCTTAGGCAGCAGCGTTGTCTTAGCCCTATGTCTACTGGGAACTGATCAGATACTTTGCTTCCAAGGGTAACTGCAGAGGTTGTTGAGTCGTATAATCGCTCTAAAATGTTTCCAAACTTTGTCGAAATTTCTTTATTATATAGCTTCAACATCAGTGCTTTTCTGTCTATGGAATTCGGCTTTGAAGTCGATAAAGAAAGCATAAGGTTTCTTTTTCGATCCCTTAAATATCTCAGCTACTTTGGTAAGAGAGCAAGCATTGCTCTCTCTGCATTGGTCAATTGCAGAGTAATTTTCACGAAAACCAGCTTGCGCTTCACTCAACATGTTGTTTCCCTCTACTCAGTTATATAGACGTTTGTAGAACAATTTTGCTAGGACCTTCATCGCTGAATTCAGCAACGATATACCTCTGTAGTTGGCGGAGACTCTATTTTCCCCTTTTTTGAAAATAGGACAGATGATAGCTTCTTTGAAACAGCTTGGTATACTAGCGTTCTCATATGCTTGGTTCAAGGCTCTTGTTAGGTATTCTACAAAGAGAGATGTGCTAAATTTGTAGTACTCTTGAGGGATTCCGTTTGATCCTGGTGACTTATTGTTTTGTAGCTCATTCAACACAGTTTGAACTTCTGAACAAGAAAAAGACGAATAAAGCCCATCGTTCTGCTTGCAAGGGATGGCATACTGAAAAGATGAGGGAAAATTATCTTCCGTCAGCATTCGAAAATGTTCCATAAGCTATCAACTGGTGGTGCGATTTGTTTGTTTGATTTTTTATTCATTTCGCGAACAGAATCCAGAATTCACCTGTATTTCTACATACTGCAAGGTCTCGAGCGATTTTCCTAGAGTAATTTTGTTTTTTCATCTTAAGTTACTCTTTGTAGGTTTTATTAGCAGTAAGATATTGTAACGTGCGCTTAGTTCGCAAAAATAAAACTCAACCTTTCAATTTTATTCTACCACTTTTATTCAGTATCTACTTTCGATATATACTTTATTCGAACTCAACTCAATTACGTTTATTCAATATTCACACTATCACTTTCTAAATAAAACTAACTTCTGGTTGCGTCAGCTCCCTCTTTATATAGAACTGTGAACTATCGAGAGCTTTCTGGTAGTTTTGCTATAAACCATAATGTCTAGAGAAGTTCTCCTCCCGGTATTTCTGCACACACACACACTCACTCACAAACAACGTCTTCCATTATAGCATTCCATTATAGCGTTGCCAGCACTTGTGTTTTCGGTTTAACGTTTTCAATTAGGAAATTAGCATGAAATGTTGGGTGCACATTACACTGCCCCCTCCTTAAGATTGTTCGTCCCGAATAAGAATAATTCCATTTGCAGCCTCCCCACTATATCGATGCAGCCGGTCACAATGAACTACTTTTAACTTGCTTCTTAATCCTCTTTGGATGCGGTAAACAACGTCGTTAATCCTTGTGACAACAGTATAAGGACCTTCGCAGTTCTGCTGAAGTTTCGGTGACAATCCCTTTTGACGATGAGGATTATAAAGCCACACACGATCTCCTGCTTGGAAACCTGTCGTTGCTGCTTTTGTGTCGTACCGTGTCTTCATCCGGTCGCTGTAGGTTTTCATCCGTTCCCTTGTTCTTTTATGGATGTCAGCGAGTCTCTCCTTGAGGTCGTCCACATACTCGTTCGTGTCCTGTGGCTCCTCTGTGGGGCATCCAAATTTAAGTTCGCTGGGCAGCCGTATGGTTTTCTCGAATAGGATGTCAGATGGTGTTTGTCCTGTCGAGTTGTTGGTTTATAATTAATAGGTCTTTATTCTGTGACAGTCTGATTACAAGTGCCTTTCAATAGGCGGTGGGTGTTGTGTGTCAAAGTGACATATGGGGTGTGGAACATATGAAGTAAGGTGTGTTCGTTTCATATACTACACCTCCCCCATTTACATGTTTGTCTTTTTTTTTTTTTTTTTTTTTTTTTTTTTTTTTTTTTTTATATGTTAACACTTAGAAATTTACTTTGCATTTATACAATAGTAATACTCTCAATAATATCTATATTTTTAATAATAAGTTTCGAATAATAAAATAATGCGTATTTTCCTTTTTTCCTTTTTTTTTTTTTTTTTTTTTTTTTTTCAACATCTGCCTTTTATGGCTCTATAAAATTAATAAACCAATAGAAATTCATATTTTGTTTTTATATGATTTTGTTCCCAAGTGCCAAGCTCAGGTTTGTATGCTTCGCTGGCGTAAGAATTTTTCGTTCCGCCTTAATGTTACCCCATTTTCGTTTTCCACCCAAAATGAGCGAGGAGAAGGATGCTTGGTTACTATTTTACTTTTAATCCATTGCTTATTGCTTCTTAACCACACATTATCACCTTCTTCAAAACTTGGTTTGTTACGTGCTGTTTTATCATAGTTTTTGATATTTCCCTTTGAATTTTTGTCTAACACTTCCTTAAGTTCCCTATACTTCCGAACTTCAGATTCATCTACTATTCCCGGTAGTAAAGTTCGTTGCTTTCTTCCCATTAATATTTCCGCTGGAGACCTGTTACTATTTCTTATAGGCGAATTATTGTACTCAAGCAGCAAAAGCCATAACTCCTGTTTCGAATCATCCCCCTTCTTCAATAAGTTTTTTGCTATTTGCACTGATTTTTCCGCTAACCCATTCGACTGGGGATAATTGGGACTTGTAGTTTTTATTTCAAAATCGTACTTGCTTGCGAACTCCCGCAATGTAAGTGACCCAAATGGTTGGTTATCTGCTATTATCTCATTAGGAAACCCATGCTTAGCGAAAATAGATTTTAACTTATCTACTACTTCAATAGCTGATTTATTTTTAAGAGGTGCAATATTAATATATTTTGAAAAATAATCAGTAACTACGAGATAATTTCTGGATCTATATTCGAAAATATCCATGCAAATCTTAAAAAACGGTATTTCTGGCACTTCATGCACCATTAACGGCTGTTTCGTATTCATATTTCTATATTTTTGACAAATTTCACACCTAGCTATTTTATTTTCAATTGCGCTTGATATGCCTGGCCAATACAATAATGTTCTAGCTTTGGCTTTTGTTTTTTCCATTCCTAAATGTGGGACATGCAGTTTATCTAAAATTTCAGGTCTCATTTTTAGAGGTACCAAAATTTTATTGTTCAAAAATATAATCTCGTCCTGTAAATAAATATCATTTCTTGATTTCCAATATATTTTTAGATTCTCTTGTAATTCATTCTTATTTTTTGGCCAACCTGATTTTAAAATATTTTTAAGTTCTTTTAGGCATGCGTCTTTTTCAGTCTGCTCTATAAATTTATGCTTCATATTCTTGGATATATTTAGGCTATGTACCACTAAATCTAAATCTTGCAATTCTGAACTCGTATTGTTCTTTTTGAAATTTCTTGACAACAAATCTGCCACATGCATATACTTCCCTGGCATGAAGTTTACTTCAAATTTGTATTTCAGTAGGTAAATTCTCATTCTTTGTAGTTTTGCGTTCGGTATGTTTGAAATTTCTTTATTAAAAACTCCTAGTAGTGGTTTATGATCAGAAATTACCTGAAAATATTTCCCGTATATGAAATAATGGAACTTTTTGCAAGCAAAAACTATTGCAAGTAGTTCTTTTTCGATTTGTGCATAACGTTCCTCCGACTCTGATAAGCTTCGTGACGCAAAATAAACAGGTCTGTTTTCTTGGAGCAGGCAAGCTCCTAGTCCATATTTCGAAGCATCCGCTTGAATCACTATCGGTTTGCTTTCATTGAACGGAACTAATACAGGAGCTCTACTTATAAGATCTTTTATATGCCCTAAGCATTTGCTGTGTACATCTAAAAATTTGAAGACTCTATCTTTTTTCAAAAGTTCTCTCAAAGGTTTCTCTATACTTGATAGGTTTGGGATATGCTCTCTTACAAAATTTATCATTCCCATCAGCTTTAAAAGGTCATTTTTATTTTTTGGATCGCTAATGTCTTGTATGGCTTTAATTCTCTCCTTATCTATTGAAATACCAACATCTGAAATCTCATAACCAAGAAATTTAACTATTTTTTGTTTATATTGCATTTTGCTTGCGTTGAATTTGATATTATGCTCCCTTGCTCTTTTCAACACTCTTTCTACTATTCTGTCATGCTCGTCTTCTGTCTCAGCGGCTATTAGGAAGTCATCAATAAAAATGAAAACTCCCTCTATTCCTGAAAACATCTCCTCGTTCAGTTTTTGAAATAATTCCGGAGCTATACAAACACCTAGTGGTAGACGCAAATATCTGAAACAACCAAATGGCGTGCTAAATGTGAAATTCTGACTTGTTTCTGAATCTAAATGGATTTGAAAATAACCATCCTTTAAGTCAAATATTGAAAAAACTCTCTTGTTGTTTCCTAATTTTGCTATGATTTCCTGAAATGTTGGTATTGGATGTTTTAATGGTTTGATGGCAGCATTTAAGTCTTTTGGATCCAAGCAAATACGCACAGAACTGTCAGCTTTCTCAACAACAACTATATTAGAAATCCAATTTGATGCATTGTCCACTTGTTTTAAAACACCTAATTCTACCAACCTACTCAATTCTTTCTTTAGTGGTGTTCTTACTGTCATTGGCACCTTGCGAGCAGCTTTTGCTACCGGCACCACATTGTCTTTCATTTCTATTTTAATATTTTTCGCAAAACAGCCTAAGCCTTGAAATACATCTATATTTTTAGCAACAAAATTTTTTTCCTTTTCATTCCCCCGTGAACCACTTTCACTTAGATTAACCAAGTCTAATCGTTTTATTAATTTAAGCTCTAAGCATGTTTTCAATCCTAAAATGGGGTCAAAGCCTCCTTTTATAACAACAAACTCTATCTCAACTATGTTATTTTTAACTACACATCTTGCTCTTGCGTTACCCAGGACATCTAAGCTTGTTCCTCCATAGGCTTGAATTTTATTTTTCGGTGGTAAAAGTTTTAATTTGTTTTTATAAAAAATGTCTGCTGGTAGCACATCAACATCTGCTCCCGAATCTAATTTAAACATAATTAGTTTGCCTTGAATTAGAACCGGTTCATACCAAGACTTTTTTTCCTGGTGTGTGACAATGTGATCCGTTATTGAATCAAGATAAAGCACCTCTCCTCCCTCATCATAAGCACTTGCTTCAACATTATTTTCTCCCGTTACTGTTTGAAGGTTATGTACATCTTTTCTTTGCCTACATGCTATGGCATAATGATTTTTTTTATTGCAAATTCTGCAATACTTCCCATAAGCTGGACACTTTGAAACTTCGTGCCTTTGCAAGCAATATGAACACAAAAATACTTTTTCATTAGCAGTTCGCTCATTATATGCATAGTTTTTATTGTTAGTATCTATACTACTGTTGCTACTTTTGTTAATTGTTTTGTTATAATCTGATACCCTATTGCTACTATAATTTCTATAATTGTTAGTTCTTCCATTTTGAGTGCTTTTAAAATACTTATTATTTATTGCATTGACCGCTACTACTCCTTGTCTTTGTTGCATCTCCTGGTGTTGATTCTGCGTGGCTTCTTCTGTCCTGCATAACTCTATGGCTTTATCCAGATCAAGTTTCTCCATCATCAAAAGTTTTTTCTGTACGGCTTTGTTACACGTGCCCATTACTATTCTGTCTCTAATCATTCGATTTTCTTGGGTTTCAAACCCACATTTACGCACTAATCTTTTTAAATCCATCAGAAAACTATCAAACGGTTCGTCTTGTGCTTGGTTGCGATTAAAGAATATAAAACTCTCATAAACTTCATTTTTCTTTGGCTTGCAAAAGTCTTCAAACGCTTTAATGACTTCCGTGAACTTAGACTTTTGATCGGTAGACAAATTAAATGAATTGTACACTTCTATAGCATTTGGTCCGATTGCATTTAGGAACGTGGCAATGCGCACGGGTTCAGTTTTTCCCTCTATACCAGCCGCTGTTTCGAATATCGTATAGTTTTGCCAAAACACTCTCCAGCTTTCTGCTACATTCGAACAATCAAGATTGAGCTCTTCTACCCTTTTGATGTACTCCATTGTAGAGTTACTATCGTTTGTTATATATATATATTTTCTCGCTTTTGGCGGTCGACCACGCGGTTTTTTTTTTTAGCACTGGTCCCTTTGATGTGTTAAGCTTTGATACTCCCATTCACTCTCACTATAAATGCCTTATAACCTGCTTTTAACTTTTATTTCTTTCTAGCTGTTTCTTTTTTTTTTTTTGATCGTTGACTTGATTTTTATTGTATTAAATATACCGACTGCGCCATGTAATAATGAGAAGACACTTGGTTTATAATTAATAGGTCTTTATTCTGTGACAGTCTGATTACAAGTGCCTTTCAATAGGCGGTGGGTGTTGTGTGTCAAAGTGACATATGGGGTGTGGAACATATGAAGTAAGGTGTGTTCGTTTCATATACTACACTATGTACTGCACTTTTATAGGCCATCAGGAATAGCGTGCCTATCCCAGTCTCTTTGGTAGTCGCCTACGACCTGGTGAGGTGTTCTTTCAAGGTCCGGTTGAATCTTTCAACCATCCCATCAGATTGTGGATGAAGCGGTGTGGTTCTCGTCTTCTTAATGCCAAGTAGCCCGCACACTCCTTGGAAGATGTTTGACTCAAAGTTCCTCCCTTGGTCGGAATGGAGTTCCATAGGCACGCCAAACCTACTCACCCAGTCGACCACCGTTTTGGCTTCTTGATTTGGGATGGCATACGCCTCAGGCCACTTGCTAAAATAGTCCATTACAACCAGAATGTACTTGTTTCCAGCGTTGGTCTCTGGAAAAGGCCCGTCACATCTACTGCAATCCTCTCGAAAGGCGATCCAACGTTGTACTGATGCATCTTACCTTGAATCTTCCTACCAGGTCCTTTGGTTGCGGCACACTTGTCACATGTTGGGCACCACTTCTCTTCGTCATCTCTAGCATATAACCAGTAGAACCGATGTCGCACCTTCTCCAGTGTTTTGTTAACTCCCAGGTGGCCTCCAGAAGGTCCGTCGTGCATCTCCCGAAGAACTTCACTGACTTTCGATTGCGGTACGAGCAGCTGCATCACATATGATTTACCGTCAGCGGACTCCCATCTTCGCCTGAGGACACCTTCTTGCACATATAATGAGTCCCACTGTGCCCAATAGGCTTTGAGAACTGGACTCCTGTCAGAAAGGTCTCCCCATACAGGTTTCTCTTCATTTTCTTTCCATGCGAGAATGGGTTCGATATCTGGATCCTCCTGTTGAGCAGTCCTCACTTCCTCATTGCTCCATCCGCATATTGGGTCAGCTCTTAGTCGCTGAGCGGTAATATTTTCTTTGTCTTCTTGCCGCCTACAATGATTGCAATCCACTTTGCATGGTAGGTCTTCGGGATAATGCGTCGGCGTTTGAGTGCAGCTTTCCTCTACGGTGTTGAATCTGGTAATCATAAGTCTGCAGTCTTTCTATCCACCTTTCTATCAACCTTGAACTTCTGGATTTTTGAAGTTCAACAGCCAGTTCAGAGCACCATGGTCTGTCCGCAGAAGGAATTTCTGTCCATAGATGTACTTATAGAAGTGCTTTGTTGCCAAGATAAGAGCTAGCAGTTCCCTTCTGGTCACGCAGTAGTTTCTTTCGGGTTTCGAGAGAACCTTGCTGTGGTATGCCACCACTTTCTCTTCGCCATCATGCACTTGGGATAGTACCGCCCCGATTCCAACGTTGCTTGCATCAGCGTCGATGATGAATGTTTTGCCAGGTGTTGGATGTGCCAGCACTGGAGCGTTACAGAGGCGGTATTTGAGTTCCTGGAAAGACTTCTCACACTCACCTGACCATTTAAACTGCTTCCCCTTTTCGGTGAACTGATGCAAACTCTTTGCAACTCCAGCAAAGTTCTTAACAAATCGTCGGTAATATGTGGCAAGACCAAGAAAGCTTCGGAGTTGATGTTTGTCCTGTGGTGTTGGCCAATTTTTGACGGAGTCAACTTTTTCAGGGTCAGTCTTCACTTCTTGGGAGGAGATGATGTGTCCCAAATACTTAACTTCGGTTTTGAAAAGTGCACATTTTTCCGGATTCAGTTTAAGGTAAGCCTCTCGAAGTCTATGAAACACGGCTTTTAGGTTCTTGCAATGTTGATCAAATGTTTTCCCGTAAACAATGACATCGTTCAAGTAGACTAGGCAAGCTTTTCACGTCAGTCCTTGAAGAACGCACTCCATCAAACGCTCGAATATTGCCGGAGCGTTGCATAGCCCAAACGGCATAACTTTGAATTGCCAGAGCCCATTACCTGTGGAAAACGCCGTCTTTTCCCGATCATCAGGGTGGATATCAACTTGCCAATATCCACTCTTCAAGTCCAGCGTCGAAAACCACTGGGTCCCTTCCATGGCATCCAGGATATCACTGATTCTTGGCAGGGGATAGCTGTCCTTCTTAGTCACATCGTTCAGCCTTCAGTAGTCCACACAAAAAAGAGTGCTTCCATCTTTCTTTTTCACTAGCACCACTGGTGACGCCCAAGGACTTTTGGAATTTTCGATAAGACCATCCTTCTTCATAGTTGTTATCATTTCCTCAACCTCACCTTGTTTGACCGGTGGAAGGCGTCTTGCTGGTTAAAGAATCGGTCTTGCATCTCCTGTGTTGATGCGATGCTGCACCAACTGTGTCCTACCATATTGCCCCTTTGACGATGCAAAGATGTCAGTGTACTCTTGTAGGAGATTTTCAGCCATCCTTGTTTGTTGGTGATCAAGGCTTGATGAATTCAGTTTTTTAGCTCTGATGGTTTTAAGCTCCTCCGGAGTTAAAGTTTTTCTCGGGGCCTCATCTGCGATCTTCGTAATTACTGCAACCGCTTCGCAACGTCCAACGACTTCTCCTTTCTTCAACCTTACATCGTACGGTCTGGTGTTTAGTAATCGTACGGGGACCATTTTGTTTTTCGGTGCTACCAGTGTTTTCCCAATGATGACGCTTTGGAAGGAGGAACACTCTGGCTCTGGTTCCACCATGAGGTATCGAAGGCTTCCAAAATCACCTTCTAGTTTTGTCCAAACGAACACTTCAGAAGAAGGAGGCAGAATCAGATCTTCCGTGATGACAGTCCTCAGTGTCGACGTACTTTCGTTCGAATAGGTCATTGGAAGTTCCTTACTTAGTTACTTCAAAACTTGATTACCGATGTCCAAAATAACACCGTGTTGTTTCATAAAGTCGATTCCAATGGTGCACTCGTCACATATATCTGCCACCAGGAATTGATGAGTAAACACTAAATTGGCCAGTCGGATTTTCAGACACACTTCTCCATATACTCTTGCTGCTTCTCCCGTAGCGGTTCTTAGACGGTAGCTATTGGTGTTATGAAGCCACGTCATCTTTACCAGGTCTCGACGTACTATGGATGCTGTGGCACCGGTGTCGATGGTAGCCACATGTTTGTTCCCGTTAATAGTAGTCTCCACAGTCAGATTTTTGTTGTCTCGTTTGGTCTGAGTGACCTGGATGGTGGTTCTGGGCCATCGATACAAGAAACCAGCCTCTGTCCCTCGAAGTTGGTTCTTACTCGTTTCCCTGGTGGGAAACGGGCTGATAGGCAACGCTGGTGCTGTTGTTACCTTGCTCTGGGTTGGATCTCTTGCTTCCACAATGTTGACAAGCGGTTTTATTTGATGGTAGTCGGCATTGACGCTGTAAGTGCCCGGTCTTGTTTGCAGTTCCAACATCTTGCCAGTGCGCTCCGCTGGTTCTTTTGTATTTCAGCTCTTTGGCACGAGCATTCTTCGGCTATGGCTTCTCTTAGTCGATGTACTCCATGAGAAGCCTGTTCTGCTGCTTCGATTGTCAATGCTAAAGTTTCAGAAAGAGTACGTGTTCTAGCAGTTCGCACAGACCTCTGAAGATGTATATCGAAAATGGCATGAACGAGGGACTCAACAGCAAGCTGGTTGATGATTTCTTTTCCGGGTATGCCAGGTAAACCAGTCTTTCGACGTCTACTTGAAGCTGCTGTAGACTTTCACCCCTTTTCTGGACTCTGTTATTGAGTTGGACTCGGAAGACTTCTTTCAAGTGGCTATCGCCAAAGCGTTTATCTATAGCTGCTTATATATTTATATATTTCAGCTAGGAGAACTGAAATCACCGCTCTTACCAGCTGGAACTGTTTGAAGTAATTCAGCTGCTGGTCCTCTAAGAGCAAAAGTCAGTGCAATGTACTTGTCTTCGTCATCCCAGCTATTTGTTGTCGCGGCTGCCTCAAATTGTCTCTTGTAAACTGGCCAAGAAGACTGTCCATCAAATGTTGGCGGTTTCATCTCCTTTTTCTTTGCAAGCTCTCCAGTAAATTCTCGAATTTTAATTTTCCGGATCTGGTCTAGTTCCTTTGTCAGAACAGAGAACTGTTTATCGCATCGGCTTTCTAAACGATTCTTTACAACAAAAAGCTGTTTTTCCACACCTCCAACGCGTTCGTCAAGGGCACATACGTTTTTCTCAATGTTACCCAATTTACCTTCTAGAATGTTTTTCTGACTTTCCTAAACATTCTGTTGCGCTTCAAGTCTTTCGAGAATATTCTGTTTTTCCTTCTTTTGTTCGTTTCGCTGTGTTTCAAGTTGTTCGAGAACATTCTGTTGTTCCTTCTTTTGATCGTTTCGTTGCTCTTCCAGACGTCCAAGAACCTTCTGCTGTTCCGTCTTTTGTTCTGATAAAAGCTTCATTATTCTAGAAAAACCTACACTTTCACTTGCTTCCTCTTAATAGTAATAGTCTAGTCTTTTTTTTTATCAAATAAGTTTTTTTTACACTTCTGACACCAATGTAACGTGCGCTTAGTTCGCAAAAATAAAACTCTACCTTTCAATTTTATTCTACCACTTTTTTTCAGTATCTACTTTCGATATATACTTTATTCGAACACAACTCAATTACGTTTATTCAATATTCACACTATCACTTTCTAAATAAAACTGACTTCTGGTTGCGTCAGCTCCCTCTTTATATAGAACTGTGAACTATCGAGAGCTTTCTGGTAGTTTTGCTATAAACCATAATGTCTAGAGAAGTTCTCCTCCCGGTATTTCTGCACACACACACTCACTCACAAACAACGTCTTCCATTATAGCATTCCATTATAGCGTTGCCAGCACTTGTGTTTTCGGTTTAACGTTTTCAATTAGGAAATTAGCATGAAATGTTGGGTGCACATTACAATATTGTTGTTTGGAATAGATGTTATGGGGGTATCTTCTAAACAACTTTAACCAGGCATACGATCTCTTACGTGCATCTAGACAGTCTTTGTCAAACCATTTTTCTTTGTAGTGTATATTATTGTTATTACTTGTTTTACATTGTGCTGGAATCGCTCTTTCATCAATTTCTTCAAGATCGTATACGTTAGGAACCGTGAAGAATTTCTTTCTCGCAAAAGGAGAGCGCTATTTAAAGCTGCTGCATACCTGTCGGCGTACGCATTTTTCCACTTATATTTTAATCGTGATGTATCTGAATGTTCGGGATGCCTCTGATTTAGGGTTATTGTCACTTGAATCGGTAAATTATCGGAATGTATCGCAGTTATAACTTCAAATTCATCTATTAAATCATTCCAGCCTCCCGCCACCATTGCGTAGTCGATTACAGAGCTTCCTTGAGGACCTATAAAAGTGAAATCACCTGATACATCTCCGTCTGTGGTACCATTACAAATACTTAATCCAAATGAGTTACAAAGATCAACATCTTTTCTTCCTTCTCTGTTAATTGCTATATCTCTAGAGCAACGGCTTTCATTTTCTTTGATATAATCTCAATTATAAAAAAATATACTATTGCGGTCACAGAATTTGAACTATTAATTCCTTAAAAACTGTCTACTTCGGGTTTTTTACTAGAAAACCTCGTTTAAAAACATATACAAGCATATTGTGGAGAGCCGTAAGCATTTTACTTAGGAATCCAGGGCCAGTCCATGGATTTTCATGAAATTTTCGGAAATGTGTTTTTAATGGCGTATAGAAAAAAGTTAAAAAAAAAAAAATTTCACCGCTCTCAATATTTTAATTATTTTTAAAATTAATTATTAACTTTTAGAATTTTATTTTATTTATTTAGGGTGTTTTAGATACGGTTTTCCAAAGGGTAAGGGTGGATAGGTTTGGTCAAGACAAAAAAAAAGTTGCATGAGAAGGGGGGTCTATATCCCTCCGTGTAGGCGCGAGGGGCAATTTTATATAAAAATTTACTCCATTTCTTTAAAAACTATTAAAAATCAACTAAGCCACAAACTTTCTGATACTTTAGTGTTTTTGAAAGCTAAAGCTTTATTCTTAGATAAAAATCTTAATTAAAGTTCACTTAATGAAAAGTTTTGGAGAGATCAAGCCTCAAAGTCAAAATTTTGAAAAAAGAAAATATTTTTTTCTTATTTAATTTTTTTTTTTTCATAATTTTGCCCCACAAAGGGCCATTTTTTCTTTCCATGTTCAATGCTTTTATTAATATTTACTCAGAGCAAAAAACCGAACAAAAAATTTTTCTTGGTTTAAGAGAAATTTAAAAAAAAAAAAACGAAAGGTACTTTTTTCAAGAAATCAAAATATCGTTAATTTCCCGCAAATTGAACTTTTTTCCTGGAAGTGAAATATGAAATGTGTCTTACAAAGCATATAAGAAAAGTAAAAAAAAATTTTGGATGATCTTTATTTTAATATAAATTATAAATAATTATTAAAATTTTAGAGTTATCTTTTAATTATATTAGTTTTAAGTTAAATTTTAAAACTAAGACCTATAAATTGGTCTCTTAAGACAGCACATATACTGATTTGTGCTCTAGAAGCTATTTCTAGTCAAACGTCTTAATGAATCCAACAAAACATGGTTTTTTGCCAAATAAATACTAGCGAATTTTTCTACGTGCATTCAGTATGCAAACAAACATATCAATAAGGAATGCATCAATCCTTATATAAAAGAAAGAACTACACATCAGCACGCTCCCCACCTAAAAAAAACTTCAAGCCGTTAATTCAACTGATTTAAGTCTCTTTGAATGGTTAAAAATTCCAAATTTGGCAAAAAACCACATTTTTTCGGTTTCACCAACTTGTTTGACAGGAAATGGGCATTTAGAGCATAAATCAGTATGTGTGCTGTCTTTTGAGACCAAAGTTAAAGTTTGTAATAGGTCTTAGTTTTAAAATTTAACTTAAAACTAATATAATTAAAAGATATTTCTAAAATTTTAATAATTATTTATAATTTATATTTAAAATAAGATCATCCAAAAATTTTTTTTTTAACTTTTTTTATGTGCTATTTAAGACACATTTCATATTTCACTTCGAGGAAAAAAGTTCAATTAGCGGGAAATTAACGACATTTTGTTTTCTTGAAAAAAGTAGGGTGAACCACCCAATCATTGGCACCTTAAGCGAAATCTCAACTTTTTCGGGCCATAATAATTCCGAATAGCAGAATACATTCCACATTTTTTGATTTTTAATTTTTTGATATATTTTTTTCTTTATTAAAGTAAACGGAAGCTTAATTCATACAATAAAAGATTAATTAATGAATAAAAAGTTCATCAATGTCTACATACCCAATGATTGGCACAATTTTCCAATCATTGGCACTAGCCAATCCAATCATTGGCACATTGGATTTGTAAGGAAAATTGGTAAGAATTACCAAATTTGTAATTTATAACGTGATTGCCAATGATTGGCATAGTGCTAATCAACCCAGTGATTGGCATTTTTGCTAATGATTGGCATGGATTCCAATGATTGGCACAGTGCCAATCAACCCAATGATTGGCACCTTTTCCAGTGATTGGCATGCGCCAATCACTGGCCTAGGCCTGAAATTTCAATCCGATAGTTAGCACCCCTGATAAATACTATATTTTACTTGAAATATTTAAAAAAAAGCTAACTTACCTTTTCTTTGCAGTTTAATTATTTAAAAAAACAAAACTTCACAACGGTATTGACCTTTTTTTCACTATTTTCCTTCGCAATAAGCGCTCCACTTTGCTTGTGCATATCACAAGGTTTAACTTAAATTTGGCGCTAAATTAAGGCAACATTTTTGACAGCTGATTTCCACGGCTATCAACCTTAAGGGGGAATAAAAATGATGCCAAACTATGCAGAAATAAGTAAAGATAGTATTAAAAAAGAAAATATTAAAAAAAAATTGAAGATCCGATATATTTAAGCCTTTTATGAGGCATGTGCCAATCATTGGGGGGGTGCCAACAATAGAACGGTTTCCTACCTTTCGTTTCTTTTTTTTTCATTTCTTTTAAACCAAGAAAAATTTTTTTGTTCGGTTTTTTGCTCAGAGTAAATATTAATAAAAGCATAGAACATGGAAAGAAAAAATGGCCCTTTGAAGGGCAAAATTATGAAAAAAAAAAAAAATTAATTAAGAAAAAAATATTTTCTTTTTTCAAAATTTTGGTTTTGAGGCTTGATCTCTCCAAAACTTTTCATTAAGTGAACTAGAATTAAAATTTTTATTAAAGAATAAAGCATTAACTTTAAAAAACTCTAAAGTGTGAGAAAGTTTGTGGCTTAGTTGATTTTTAATAGTTTTTTAAGAAATGGAGTAAATTTCATATAAAATTGCCCCTCGCGCCTACACGGAGGGATATAGACCCCCCTTCTCATGCAACTTTTTTTTTGTCTTGACCAAACCTATCCACCCTTACCCTTTGGAAAACCGTATCTAAAACACCCTTAGTAAATAAAATAAAATTCTAAAAGTTAATAATTAATTTTAAAAATAATTAAAATATTGAGAATGGTGAAATTTTTTTTTTTTTTAACTTTTTTCTATACGCCATTCAAAACACATTTCCTAAAATTTCATGAAAATCCATGGACTGGCCCTGAATTCCCAGGTTTTGCCTTTTTTATGTCTAACGGTCCTTTACTAATAGTGATTATTTGAAGTAACTTCCAAGCCATATCATTGATTTTCTTTTTATTTTTTGTCAAAACAATTTCTAGCAAGATCTTAAACTTTGCGTACCTGACTTCTGAAAATCCCTTTTTTTATTTTAAAAAAAAAAACTGAAAAATAACAAACACTTTTTTGGAAAAGCTGTTCCAACGATTTTGATTAAATTTTAATTTTTTACTAGCAGAGAAACCCGGCTTTGCTCGGGTCTGTAGTTTTATAGCTCCCATAATCGTTTTTCCGCTTAAGTGGGAACTTGGGGATAAAAAATGATTGTGGGATTATGTGGCATCCTAATGTTGAAAGGGATTATGTGGCATCCCAATGCCGAAAAAATTTTTGAAATGTCCAGTAGTTTCTGGGTTTCCGTTTACAACTTCGTTCCTGTGGTAATATTCCGTTCCCGTAGAAATATGTGAATGAAATATAAGTCTATGTCACTGAAGGATAATGTAATATCCTATAGTTGAAAGCATTTTTGAAATCAGTCAAGTAGCTTAAAAGCTCCCGTTTCTGTTCCTGTGGGATTATACGGATGAAATATAGACAAGACATGTTTATTTTAACATTCTATTTGAAAGAAAGTAAGTCGAATTCAAAAGAAGTGCATTTTGAGGCTCGAATGATTCGAATGTTAAACATGTGAAATTTCGATTCGTTCAGGTTTCAAAATGCACTTCTTTCAAATTCGACAAACTTTCTATCGAATAGAATGTTAAAATATGCATGAGTATAAAATACTGATGGAATGGGACAATGTAGCACCCCTAATGCTGAAAGAGTTTTAGAAATCTGTCCAGTAGTTCTTAAGTTTCCGTTCCCAACCCCGTTCCTGTGGGAATATTCTGATCAAACCTTGACAGGAACCATTTATAAGTCTGTGTCACTGAGGGATGAATTTATCATCCAAGAATTGAAAGAATTTTTGAAAACGGTCAAGTTATGTTGAGAATAATGAATTACATATTTGAATATTTAGACATGGCAATACTCTCACTGGAAACATTGTTAATTTGCTTAAAGCTTTTCCATTACCTTTTCTTTATATTTCTGCTGTGTGCTCTTACTCGAAGTCGGTCGTTTTATTTAGTTCTTCTAGCAAGATTTTCAACAGGTTATGGGCCCAGAATACGCCAAAAAAATTAATGTTAAATTAGAGTCATTTAGCAAGTTGCGTTTTATTAATTTTTTTTTATAGCGTTCTTGAAAATCTTGAAATCTGGGAACCTTGTTAGTTTTAGATTAGCTTAGAAGTAAAATTAAATATAAAAACGAGAGTCGGTAAAAATGGAGAATGGTACTTTTAAAATTGAGAAACTGCAAACGGCAGACCAGTATTCCGTATGGAAATTTCAAGTTTCCATTTTACTTAATGCCTCTGGCGTATTTGATTATGTAAATGTCTCCCCCACCGTAGCGGATCTACATGCAATAAAAAACATAATCATTTTTATCCATAAAATTATGGCGAAACAAAGAAGCCGCTGCTAAATAAAAAGTGAAACGCAGCAGCATCTCATGTGAATGCGTCCATCCACTCACGCGAGAAATACATATGCATTTTGTCGGCGCCTTGCCTTTTCCGGCATCTACTTCTTCTTCTCAATCTGACACTCAGAACAAACAGACGTGCCATTATTAGTAAAAGAAAAACTTTGCTCTTTAGAAATTTTGATTTCAATTAAATAGATTGTAAATGTAAAGTAAAAGATAAAATAAATTAAATTAAAGAAAAGTTGAATAAAGAAGTATCAATTGGAGTAGAAACTGGAACGACGAAAGATAAAGGGCAATCTGGGAAGAGCACAATACAGGCAACCTAACCAACACTGGTCTACATAACCCCACTAAGGTTATATTGATGACCCCGAAAATTGACCACGCACACAATCCAGTTGCCACCAACATCCAGTTGCCACCAACATCCAGTTGCCACCAACATCCAGCAGCCACCACCATCCAATTCCCACCGCCATTGTTGTGCCCCACACGTTGTTACTCAACTTACACCAAAAACCCAATTCTTAGGAATTGCCCCGTCGCTTCTTTAACATAGTTCCGATTTCGATAAGTGTGTCATGGCATTGGTTATGTGTAATGTCACAACAATAACAATGCATGTCATGCGAACCGAAATACGTTATCAAAGAAAGCGACGAGGAACATACTGTGTAGTGTCACATTGCAGACCAAGCAATTGTGAGTAATAGCACACACATATGGTTGGCACATGGTGGTTGCAGTCTGTGTGGCCCAGATTGCGTGGTTGACCTGGAACGAATAGTGACGATCGTGGGTTATATAAGTACGGAGTGCGAAAGAATGACGGACACTCTTACTCTGACATAAACAATAAAACGTTGTCTTATATTTTTTGCTGTGCGGAATTAACATTGGTGGCAGCGGTGGGATTAGAAGTGTAAAGCATCTGCCTTCTTTCCCGAAAAATAAATAAGTGAAAAATAAAAAAAAAGTGTCGAAAAAAAAAAAAAATAATAATAATAAAAAAAAAAAAATCAATGAACGAATCACACCTAATCATAAATACGTACGAACAGTAACCCAATCAAGTGAAAGTGTAAAAAAAAAAAAAAGAAAGTGAACATAAAATCAAAAAAAAAAAAAAAGTGAACAATATCCCACAGAGGTAAGCCAATTCCTGTGGTCGAGAATAAAGAAGGAAGGAAGAAATTGCCACGCCGAGGCAATCAGCAAGAAAACAACAACAACTACTACTACAACTACACAACACCAACCAACACCCAAGAAGAAAAAAAAAATGATTATGTAAGCAAGATATAATTTTTTTTTTTATTCATATATTGTAGTGTTTTTTTTTATTTATATATTTTTGATTTCTCGCTAAGTTATTTACTTTATTAAACAAGTGTAACCAGTTTTTTTTATATATATGCAAACACAACATCCTACTATTATTCCTAATCCAAGATTTAATTTTAACTCTTATGTCCGACCCTCGTCTAAATCTGCACATTTCACTCAGAAGCAGAAAAGTCCCTCGCTCGCGCAGATCCTCAGATAGCGATATTTCAGAATCCAAACTTCCATTGGATAAACTGCTCGCATCACCGATTTCAAGTGAAAAGTGTAGCAACACGGTTTCAGCTCTTTCTCTCCCAGAACCCACTATGTCGACATTCAATGCTTCACAAGCCATCAAACTCATACCTGAGTTTGATGGAAATTCAAGAAACTTAGACAGGTTTATTCAATTAATAGACCTTCAAGCAAAAAAAACATCTACCGATCCCGAAAAAGCCGACCTTGTTGACATTGTTAAGTCCAAATTAACTAACCGGGCATATAACGTTATACTCAAATATAATGATTACGATGCCTGGAGAGAGTTAAAAGAGGCTTTGATCAAAAACTTTAGGAAAACTAGGTCTGTGCAAGTGATACAGACAGAAATTTTCCAATTTAAGCAAGGTTTTAAGGAATCTGTTAGTACATACGCGGAAAGGGCTAATGCCCTTTTCGATGAACTAAATAACGCGAACGCTAGCTCCGAAGACAACGCGGCAAACTTGGCTATTAGGAATTTAAATAGCAAAGCTATTCTAAATAGTTTTTGCAACGGTCTGATACCCCAGTTAAAAACTTTGGTGAAAAGCGCCAGGTGTAGTGATTTAGACGAAGCTTTAGATATTGCAATGGAAGAAGAAAAACTTCTTACCACTGCTAATGCTGAAAACAAATACTGTCATCACTGTCGAACGAAGACACACAATACAACAGAGTGTCGTCTTCAGCCAAGAGATAATAACACTAACAGACTTTCAAACATTAATAGGGGTCACAGACAATATTCAAATTCTAGCACATGGGTCAATAACGTACGAAATGCAACCGCATGTAGTTATTGTAAAAACCTGGGTCATACGATAGACCAGTGTAGGAAAAGACAATATAATAACAGCAGACATGACAATGCACCACAAAATGGGGCAATACAAAATTCGGGAAACTACCAAAAACCTGGCCCGTCCAACACCCGGAGTCAGGTAAAGCACATGCATTAAGGTGTGAAGACGATAATAATTTACTAAATCTACAAAATCCACTGAATCAGAACAAAAATTGTTCAAATATATATTCAAATAATTTACTAAATCTACAAAATCCACTGAATCAGAACAAAAGTTGTTCAAATATATATTCAAATAATTTACTAAATCTACAAAATCCTCTGAATCAGAACAAAAATTGTTCAAACATATATTCAAATTCACTAAATCCACTGTATCAAAACAAGAAAACTATTCCACTGAATCCACTGTCTCGAAACAAAGAAACTATTTCACTGAATCCGCTGTCTCAAAACAGAAAAACTATTCCACTGAATCCACTGTCTCGAAATAAAGAAACTTTTTCACTGAACCCACTGTATCAGAACAAAAAAGGTTCAAATATAAATTCAACTCCACTAAATCCACTGAGTCAAATCAAAAACAATTCTCATACAAACACAACTAAGGAAAGCTCAACTCCAAAACCACATTCAAATTCAAATCCATTTAGAAACAAAGACGTCGAGTTACCAAATTTTAATAAAAAGCGTGATAACGCATCTAGAAATCCCAAATATAACAAAGATTTCACTCATACAATCAACACAAATAGTTTACTAAATCAAAATCACCGACAAAATAGAAGCGACAGACAAATAAATAACTTACAAGACTTCCTAAACGGGCAGTTGAGCTCCGATATGAATAATTTTCAAAAAACACATTCTCAAAATCCTAAAAGTATACAATACCAAAATGAAAAACCAAAAAGCAATGCTCATATAGGCTGTTTAAGTAATGCTTCCAGTTTCAAGAGTGAAATTAAAATAATTTCTAAAGACACTATCACTAATCATAGCATTATGCTTCTAGATACAGGCGCAAGCCTGAGTTTAATTAAAATAAATAAATTAAAAGAAGACCTTTGGATCCATACAAATACTGTGACTGAGTTAAAAGGCATTGGTAGTACTCCAACGTCGACACTGGGTACAATTCTTTTAAATATTGAAATAACACCAGGCGTAAAAATCAAACACCTACTTCACGTAGTCCCTGCCAACTTCCCTATAACACAAGACGGAATTTTGGGTGAAGACCTATTCCGAAATTTTAATGCCATTCTAAATTACAAAGACAATACCCTCACATATCACTATAAAGATAAGAAATACACCACAGACTTTATAAATAAAAGAAAGCCTATAACAATACCTGCTAGATCCGAAAAAATTATTAAGTATGGACCCATTTACGAACCCTCAAATCAAATATATTTTTCTCAAGAGATCCTTCCTCAAGTTTATACTTCCTCAGCTTTAATTGAACCAACTAACGGTTACATATATATATCGGTATTAAACGCCAATGATAAAGATGTAGTTTTAGAAGATCTAAATTTAGAATTCGAAAATACCAACGACTACAACATTTACAACCTTAATTCATTTGACACTCAAAATGTTATCAACGACAGATTGAGTATAATTCAAAATCAACTCCAACTGGATCATCTTAATAGAGAAGAAAAGAAATCAATTATAGAGATTTGCCGAAATTTTAACCATTTATTTTTCCTGGACGGTGATACTCTGTCGAGTACGTCCGGAATCACACATCAAATAAGGACAACCCCAAATATACCTCCAGTCAACATTCGACCATATCGTTTAGCACAAATTCACACACAAGAAATAAAAAATCAAGTAGACAAAATGTTGCAAGACGAAATAATTAGGCCGAGTTCTAGTCCATGGAACGCACCTCTACTAGTTGTACCAAAGAAAGGAAAACAAAAATGGAGAGTAGTAGTTGATTATAGGAAACTCAACGAAGTGACTATCGCGGATGCGTATCCAATTCCAAATATCGAAGACATCCTTGGACAACTGGGCGATTCAAAATACTTTACAACACTCGATCTAGCGAGTGGGTTTCATCAAATCGAAGTAAACAAGGAAGACAAGGAGAAGACAGCATTTAGTACACCTAACGGTCATTTTGAGTTCAACAGAATGCCATTTGGGCTACGCAATGCTCCTCCTACATTCCAACGGTTGATGAATAAGGTACTCACAGGACTACAAGGTATAAAGTGTCTAGTATACCTAGATGATATAATGATATATGGAAAGAATCTAGATGATCACAACAAAAAATTAATTGAAGTATTTCAAGCTTTAGATAAATACAACCTCAAAATACAGTTAGAAAAGTGTAAGTTTTTAGAAAAAGAAGTCATGTATTTAGGACACGTTATTTCAGAATCAGGAGTCAAACCTGACCCCGAAAAAATATCGGCAATACAAAATATAGAAATCCCAAAAAACCAAAAAGACATCAAATCATTTTTAGGCTTAGCAGGCTACTACAGAAAGTTCATTAAAAATTTTTCTAGAATAGCAAATCCACTCAACAAACTATTGCGCAAGGATGTACCTTTTAAATGGGATGCATTTTGCGATGAATCTTTTAAGCAGTTAAAACAAGCAATAATTGAACCCCCCATACTACAATATCCTAGCTTCGAAAAAACATTTTACATAACAACTGATGCCAGCAACGAGGCAATAGGTGCGGTAATGTCACAAAAAGACAATGATGAAAACGATTTACCTATAGCATTCGCAAGTAGAATACTAAATAAGTCAGAAAAAAACTATTCTACTATAGAAAAAGAAGCTCTAGCAGTTGTCTGGGCAGTAACCCACTTCCGACCATACGTGTATGGAAGACATTTTGAAATTATTACTGACCACAAGCCACTTGTTTGGATGTTTAACCTTAAGGATCCTTCTTCAAGAATAATGCGCTGGCGTATTAAACTTGAAGAGTACGATTTCACGGTTTCACATAAAGCAGGTCACCTTAACACAAACGCAGACGCATTATCTCGTTTAAACATAGCTGAAGTCAAAGTAATAACTCGTAGTCATAGCAAAGTCCCGCCTATTGAAGAACAGAAAGAAAGTCAAAACATCATTGAAATTTCCGATCCAGAAAAAATTAAACAAATTATATACGAATTTCATGACACGCCTTTGGGTGGTCATCAAGGTATAAAACGAACTCTGAAGCGTATTCGAAAAACATACAAATGGAAAACTATGTATGCGGACATAAAGAAATACATCGAGTCATGTGAATTGTGTCAAAAGAATAAATTGTATTCACGTAACAAACTACCAATGGTCATCACTACGACAGCGAAAACTCCGTTCGAAAGAGTAGCCATTGATATAGTAGGACCACTCCCTATTACGGAAAGCGAGAACAAATATATACTTACTTTCCAGGATGATCTAACCAAATTCGTTCAAGCAGTAGCAATACCAAATCAAGAGGCTCAAACAGTAGCTGAAACATTAGTAAAGAAAATTATTTGTACTTATGGTATCCCTCAAACAATTCTCACTGACCAAGGCACTAATTTCACTAGTGAGTTATTCAAAAATATCTGTAAGATCTTAAAAATAGTAAAGATTCAAACAAGTCCGTACCACCCCCAGTCAAACGGTGCTCTCGAGAGGTCACATCGAACGTTAGGTGACTACCTAAGAAATTATGCTAGCAAAGACCAGTCAAACTGGGACAACTACCTCGAGTATGCAATATTTTGCTATAACACTACCCCACATTCAAGTACTAATCACAGTCCATTTGAAGTCCTATTCGGGTTTGAAGCGCCCATTCCCTCCATTTTGAACAGAAAGGTACAGCCAACATACAATTATGACGACTATGTCTCCGAAATGAAGTCAAAAATGCAAATCGGATATGAACTAATTCGCAGCAACCAAATAAAAGCAAAGGAAAAATCTAAAACCTACTACGACCAAAATTCCAAACAAACAAGTTATAACGTCGGCGATAAGGTATTATTAGAAATCAAGAATCGATCAAACAAAAAACTAACCCCCATTTTTGAAGGACCATACGAAATAACTGAGATTTTATCTAAAGAAAACTCCAAAATAAAAATAGGCAGAAAAGAGAAGGTCGTACACAATAATCTAATAAAACACTTCAACCAAAGAAATTAGAATACACACCGTCATGTATAAACACACTCTTAAACCCATTCCCATTTTGCAAAGCAATTACAAAGGAGGTCTACCTCCAAGCATCAAACACAATATATAATAAAACTCCCATTTCCTACTTTTTACAAGATTCAACCATACTGGAAGACATAACAATCCCAACCAATTTATCCCAAATGTCCCCCCACACCACTCATATAGAAAAACTGGATTTAGATAGTTATAGTATAAATGTTAAAGACCTATTAAAGAAAAACAATTCGTTATTCCATGTTACACATGAACATGCTCACATTTCTATTTCTATTATTTTCTTTCTTTGTGTAGCTCTAGCTTTCTACGTAATATTTAAAAAATGTATCAAAATAAAATGTACAATAAATAATAAGCCAACAGAAAATGTAAACGACCTCGAAGTAAATGTAACACCTGGCGTTGATGAAACAACCCATGTATAAAAAAAAAAAATTTTTTTTGTCAACAACAGCAATATTTATTTTTTCACTGTCAATAAACGAAGAAACCAAAACAAAAAAGAATATGTAAAAAGAAAAAAAAATTGTTACCCATAAGCATGTACTGTATAGATACCTACTCATTAAGCATTTAAAACGAAAAAAAAAAAAAAAAAAATTTTATTACTTTTGAACAAATAAACATTTAGATTGTCTGAATTCTTGTTGCACACCCGTACCTATATGCCGAAAGATCTCACTCGTTGCCTCGTACGCCTTTCGTAATTTAAGGGGGGAGGACTGTTGTGCCCCACACGTTGTTACTCAACTTACACCAAAAACCCAATTCTTAGGAATTGCCCCGTCGCTTCTTTAACATAGTTCCGATTTCGATAAGTGTGTCATGGCATTGGTTATGTGTAATGTCACAACAATAACAATGCATGTCATGCGAACCGAAATACGTTATCAAAGAAAGCGACGAGGAACATACTGTGTAGTGTCACATTGCAGACCAAGCAATTGTGAGTAATAGCACACACATATGGTTGGCACATGGTGGTTGCAGTCTGTGTGGCCCAGATTGCGTGGTTGACCTGGAACGAATAGTGACGATCGTGGGTTATATAAGTACGGAGTGCGAAAGAATGACGGACACTCTTACTCTGACATAAACAATAAAACGTTGTCTTATATTTTTTGCTGTGCGGAATTAACACCATCAACGTGCCACCCATTGTATATGAATCGTATAGTAACACCATGAACACTCCCGATGCTTTCGCCACCTACCTGCTCGATTTAAGGACTTCTCTTTTGAATCGGAAAGAAAGTTAAGTGTAGAACCCTACGTTGTATTTATAATACCCAGGTGCACCACCAGAATAAAATTAGACAGAACCGCAAAGTTCGTTAATCGAACAAGTAAGTGGTTATAGCATCGTTAGAGGTCATGGTGTTACTAGGTTTCATATACAATGGTGCCACCATCGCCATTGAGCCAACCGATTTTTTTTTTTTTTTTTTTTAAACTTGTTTGAAAAACGAGTGATTCACGAGAATAGTTAAAAACCAAAAACTCAATAAAAAATTAAACGCAGCAACACCTGACGCGAGCGAATTAAAAACGCGCCCCTGATTTTGATGGTTTACGTAAAGGTAGTTGACGAAACAAATCGTTTCGAAATTGAAATTAAAATCGGAAATATACGCGTAAAATCTTTGAGTTTGTATACATAGAGGAACCATGCTAGCTTGCGTTAAGACGTCGATAGATGTCACCAAGTAAATAAATCGACATTTTGGTAAAATGTATGTATTGTAACGTGCGCTTAGTTCGCAAAAATAAAACTCTACCTTTCAATTTAATTCTACCACTTTATTCAGTATCTACTTTCGATATACACTTTATTCGAACTCAACTCAATTACGTTTATTCAATATTCACACTATCACTTTCTAAATAAAACTCACTTCTGGTTGCGTCAGCTCCCTCTTTATATAGTAGTGTGAAACATCGAGAGATTTCTAGTAGTTTTTCTATGAACCATGATGTCTAGACAAGTTCCCCTCCCGGTATTTTTCTGCACACACACACACTCACTCACAAACAACGTCTGCCATTATAGCACTCCATTATAGCGTTGCCAGCACTTGTGTTTTCGGTTTAACGTTTTCAATTAGGAAATCAGCATGAAATGTTGGGTGCACATTACACTGCCCCCTCCTTAAGATTGTTCGTCCCGAATAATTCCATTTGCAGCCTCCCCACTATATCGATGCAGCCGGTCACAATGAACTACTTTTAACTTGCCTCTTAGTCCTCTTTGGATGCGGTAGACCACGTCGTTAATCCTCGTGACAACAGTATAAGGACCTTCCCAGTTCTACTGAAGTTTCGGTGACAATCCCTTTTGACGATGAGGATTATAAAGCCACACACGATCTCCTGCTTGGAATCCTGACGTTGTCGCTTTTGTGTCGTACCGTGTCTTCATCCGGTCGCTGTAGGTTTTCATCCGTTCCCTTGTTCTTTTATGGATGTCAGCGAGTCTCTCCTTGAGGTCGTCCACATACTCGTTCGTGTCCTGTGGCTCCTCTGTGGGGCATCCAAATTTAAGTTCGCTGGGCAGCCGCATGGTTTTCCCGAACAGGATATCAGATGGTGTTTTTCCTGTCGAGCTATGTACTGCACTTCTATATGCCATCAGGAATAGCGGTACGTGCCTATCCCAGTCTCTTTGGTAGTCGCCTACGACCTTGGTGAGATGTTCTTTCAATGTCCGGTTGAATCTTCCAACCATCCCATCAGATTGTGGATGAAGCGGTGTGGTTCTCGTCTTCTTAATGCCAAGTAGCCCGCACACTCCTTGGAAGATGTTTGACTCAAAGTTCCTCCCTTGGTCGGAATGGAGTTCCATAGGCACGCCAAACCTACTCACCCAGTTAAACACAATCTGGTCAACCACCGTTTTGGCCTCTTGATTTGGGATGGCATACGCCTCAGGCCACTTGCTAAAATAGTCCATTACAACCAGAATGTACTTGTTTCCAGCGTTGGTCTCTGGAAAAGGCCCAGCCACATCTATTGATATCCTCTCAAAAGGCGATCCAACGTTGTACTGATGCATTTTACCTTGAATCTTCCTACCCGGTCCTTTGGTTGCAGCACACTTGTCACATGTTCGGCACCACTTCTCCACGTCATCTCTAGCATGTAATCAGTAGAACCGATGTCGCACCTTCTCCAGTGTTTTGTTTACTCCCAGGTGGCCTCCAGAAGGTCCGTCGTGCATCTCCCGAAGAACTTCACTGACTTTCGATTGCGGTACGATCAGCTCCATCACATATGACTTACCGTCAGCGGATTCCCATCTTCGCCTGAGGACACCTTCTTGCACATATAGTGAGTCCCACTGTGCCCAATAGGCTTTGAGAACTGGGCTCCTGTCAGAAATGTCTCCCCATTCTGGTTTCTCTTCATTTTCTTCCTCATTGCTCCATCCGCATATTGGGTCAGCTCTTAGTCGCTGAGCGGTAATATTTTCTTTTTCTTCTTGCCGCCTACAATGCTTGCAATCCACTTTTCAAGGTCTTCGGGATAATGCGTCGGCGTTTGAGTGCAACTTTCCTCTGCGGTGTTGAATCTGGTAATAATAAGTCTGCAGTCTTTCTATCCACCTTGCGACTTGACCTTCTGGAGTTTTGAAGTTCAACAGCCAGTTCAGAGCACCATGGTCTGTCCGCAGAAGGAATTTCTGTCCATAGATGTACTTATGGAAGTGCTTTGTTGCCAAGATAAGAGCTAGCAGTTCCCTTCTGGTCACGCAGTAGTTTCTTTCGGGCTTCGAGAGGACCTTGCTGTAATATGCCACCACTTTCTCTTCGCCATCATGCACTTGGGACAGTACCGCCCCGATTCCAACGTTGCTTGCATCAGCGTCGATGATGAACGTTTTGCCAGGTGTTGGATGTGCCAGCACTGGAGCGTTGCAGAGGCGGTATTTGAGTTCCTGAAAAGATTTCTCGCACTCACCTGACCATTTAAACTGCTTCCCTTTTTCGGTGAACTGATGTAAACTCTTTGCAACTCCAGCAAAGTTCTTAACAAAACGTCGGTAATATGTGGCAAGACCAAGAAAGCTTCGGAGTTGATGTTTGTCCTGTGGTGTTGGCCAATTTTTGACGGAGTCAACTTTTTCAGGATCAGTTTTCACTCCTTGGGAAGAGATGATGTGTCCCAAATACTTAACTTCGGTTTTGAAAAGTGCACATTTTTCCGGATTCAGTTTAAGGTTAGCCTGTCGAAGTCTCTGAAACACGGCTTTTAGGTTCTTGCAATGTTGGTCAAATGTCTTCCCGTAAACAATCACATCGTCTAAGTAGACTAGGCAAGCTTTCCACGTCAGTCCTTGAAGAACGCACTCCATCAAACGCTCGAATGTTGCCGGAGCGTTGCATAGCCCAAACGGCATAACTTAAAACTGCCAGAGCCCATTACCTGTAGAAAACGCCGTCTTTTCCCGATCATCAGGGTGGATATCAACTTGCCAATATCCACTCTTCAAGTCCAGCGTCGAAAACCACTGGGCTCCCTCCATGGCACCCAGGGTATCACTGATCCTCGGCAGGGGATAGCTGTCCTTCTTAGTCACATCGTTCAGCCTTCGGTAGTCCACACAAAAACGAGTGCTTCCGTCTTTCTTTTTCACTAGCACCACTGGTGAAGCCCAAGGACTTTTGGAATTTTCGATAAGACCGTCCTTTTTCATTGCTGTTATCATTTCCTCAACCTCCCCTTGTTTGGCCAGTGGAAGGCGTCTTGCGGGTTGACGAATCGGTCTTGCATCTCCTGTGTTGATGCGATGCTGCACCAACTGTGTCCTACCATATTGTCCCTTTTGCGATGCGAAGATGTCAGTGTACTCTTGTAGGAGATTTTCAGCCATCCTTGTTTGTTGGTGATCAAGGTTGGATGAATTCAGTATTTTAGCTATGATGGTTTTGAGCTCCTCCGGAGTTATAGTTTTTCTCGGGGCTTCGTCTGTGATCTTCGTAATTGCTGCAACCGATTCGCAACGTCCAACGACTTCTCCTTTCTTCAACCTTACATCGTACGGTCTGGTGGTTAGTAATCGTACGGGGACCATTTTATTCCTCGGTGCTACCAGTGTTTTCCCAATGATGACGCTTTGGGAGGAACACTCTGGGTCTGGTTCCACCATGAGGTATCGAAGGCTTCCAAACTCACCCTCCAGTTTCGTCCAAACGAACACTTCAGAAGAAGGAGGCAGAATCAGATCTTCCGTGATGACAGTTCTCAGTGTCGACGTACTTTCGTTCGAATAGGTCATTGGAAGTTCCTTATTTTGGTACTTCAAAACCTGATTACCGATGTCTAAAATAACTCCGTGCTGTTTCATAAAGTCGATTCCAATGATGCACTCGTCACATATATCTGCCACCAGAAATTGATGAGTAAACACTAGATCGGCCAGTCGGATCTTGAGACACACTTCTCCATATACTCTTGCTGCTTCTCCCGTTGCGGTTCTTAGACGGTAGCTATTGGTGTTATGAAGCCACGTCATCTTTACCAGGTCTCGACGTACTATGGATGCTGTGGCACCGGTGTCAATGGTAGCCACATGATTGTTCCCGTTAATAGTAGTCTCCACAGTCAGACTTTTGTTGTCTCGTTTGGTCTGGGAGACCTGGATGGTGGTTTTGGGGCCATCGATACAAGAAACCAGCCTCTGATAGGCAACGCTGGTGTTGTTGTTACCTTGCTCTGGGTTGGATCTCTTGCTTCCACAATGTTGACAACTGGCTTTGTTTGGTGGTAGTAGGCATTGACGCTGTAAGTGCCCGGTCTTGTTGCAGTTCCAACATCTTGCTAGTCCGCTCCGGTTCTTTTGTATTTCAGCTCTTTGGCACGAGCATTCTTCGACTAAGTCGATGTACTCCCTGAGAAGCCTGCTCTGCTGCTTCAATTGTCAATGCGAATGCTAAAGTTTCGGAAAGAGTACGTGTTCTAGCAGTTCGCACAGACCTCTGAAGATGTATATCGGAAATGGCACGAACGAAGGACTCAACAGCTAGCTGGTTGATGATTTCTTCTCCAGCATCCGGGTATGCAAGGTGAACCAGTCTTTCGACGTCTGCCTGGAGCTGCTGTAGACTTTCACCCCTTTTTTGGACTCTGTTATTGAGTTGGACTCGGAAAACTTCTTTCAAGTGGCTATCTCCAAAGCGTTTATCTATAGCTGCCACGAGAGAGCTGAAATCGCCGCTCTTACCAGCTGGAACTGTTTGAAGTAATTCAGCTGCTGGTCCTCTTAGAGCAAGAGTCAGTGCAATGTACTTGTCTTCGTCATCCCAGCCATTTGTTGTCGCGGCTGCCTCAAATTGTCTCTTGTAAACTGGCCAAGAAGACTGTCCATCAAATGTTGGGGGTTTCATCTCCTTTTTCCTTGCAAACTCTCCAGCAGATTCTCGAGATTTTATTTTCCGGATCTGGTCTAATTCCTTGGTGAGAACATCACATCGACTTTCTACGCCTTCGAAACGATTCTCTACAACAGAAAGCTGTTTTTCCACACCTTCAACGCGTTCGTCAATGGCACATACATTTTTCTCAATGTTGCCCAATTTGCCTTCTAGAATGTTTTTCTGACCTTCCAAAACATTCTGTTGCGCCTCAAGTCTTTCGAGAATATTCTGTTGTTCTTTCTTTTGTTCGTTGCGTTGTTCTTCAATCAGCTTCTTTTGTTCGTTTCGTTGTTCTTCAATCAGCTTCTTTTGCTGGTTTCGTTGCTCTTCCAGATTCTTTTGTTGTACTTCGAGTCGTTCAAGAACATTCTGCTGTTCCTTCTTTTGATCGTTTCGTTGCTCTTCCAGACGTCCGAGAATAGTCTGCTGTTGCTTGTTTTGTTCTAATAAAATCTTCATTATACTAGAAAAATCTACACTTTCATTTACTTCCTCTTCTTCCACTTTTATTTCAAAAACAAAAGTGTTTACGTCTTCCCCTTGCTGTTCCAAATAGTTACGCAAGCGCAGGACGAGCTCATTTTTCGATCCCGCTCTAGAAAGATTTCGCTTACCTAACTCACTTTTAAGCTCAATGCAGTTGAGCTCTTCTAACAACTTACCCATTTTCACTGTATATAATTATTATTTTTCTTTTTACTTTTTTTTTTTTACACTTTATTAGTCAAATAAGTTTTATTTACACTTCTGACACCAATGTAACGTGCGTAACGTGTTTCAATTTAATTCTACCACTTTATTCAGTATCTACTTTCGATATACACTTTATTCGAACTCAACTCAATTACGTTTATTCAATATTCACACTATCACTTTCTAAATAAAACTCACTTCTGGTTGCGTCAGCTCCCTCTTTATATAGTAGTGTGAAACATCGAGAGATTTCTAGTAGTTTTTCTATGAACCATGATGTCTAGACAAGTTCCCCTCCCGGTATTTTTCTGCACACACACACACTCACTCACAAACAACGTCTGCCATTATAGTACTCCATTATAGCGTTGCCAGCACTTGTGTTTTCGGTTTAACGTTTTCAATTAGGAAATCAGCATGAAATGTTGGGTGCACATTACAGTATTGACAAAAAATTTATAATAAAAAATTTTATTTAAATTTGGTTTGAATATATGATATGTATATAGACGTGCTAGTATTTTACAATCATTGTATATAGAAACTATAGTATTATTATGTAGACTTTTTGGCTGGTGGTCACCGTGCCAACTTAGCAGTCTCCGTTCCAAGCAATTTGTTTTACCATTGTGTGTAGAGAAACGAATGCTGCGCCACCATGCTCGTCCGGTCCAAAGCACTGTTAAATCGATTCATGAACTTACTATAGTTTCTGTATACAATGTTACAATAAAAAATCTTTTACTCACAGATGATGTTTCTTAATTTTTCCAAATTAACTTTTCATTGGTTTCGGTTAGGTGGCTGCTGCTGATGTACTTTCGCTGTGGTGTTCTGTTGCTGCTGCTGGTAAATGGCTGCCCTGAACTATACACCACTTCTTGTTTTCGTGCTGTTGGCCATGTGGTGCTAGTCCACGATGAAAAAATTTTTGTGGTGACTTTAACCCGCGTGGAGATGGAGCTGGTGTCTTCTATGAGATTTTCGAGGTGGTGAGCGAAAACTCTTTTAGATGGTGTTGGTGGCGTCTCATAGAATTTCGTGAACGGTGTTGTGAAGGCGAAGAAGAACAATCTCTTAGATGGCGTTAGCGATGGTAGTGTCTCTTATTTTCTCCACTGTCTGGGTGTGGCGACGGAGATTAAAAAAATTTCTTCTCTTTTTTTTTGATTTTTTTTTTTTTGACGGCGATGACGTGGAAACTTGTTGGCGGTGGCTAATCGATTGCTTAAAAATCCGCGGAATCGAGATGATGGCGGTGCCAGTTCGATGGCGGCAGCAAAATGGCGGCTGCCGACGGCAATGGGGAATCAATAGCGGATTGGCGGCATGTTGCCGAAATTGTTGCCTGTGTATTGTGGCAGAACGCCGTGCTTCCTTGGTGTAGTGTGTAATGGTGTTGGCTCCATTGTATATGAATCGTATAGTAACACCATGAACACTCCCGATGCTTTCGCCACCTACCTGTCCGATTTAAGGACTTCTCTTTTGAATCGGAAAGAAAGTTAAGTGTAGAACCCTACATTGTATTGAAAATATCCAAGTTTACCACCAGAATAAATTTAGAGAGAACCGCAAAGTTCGTTAATCGAGCAAGTAGGTGGTTATAGCATCTTTAGAGGTCATGGTGTTACTATAGGTTTCATAAACAATGGTGCCACCATCGCCATTGAGCCAACCATTGTATATGAAACCTAAACTAACACCATGACCTCTAACGATGCTATAACCACCTACTTGCTCGATTAACGAACTTTGAGGTTCTCTCTAAATTTATTCTGGTGGTACACTTGGGTATTATAAATACGACGTAGGGTTCTACACTTAACTTTCTTTCCGATTCAAAAGAGAAGTCCTTAAATCGAGCAGGTAGGTGGCGAAAGCATCGGGAGTGTTCATGGTGTTACTATACGATTCATATACAATGGAGCCAACACCATCACAAACTACACCAAGGAAGCACGGCGTTTTGCCACAATACACAGGCAACAATTTCGGCAACATGCCGCCAATCCGCTATTGATTCCCCATTGCCGTCAGCGGCCGCCATTTTGCTGCCGCCATCGAACTGGCACCGCCATCATCTCGATTCCGCGGATTTTTAAGCAATCGATTAGCCACCGCCAACAAGTTTCCACGTCATCGCCGTCAAAAAAAAATCAAAAAAAAAGAGAAGAAATTTTTTTAATCTCCGTCGCCACACCCAGACAGTGGAGAAAATAAGAGACACTACCATCGCTAACGCCTTCTAAGAGATTGTTCTTCTTCGCCTTCACAACACCGTTCACAAAATTCTATGAGACGCCACCAACACCATCTAAAAGAGTTTTCGCTCACCACCTCGAAAATCTCAGAGAAGACACCAACTCCATCTCCACGCGGGTCAAATTCACCACAAAAATTTTTTCATCGTGGACTAGCACCACATGGCCAACAGCACGAAAACAAGAAGTGGTGCATAGTTCAGGGCAGCCATTTACCAGCAGCAACAACAGAACACCACAGCGAAAGTATATCAGCAGCAGCCACCTAACCGAAACCATTGTATATTTAATTTATAGTACTATCGAAAACAAAAACCACCGCTCAAAGCCATCTATTGATCCGCCGGCGTACTAAGATTCCCCTGATATTTCTAGAGCGCCGGCGGATCAATAGATGGCTTTGAGCGGTCGTTTTTGTTTTCGATAGTACTATAAATTCCATATACAATGCTGAAACCAATGAAAGGTTAATTTGGAAAAATTAAGAAACATCATCTGTGAGTAAAAGATTTTTTATTGTAAAATACTGGCACGTCTATATATACTAGAGTGGGTCAAAAAAGTCGATTATTTTTGTTTTTACAAATGCTACGGAAAAATGGGTTGCTAGACACCTTAAAAAAAATCTCAAAAAGTATGAGCTCTTAATTTTAATATTTAGATCCTCCGCATCGCAGTTTTCTATATTTTTCTCAGTCCAATAGAAAAAAATTCAAACCTCATCATTTATCGATTGAACAGAAAAGTGTTTCAGGAAAATATTTTAGGAAATTTAACGCTCTTCAAAAAAGGTATCTTGTGTTTTTTCCGTTAACCTCACCATTTGAAAGATATTAAGGATTTAATTTTGATTATTTTAAGATAAATTTCATTTTTGTTTATGAATTTTATAACTCGACAATAAATGACTTTTACAAAATGCGCAATAGAAATTTTTAATGGAAATTGACTGCTCTATAAGAATGGTGTTTTATGTTTTAGCGCTGAAATTAACCGTTCAAAAGTTATTCATCATCAAACTTTCATGTGTACGGATTTTTAAAGTTTTAGATGAGATATTCCAAAAATTTCAATTTAATTTATGAATTTTATATGAATTTCAATTCTTGTCATTAATATGAGTATTATTTTAGTTTTATTTTCACAATTCAAACAGATGAAATGAAATACAAAACAGAAATTCTATAGAAGAGAAATTTTTCCTAAAATCGTGATTTCTAGTGATTAAAAATAAAATGTTTAGAATAATTGAAGAAAAATTTTGATAATTGTGAAAATAAAATTCAAATAATACTTATATTAATGACAAGAATTGAAATTCATATAAAATTCATAAATTAAATTGAAATTTTTGGAATATCTCATCTAAAACTTTAAAAATCCGTACACATGAAAGTTTGATGATGAATAACTTTTGAACGGTTAATTTCAGCGCTAAAACATAAAACACCATTCTTATAGAGCAGTCAATTTCCATTAAAAATTTCTATTGCGCATTTTGTAAAAGTCATTTGTTGTCGAGTTATAAAATTCATAAACAAAAATGAAATTTATCTGAAAATAATCAAAATTAAATCTTGAATATCTTTCAAATGGTGAGGTTAACGGAAAAAACACAAGATACCTTTTTTGAAGAGCGTTAAATTTCCTAAAATATTTTCTTGAAATACTTTTCTGTTCAATCGATAAATGATGAGGTTTGAATTTTTTTCTATTGGACTGAGAAAAATATACAAAACTGCGATGCGGAGGATCTAAATATTAAAATTAAGAGCTCATACTTTTTGAGATTTTTTTTAAGGTGTCTAGCAACCCATTTTTCCGTAGCATTTGTAAAAACAAAAATAATCGACTTTTTTGACCCACTCTAATATATACATATCATATATTCAAACCAAATTTAAATAAAATTTTTTATTATAAATTTTTTGTCAATACATACATTTTACCATTGAGATTGTATAGTGTATACATAGAGGAGCCACGCTAGCTTGCGTTAAGACGTCGGTAGATGTCACCAAGTGAATAAAATCGGCATTTGAAATTTTTAAGGGAATGCTCTCCACAGAAATTTGACTAAAAAAAAGGCAGCAGAAAAGGGAAACAGGGAAAACGTCATGGGAATGGAGAAATGCACAAGAAAACTGTTGCTTTGAAATTTCAAATGTCGATTTATTTACTTGGTGACATCTATCGACGTCTTAACGCAAGCTAGCATGGTTCCTCTATGTATACAAACTCAAAGATTTTACGCGTATATTTCCGATTTCAATTTCAATTTCGAAACGATTTGTTTCGTCAACTACCTTTACGTAAACCATCAAAATCAGGGGCGCGTTTTTAATTCGCTCGCGTCAGGTGTTGCTGCGTTTCATTTTTTATTGAGTTTTCGGTTTTTAACTATTCTCGTGAATCACTCGTTTTTCAAACAAGTTTAAAAAAAAAAAATCGGAAAATGACGGAGGAAAACAAAGCCCAAGCGGATTTTAGTGGTTCAAGCACCACCAACAACCAATCGAGCTCTTCCTTTTTTAGTCAGCCACCCCGATCAGACTCCGCTCAAGGGCATTTAGAGTCCATAAAAGTCAGACTTCCTGCTTTTTGGAGCGCCAACCCGGTGATCTGGTTTTATCAGGCAGAAGCTCAATTCACGGTTCATAGGATCACTAGTTCTGAGACAAAATACTGTCTCACGGTTAGCTCACTGCAGCCAGACACCTGTGATTCGGTTATCGACATTTTGTCGAACCCGCCAAATACCGACAAGTACGCCACTCTAAAAGCCGCTTTGTGCTTTAATAGAACGCCATTCCAAGTCCAAACTTAAACGGTTAGAGAGCCTTATCGATAGGGCAGACATTGGCGATCGCAAGCCATCAGAGGTATTACTCTCAATGAGAACGCTAGCGGGCAGCAGGTTTAAAGACGACATAATTAAAAAATTTTGGATGCGTAAATTACCGCAACCAATAAACATCGCGTTACTGTCCGTCGGTCACAAAAATCTGGAGGAATTAGCTACGCTTGCGGACAAGATATACGAGCCATCACAAAATGCAAACATTTGCAGCGTTTCCACTGCACAGCAGAGCGATAATTCTCGCAACGCCAATGATGCTCTCGAACAAAGACTTGCTAGAATTGAGTCAATGATCGAAGCATTTTCTTTCAATTCGCGTCCGCATAGCAGTAATAATACCCAGAGTTTTCGAAACCAAAATAGTCGTTCTCATAGCAGGTCCAGGTCGTTAAATCGCACAAATTCAAATTCGGGCACAGGTATGTGCTGGTATCACAGGCGGTACAAGAAAGAGGCAAAGAAATGTGAGCAACCGTGTAATTTCAACAAGAACAACTCAAAGAACCAAATGAGCCACCCAAACAAGGTCACCCTGCTGTTGCAGCGGCAAACATGCAGTGTCCGTTAAGTCACCGCTTATTCATAAAAGACAGAAACTCTAATTTAACTTTTCTTATAGTAGGGGAGCCCAAGAGGGGATTTCGCGCGTTACTCGAGCGCGTCAGAAAATCATATGGGGAGAAACCTTGCACCATGTTATGTACTGCTACCATATATTAAACCTAAATGTTGGGGCGTTCGCTGAGAGCAGCCCGTCAGATTAGAAAAAAAAGTCGATCATCGGAAATACTCGAGCGCGTCAGATTAAAAGATGGTAGGTTGATTACATCGAGAAGAGTGTATATTTCAATAATCTGACAATTTGAGTTGGGCCTTCGTAAGTAGGCGAGTCACAAAGATGTAAAAAAAATCGATGTTTCGAAATACTCGAGCGCGATTAATTTTTTTTTTTATTGTGAAGGTAATTTTATCAGGATTACAGAAAACATATAATCTGACATTTTGGTTGGGGCGATTGAGGTAAAATCGTCAGTGAAATGTATAATATATGATGGTTAATATCTCGGTTAATATTGATATTAGCAATTGGTCCAGAAGACTTTTTTTGTAGAAAACTAAATTCTCTACAAGTTTGTAATTTACAATTTTTCTGTAGCTTTTGTTATTTACGAGATAACTGCGACAAAACGTGAATTTTATGCAAAAATCTGGTTAAGTGGCCCGTACCACCTTCCCGGTATGAGTAACGACTTTGTCAAAAAGAACATTTTTGTAGAGCTTTCAATTTTGAGAAAAAAACATCTTCGGTTAAAGCGATCCCATGAAATGCCGCTGAATTATAGAAATTTAAAAATAAAAAAACAGAGTTCCGTGTATTTTCAATGGAAAATCTTCACACCTCTTGATCGAGCACTTAAAATTAATATTAAGGGCTCAAACTTTCAGGATTTTTTTTAAAAGTATTTTCAACAAAATTTCGATATAAAATTTTTAAATACATAATATGTGTACATAGTTTTTGATTGCATCCAGTAACAAAAAATAGAAACAACAAAGAATTGTTACTTTTAAATTGTCAGACTAAGAGTACGCCCCCATATAATTGTCAGATTATCATCGTGGAGGACGAAGACATCAAGTTGATCACTCTGTATAAAAATCTGACGCGCTCGAGTATTTCAAGGTCACGTGTTTTTTTTACATTTTTAAAAATCAGCCATGACTGATCGCCCCACTCAAATTGTCAGATTATTGAAATATACACTTTTTAGAGTACACTTAACATTCACTTTGAAAATCTGACACGCTCGAATAACTTTTTATTTTTTGTTTTTTTAACCTCTCTTTACGCCCATTTGCCCCCAGTAAATCGTCAGATTAATATATATCCGTTATAAGAAAGACAAAGCGCGTATACTCTATGAAAATCTGACGCGCTCGAGTATTTCAATTTAACTGTTTTTTTTTTACATTTTTAACAGCTCATACACGCCCATCGCCCCACTAAAATGAAAAACTGCCATACACTTTTTTTCGTTTTAGAACGTAAACTTCACAATCCAATAAGTCCCCATGACGCTTTAGTAACTGCAAATTTAGCGGCTCGGGCTCCCCTACTATTATAGATACGGGAGCAGATTGGTCAGTTCTCCCTTGTAACATTAAGTGCACAAAATCTAGAGGTTCTTTGGTCTTACTATCAGCTGCTAATAGAACTTCGATTCCAACATTTGGATCGAAATTGCTAAATCTAATGTGGTCGCCGACACACTTTCTCGTCTCGACGAAATCGAAAACAGCAACAATCTTAAGCTCGATTTAGAAACCATCGCCAAACTTCAGTCCACCGACAAAGAATTGCTAGAACTTTTAGCGCCAGACAACAACAAAGAAAAAACCTCGAAATTCGTGCTCAAGCCATTCAAGTTTCCAAATGTCAGAATTTACTGTGAGACTTCAACCAACAAAAATAGACCTTTCGTTCTAATCACTTTACACTCAAATGTTTTCGCCACTCTTCATGGTATCTCGTATCCAAGCACACGATCAACCAGAGAGCTTATCTCAGAGCGATACTTCTGGCCAAACATGAACAAAGACATTAATAATTGGACTCGCTGTTGTATAGGATGTCAAAAATCTAAGGTACAGAGCCACACTTAATCAGAACATGGTAAATTCGACATGCCAGCTGGTCGATTCGATCACATTCAGATCGATTTGGTTGGACCTTCTTTCGTCCAATAGTTTTTCATATATACTCACAGCAGTCGACAGATTCACAAGGTGGCCAGAAGCCTGTAACGAGGCATTTGAGAACCTCGTTACATGCTTTGCATTTCATCTCTCCAGCACTTATACGACGCCATCTAGTGGATATGAAGTGGGAAAATACATCCCTCAGCAGCTACACCAACCAGGGAATAATTATGTAGTCTGGGCACGATATAAGGCTTGTGGCTAGGATAAGCTTTTTCCACCTTTATTATTCTACCATGAGGGTAACAAGCTCACCCCACCCAGTCGCTAGTAAAAGGGGAGAAATACATTAAACACCGTAGAATACTGAACTCCCCATGCACAAGCAGTGAGCAACACGACCATTAGCAGAGCTCGATGGTAGGTTTCGGGTGCGATATAGCTATGGCGTGTAACCAAACATAATGGGAAGAGGATGAATATAGTGTGGGGTACAGCTATGACGTATAGCCGAATATAATGGTAAGATACCGGCCGAGTGGGGATATCCCAATCCCATTGTTTGGATGGTTTCCCATATGATTCCATGGTGAGCCGCGAGTATAAAAGGAGCAGCTCGACGCAGGAAAAATCAGTTAGCCGGCACCGGCCAAGTGGTGCAGTTCTTCCGAGGAATGAATAAGTAGCAGCTATAGTATAAGGTCAATAAGGCAATCAGGTAAAGGTCTGAGTAAGTCATTTATTGTAAATTATTTAAACCAAATAACCTAGGTATTGTGCCACCAGGGGCAAAGACCAGTACCTGTGTATCCCCCAGAGCTATTGCTTGTTGAGTTTAACCTACCAGGGTCTTCGGACGCCTGCTGTTTCTGCCTACCGGGGTCTTCGGACGCCCGCTGTTTCTGCCTACCAGGATCTTCGGACGCCTGCTGTTTCTGCCTACCGGGGTCTTCGGACGCCCGCTGTTTCTGCCTACCAGGGTCTTCGGACGCCCGCTGTTTCTGCCTACCAGGGTCTTCGGACGCCTGCTGTTTCTGCCTACCAGGGTCTTCGGACGCCCGCTGTTTCTGCCTACCAGGGTCTTCGGACGCCTGCTGTTTCTGCCTACCGGGGTCTTCGGACGCCCGCTGTTTCGCCTACCGGGGTCTTCGGACGCCAGCTCTAAGTGTTGTGCCACCAGGGGCAGAGACTAGTACCTGTGTATCCCCCAGAGCTATTGCCTGTTGAGCCTTACCTACCAGGGTCTTCGGACGCCTGCTGTTTCTGCCTTCCGGGGTGTTCGGACGCCCGCTGTTTCTGCCTACCAGGGTCTTCCGACGTCTGCTGTTTCTGCCTACCAGGTTCTTCGGACATCTGCTGTTTCTGCCTACCAGGGTCTTCGGACGCCTGCTGTTTCGCCTACCGGGGTCTTCGGACGCCCGCTGTTTCTGCCTACCAGGGTCTTCGGCCGCCTGCTGTTTCTACCTACCGGGATCTTCGGACGCCCGCTGTTTCTGCCTACCAGGGTCTTCGGACGCCTGCTGTTTCTGCCTACCGGGGTTTTCGGACGCCCGCTGTTTCTGCCTACCAGGGTTTTCGGACGCCTGCTGTTTCTGCCTACCAGGGTCTTCGGACGCCTGCTGTTTCTGCCTACCGGGGTTTTCCGACGCCCGCTGTTTCTGCCTGCTAGGGTCTTCGGACGCCTACGCATTTCGAATTACCTGTGGCTACCTATAGGGTGAATGTGCCGCAAGGGATAGTGCCAAAAAGGCAGCAAACACCTTTTTTGACAATTATTAATCCTTTTCTTCCCTTAGCCATTACGAGCCCAGGAATACTTCGACCGTAACCCGTGACTGCCGTACCTGACCAGGAAGACATAAGCCGTTAAGAGCCTCAGACGTCATACGAAAACGTACAAGCCTGCAAGCCAGCAGTGGCAGTATCTAACCTATTTTTCCAAAAACCTTTGTTAATTGTAATTATAACTAAAAAGAGAGTTCAAATAAAAGAGAGTTTCTGACCTTGTGAAGCTTTAGTGTTTTTCTTCACTATACTCTGGCTAGCCGTGAGTGTTACCTCGGCTGGAAAACCAAAAACACGTCACAATTTGGCGCCCGAGCAGGGACTAATAAGGTCCACTCCGTTGTTTAAGAAACTCTCTTGGAACTATAAATAAGAATCAACCGAAAACCCAGCCATGTCTGACTCCGAAGAAAGTTTCGACGTTTTCGCTAGCATAGGGGCAATATACTTGCTCAGCAAGCCAGAGCTAGTGGCACGCATGAGTCAGCTAGGACTTGACACCGAAGGCACATTGTCTGCGCTGCGAGCCCGTTTCAGCGGTTACAGCGGTTAGTCCGTAAATCCACACAGGATCTGTGTGCCGATTTGGAGAAGGCCGTAACTGAAAGGGAGTACAAGAAGGTGTCAATACCAGAAAACGGAACCGAACCAAAGTCCCCGATGTATACTGAAATTTCCTTTCAGGTACCATCTTATGGACCACCTCCGGCCATATCACCCACCACGGACGAGCCGCCAAAGGACCAACCAGGGTCCAATGTCACGTTCTCCGATGAAGTCGTTGCACCTCGCCCAATCGAACCCGCGCCAACTAGGCCACCTTTTCAACCGACCGGTGGATTCATACTCAGCTAAGAGGCTGAGTTAATGAATAACGTTCGTAAGTTGGGACTGAGGTTTGACTCATCGGGGAACGCGGTTGAATTCCTAGACCGGCTAGCAGAATTAACCGCCTGTTACGACATACGCCCCGACGACATAATCAAAGCTTTGCCAGAGATCTTACGCGGTACTGCTTTAGAGTGGTTTCGCATAAGCAAAGAGCGCCTAAAAACATGGACTCAGTTCCACACTGCTCTCCTAGACCATTATTTATCGGCTAGGTACCTCTGCAAGTTAGAGGAAGAAATAATGAGGAAAAAGCAAGGGCCTCGCGAAAAAGCGAAAGACTTCATACAGGCCACACAATACCTGATCTACCGCCACCCGCGTATACATATCGAGGATAGTATTGACCGAATATATGATAGTTTGAGACCCGAATACCATCTGTATATTAAGAGACGCGACTTCAATACATACGAAGGGAAGACCATACCTCCCGCCAAGCACCGCCACGTGCCGCTCCAACACCTAACCGATTTACTTTTCCTGACCGACCAGTAACCCACCGTCGCGCTGTATTGCAGCCACCGCTACCGAATTTTAACCATACCGACCAGATTCAGATGCTATCGCACGCTTACCAGTACGACCGGAGAACTCACTGCTGGAACTGCAAACAGCGGGGTCACACTAGGAGTAACTGCCGAAGACCCTACCATCTGTTTTGCTCTCACTACGGAGGAGATGAACGATTGACGAGGGATTGTAATTGTCATCCGCATAGAGTTGCAATCATGTACAGCCCGACCCGTAGACCTAAATACCGACGTCCCAGGTACAATAAGTTCATCGCTTCATGCACACCGCCGCCGCCGCCGCCTGTACCAACGCAGCCAAGAGACCCTATACCACTTAACCCGAATGAGCTGTTGATTCGGTGTAGCCCCGTGTATGATTGGAAGGGACGACGACAAGTGGAGCTCAACCCCGCAAAGTATCCCGGATTTCGAATATCAGCTCTAAGACCGCCGTCGTTAGTCAGTCCCAGCAATCTGATGCCTAGAAGGGTTACTTGCTCATGTGCCACCATTTCGTTACCAAAGCCGCCTACTAACAGTAACACGCAGCCCAAGCCAATCATGATCCAGACTACAAGGAGCGACCTTAAAAGACGAACATCCCGAGTTCCGCACACCGTAGCCAGCCGAACTACCGTGAGGTCCAGAACACCCCTCGCCAGTACCAGCCAGAATACTGCCGTGGAGGCCCGTACCAAGCGAACCACCGCCGCCGCCGCCAATAAGAAGGCCACCACCAGACGAACCCCAACCGTTACCCGTAAACCAGCCACCGTTACCGCTACAACTAGCTCGCCGAACCAAGACCCGCCAAGAAGCCAAGTACGACAAATGAAAAGAAGAACCGACCCCATCACAACTGCACCGAAAACATTTGGATTCAGGAAGCCGAACATGACCATGTCAATCGAACAACACCGCACAGATCCACGGTGGGATAAGAAGACGATGGACCCAGAATCTACGCCAGCAGCTGCAAAAGGCAGTCAACCGCCGAACCATGTGCCGCAGCCGCGACCAAAGAAGAAGGAGGACCCGTTCCTGGGAATCGACGTTCGACGGCACGACCAGTACCAACCAGGGAGACGTCGCCAACGCCTTTTCTTTGTCCGAAAGACTGGCTTAGTGGACTGCCGCATCAATAAAAGAGGAGAGGCTATCTTAATCCACAGACCGACCGGCCAGAAGCAAAAGATTTATTACCGCCCGTAGTATGCAAACAAAAAAAAAGGAGGCGAACATTTTTTGTTCGTAAGAAGAAGAGGAGCTTATTTTTGGGTTTTTTTGAGCTATCTAAGAAGAAAAATGAAATTCATTTTTTTTGCAAATTACCATTAGATTTATAAAAAAAAGGAATTGGAAAAAATATATACAATATTTTTTTTTACTACCGTATGAGGATAAGACGAGGAGGTCCTCGTCTCCAAAAGGGGGGGATATGTAACGAGGCATTTGAGAACCTCGTTACATGCTTTGCATTTCATCTCTCCAGCACTTATACGACGCCATCTAGTGGATATGAAGTGGGAAAATACATCCCTCAGCAGCTACACCAACCAGGGAATAATTATGTAGTCCGGGCACGACATACGGCTTGTGGCTAGGATAAGCTTTTTCCATCTTTATTATTCTACCATGAGGGTAACAAGCTCACCCCACCCAGTCGCTAGTAAAAGGTGAGAAATACATTAAACACCGTAGAATGCTGAACTCAGCAGCAGCACGACCATTAGCAGAGCTCGATGGTAGGTTTCGGGTGCGATATAGCTATGGCGTGTAGCCAAACATAATGGGTAGAGGATGAATATAGTGTCGGGTACAGCTATGACGTATAGCCGAATATAATGGTAAGATACCGGCCGAGTGGTAATATCCCATTGTTTGGATAGTTTCCCATATGATTCCATGGTGAGCCGCGAGTATAAAAGGAGCAGCTCGACACAGAAAAAATCTGTTAAAAACTCAGTGACAAACGGACTTGAACAATCCGAGAGAAGAAAAAGACAGACGAGGAGAATAACCAATCACAGCAACAATTAATTTTAATTATTTTTTTTTTATCTAGGTCAATGTAAGAACGTTAGGCCCCCTCTGTGCCAACAACATATAAATAATCACATTGTTAGCTTTAAGTACATCTAAGCAAATTGTACATATTATATACTTAGTTCAATAAAAATTAATGCTAATGCTAAAAAGGAAAAATCAGTTCGTCGGCACCGGCCAAGTGGTGCAGTTCTCCCGAGGATTGAATAAGTAGCAGCAATAGTAAGCAATCAGGTAAAGGTCTGAGTAAGTCATTTATTGTAAATTATTTAAACTAAATTTCCTAAGTATTGTGCCACCAGGGGCAAAGACTAGTACCTGTGTATCCCCCAGAGCTATTGCCTGTTGAACCTTACCTACCAGAGTCTTCGAACGCCTGCTGTTTCTGCCTACCGGGGTCTTCGGACGCCCGCTGTTTCTGCCTACCTGGGTTTTTGGACGCCTGCTGTTTCTGCCTACCGGGGTCTTCGGACGCCCGCTGTTTCTGCCTACCAGGGTCTTCGGGCGCCTGCTGTTTTTGCCAACCGGGGTCTTCGGACGCCTGCTGTTTCTGCCTACCAGGGTCTTCGGATGCCTGCTGTTTCGCCTACTGGGGTTTCGGATGCCCGCTCTAAGTATTGTGCCACCAGGGGCAAAGACTAGTACCTGTGTATCCCCCAGAGCTATTGCCTGTTGAGCCTTACCTACCAGGGTCTTCGGACGCCTGCTGTTTCTGCCTACCGGGGTCTTCGGACGCCCGCTGTTTCTGCCTACCAGGGTCTTCGGACGCCTGCTGTTTCTGCCTACCGGGGTGTTCGGACGCCCGCTGTTTCTGCCTACCAGGGTCTTCGGACGCCTGCTGTTTCTGCCTACCAGGGTCTTCGGACGCCTGCTGTTTCTGCCTACCGGGATTTTCCGACGCCCGCTGTTTCTGCCTGCTAGGTTCTTCGGACGCCTACGCACTTCGAACTACCTAGGGTGAATGTCCCGCAAGGGCAGCAAACACCTTTTTTGACAATTATTAATCCTTTTCTTCCCTTAGCCATTACGAGCCCAGGAATACTTCGACCGTAACCCGTGACTGCCGTACCTGACCAGGAAGACGTAAGCCGTTAAGAACCTCAGACGTCATACGAAAATGTACAAGCCTGCAAACCAGCAGTGGCAGTATCTAACCTATTTTTCCTAAAACCTTTGTTAATTGTAATAATAACTAAAAAGAGAGTTCAAATAAAAGAGAGTTTCTGACCTTGTGAAGCTTTAGTGTTTTTCTTCACTATACCCTGGCTAGCCGTGAGTATTGCCTATGCTGGAAAACCAAAAACACGTCACAAGCCTATCCTCTGATCGATACATCTGCCAGTTCAATCGCTAAAGCGTTTGTCGAAAACTTCATTGCCCGTTTTGGTACTCCTTTAAAATTCACTACGGACCAAGGAAGTCAATTCGAATCGAAACTCTTTAGCGAACTGTCCAAATTGCTGGGTGTGCACAAGATCCACACGACACCATACCATCCACAAGCCAACGGAATTGTTGAGAGGTTTCACAGGCAACTCAAGTGTTCATTAAAAGCTAGGTGTAATACCATCAATTGGAGCTCAGAACTCCCGATTATCCTGCTCGGAATTCGCTGCGCCGTGAAAGAAGACCTTACTGCTTCGGCAGCAGAAATGGTAAAAATCTAACACTTCCCGGTGAGATTTTCATTGGCAACCAAAATCAACCGATTTCTCCCGACACCTTGATAGAAAAGCTTCGAAACACAATGAGAAACCTCATTCCAACCGAACCAAGACAAGCAAAACAAGAAATTTTCATTCCAAAAGGCTTGAATGACTGCAAACAAGTTTTCGTCAGGATCGACAAGGTAAAGACCGGCCTTATGCCGTCAAACGAAGGTCCATACGAAGTAATTCCCGACTTCGAAATTTTTTTTTAGTAAAAGTGAAGAACAAAAGCGTATCGATCTCCATTGACCGACCCAAGCCAGCTCACTGCACCGAAAACTCAGTTGAGCTGAATCGGAACTGATCTTTCAAGAGGGGAACTCGATTGGAGGAGGGTAATGTAGCGGATCTACATGCAATAAAAAAAATAATCATTTTTATCCATAAAATTATGGCGAAACAAAGAAGCTGCTGCTAAATAAAAAGTGAAACGCAGCAGCATCTCATGTGAATGCGTCCATCCACTCACGCGAGAAATGTTTCGTCAAGGTAGTTGACGAAACAAATACATATGCACTTTGTCGACGCCATGCCTTTTAAGGCATCTACTTCTTCTTCTCAATCTGACACTCAGAACAAACAGACGTGCCATTATTAGTAAAAGAAAAACTTTGCTCTTTAGAAATTTTGATTTCAATTAAATAGATTGTAAATGTAAAGTAAAAGATAAAATAAATTAAATTAAAGAAAAGTTGAATAAAGAAGTATCAATTGGAGTAGAAACTGGAACGACGAAAGATAAAGGGCAATCTGGGAAGACCACAATACAGGTAACCTAACCAACACTGGTCTCTACATAACCCCACTAAGGTTATAAAACCAAGCTCTGATGCAAGCTGAAGCTGAATCTCAAATTATTTTTAGTAAGCGACTGTTAGATTGGAGAAAATCTGAAAGCAAAGCGTAAAGAATTATTGCAACGAGCATAAGTTTAATTCCGCTTCGGCACATAGTTAATTGCAAAACTGCGCTGGAAATGTGGACAAAGTTAAGGTCAGATTATGAACAGACTTCTAAAGCAAATATCCATATGTTGCTGCAAAAATTCTATGGGTTTGAAAAAGACCCAAACGATGATGTCTCAACACACATTTCTAGGTTTAGGTTAGAGAACAATGTCAGGCAGTTAAGAGACATTGGGGGAGTTATCTCGGAGAATGATAATAACGAAAGTTTTGATGATACTTCCAAGTAACTTTAAGCACTTTTCCTGTGCATGGGAATCGACAGCAAAGGAACAGCAAACCTTGGAAAATCTAACGTCACGACTTGTAATGGAGGAGACACGCATGTCATCGCATGCGACGAATTCATCCGTTGCTTTAGTTGCTGTGTGTTCTTACACGAAGTCGGTTGTTTTATTTAATTCTTCTAGCAAGATTTTTAACAAGTTACTTTAAAGTTCCCTTTCTCGTTCCCGTTTCTGTTCCTGTGTGATTATAAGGATGAAATATGATCTTAGTTACTGATGGGGGGATAATGTAGCAATCCTGATGCAGGGAGTGTTATAGAAATCTTTCCAGTAGTTTCTAAGTATCCGTTCCAAAACACGTTCCTGTGGGAATATCCGCACAATATTTTAATTTGTTTGTGTCATAAAAACCTTCTCCTGACAACAACAAACACAACAAATAAAGAATTGGCAAAATTGGTCCAGGTGTTGTTGAGTTATGCGCTTGCCAACACGTTTTGCGATAAATTTTTATATTTAAGATATGTATTAGCAACTGCAAAAGAATGAGGTTTTCAGATTTTCGCTTGAAACCTTAGGAATATTTAATTTAATTTTTTTTAATATTTTGCGTGATTCAATTCAACGTTCATAATTAATGTGTAGTTCGCAGCCCCAGACCAACGAAAAATATAAACAGCAAATATACCAAAACCTTTTACTCAGATTTTGATATCGTATTGTAAAGTGCGCTTAGTTCGCAAAAATAAAACTCTACCTTTCAATTTAATTCTACCACTTTTATTTTGCATCTACTTTCGATATACACTTTATTCGAACTCAACTCAATTACGTTTATTCAATATTCACACTATCACTTTCTAAATAAAACTGACTTCTGGTTGCGTCAGCTCCCTCTTTATATAGAAGTGTGAAACATCGAGAGATTTCTAGTAGTTTTTCTTTGAACCATGATGTCTAGACAAGTTCCCCTCCCGGTATTTTTCTGCACACACACACACTCACTCACAAACAACGTCTGCCATTATAGCACTCCATTATAGCGTTGCCAGCACTTGTGTTTTCGGTTTAACGTTTTCAATTAGGAAATCAGCATGAAATGTTGGGTGCACATTACACTGCCCCCTCCTTAAGATTGTTCGCCCCGAATAATTCCATCTGCAGCCTCGCCACTATATCGATGCAGCCGGTCACAATGAACTACTTTTAACTTGCCTCTTAGTCCTCTTTGGATGCGGTAAACCACGTCGTTAATCCTCGTGACAACAGTATAAGGACCTTCCCAGTTTTGCAGAAGTTTCGGTGACAATCCCTTTTGACGATGAGGATTATAAAGCCACACACGATCACCTGCTTGGAATCCTGTCGTTGTCGCTTTTGTGTCATACCGTATCTTCATCCGGTCGCCATACACTGTGGCCCATGTCCCTGTTCTATTAAATCTATCTGTAAGCCTACCCACCGCTATGTTTGAATCACAGACATAACAATTTCGGAACCACTTCTCCACGTCACCTCTAATATGCAGCCAGTAAAAGCGTTTTCGCACGTTCTCCAGCGTCTTGTTGACTCCCAGGTGGCTTCCTGTAGGGCTTCTATGCATCTTTTGTAAAACCTCTTTGATTTTCGATTGAGAAACAATAAGCTGCATTACAAAGGATTTACCGTCAGGAGATTCCCATTTGCGCTGGAGTACGCCTTCTTGCACGCGAAGCGAGTCCCACTGTGCCCAATAGGCTTTGACAACAGGGCTTTGGTCAGAAATGTCGTTCCAGTCAAGTTTCGTGTTGTTCTCTTTCCATTTGAGAATCGGTCCGATGTCTGTATCCTTCTTTTGAGCAGACCTCAATTCTTCCTTGTTCCATCCGAATATGGGTTCCATTCTCATCCGCTGAGTCTTGGTCTCTACTTTCCGCCAGCAATTCCATTGGGGGTTTTCTACCTGATGTCCAATTCGGTATTGATAAGTCTGCGGTTTTACTCTACAGCTCGCGGATTGATTTTCTTGGACTTCACAACGTCGACAAGCAGTTTCAGTTTTAATTGGTGGCAACCGGCATTGTTGCTGTAAGTGCCCCGTCTTATTACAATTCCAACATCTGGCAAGTCCGTTCCGCTGGTTCCTTTGTAGCTTAACTCCTGGGCATGATCCAGCCTCGAATATGGCTTCTCTTTGACAATGTACCATTTGAGAAGCTTGCTCAGATGCTTCCATCATTAATACAAACTCTAGAGTTTCAGAAAGAGTTCGTGTTCTAGCAGTTCGCACAGATCTCTGAAGATGTTTGTCAGAAATGGCACAAACGAAGGACTCAACAGCCAAATGGTTGATGATTTCTTCTCCAGCATCCGGGTATGCCAGGTGAACCAGTCTTTCGACGTCTGCTTGGAGTTGCTGTAGACTTTCACCCCTTTTCTGGACTCTGTTATTGAGTTGGACTCGGAAGACTTCTTTCAAGTGGCTATCACCAAAGCGTTTATCTATAGCTGCCACGAGAGAACTGAAATCGTAGCTCTTACCAGCTGGAACAATTTGTAGTAATTCAGCTGCTGGTCCTCTAAGAGCAAGAGTCAGTGCTATGTATTTGTCTTCGTCATCCCAGCCATTTGCTGTCGCAGCTGCCCCGAATTGTCTCCTGTAAACTGACCAAGACGACTGTCCGTCGAATGTTGGTGGTTGTACTTCTCTTTGCTTTAGACAATCTCCACAAGTTTTTCGTAGCTCCATTTTCCGCATCTGGTCTAGTTCCTTAGCCATGTTTTCGATTCGTTTCTCCAAAGTGGCAAGCTGACTTTCGCATTAACTCTCAAGCTTGGAAAATCGTTTCTCAACACATTCAATGCGTTTTTCTAGGCCACAAACATTTTTCTCAATGTTACCCAATTTGCTTTCTAGAATGTTTTTCTGGCCTTCCAAAACATTCTGTTGCTCCTCAAGTCTTTCGAGAATATTCTGTTGTTCCTTCTTTTGCTCGTTTCGTTGCTCTTCCAGATTCTTTTGTTGTACTTTGAGTCTTTCGAGAACATTCTGCTGTTCCTTCTTTTGCTCGTTTCGTTGCTCTTCAATCATTTTCTTTTGTTCGTTTCTTTGTTCTAATAAAAGCTTCATTATACTAGAAAAATCTACATTTTCACTTACTTCCTCTTCTTCCACTTCTGTTTCAAAAACAAAAGTGTTTACGTCTTCCCCTTGCTGTTCCAAATAGTTACGCAAGCGCAGGACGAGCTCATTTTTCGATCCCGCTCTGGAAAGATTTCGCTTACCTAACTCACTTTTAAGCTCAATGCAGTTGAGCTCTTCTAACAACTTACCCATTTTCACTGTATATAATTATTATTTCTCTTTTTTTACTTTTTTTTTTTACACTTTACTAGTCAAATAAGTTTTATTTACACTTCTGACACCAATGTAACGTGCGCTTAGTTCGCAAAAATAAAACTCTACCTTTCAATTTAATTCTACCACTTTTATTTTGCATCTACTTTCGATATACACTTTATTCGAACTCAACTCAATTACGTTTATTCAATATTCACACTATCACTTTCTAAATAAAACTGACTTCTGGTTGCGTCAGCTCCCTCTTTATATAGAAGTGTGAAACATCGAGAGATTTCTAGTAGTTTTTCTTTGAACCATGATGTCTAGACAAGTTCCCCTCCCGTTATTTTTCTGCACACACACACACTCACTCACAAACAACGTCTGCCATTAAAACACTCCATTATAGCGTTGCCAGCACTTGTGTTTTCGGTTTAACGTTTTCAATTAGGAAATCAGCATGAAATGTTGGGTGCACATTACAGTATTTAGCAGACATTCGCTAGTTCGTGCAACGCAGTCGTGTACATTTTTTAACTTTGTTTCAAAGTTTTACTACTAGTCTTTAGTTGATGACTTATATGTGTATTTTTTATTTATTTTATTCTTGTTTCATGTTGTGAATGAGCTGAGGGTGGATAGTGTGGGTACTTATATTTTTGAAAATACATATCCGGGTTTTGGTGAATGCCCAAAATCGCAATTCCGTTTCTACTTTATTTTTGATAAAGAAGGAACTTTTTTGCTTCTAAGAATTCTTTGAATTGAATAAAAAAAAGTGTCCATAGAAACTGATCATCATTTTATCACACAGTGTAGTTTTCTTAAAATTTTGTTTTGCTGATCTTTAGATACAGTTTGAATTGAAATATTATATCAAAGTATTCGTGCTTATTTTTATTTTATTCGCGCTAATGCAAAAATTTCAGCTCATTCAATAAACTCAAAAATTTTGTGTTAACCCAAAAAATCGTTCTATAAATACTAGTTATGCAAGGTAATTATTCATATTTAGGTAGGTACCTTGGTATATGTATATTGCAGTTATTTTGAAGGAATTCCTGTTTTTGCAAACAAGTACGCAGAGTTTGGAAGGGGGAGGGTGTGTTGATACGGACACTACTAAGTTTCCAATTTTGCAGTGATCAGAAGGATTATATTTATTACGTCGTTCAATACCACCATCATTATTAAAAAATTAACCCAGAACAGTGTGAAAACAAAATACCCTACAAACCAACCAAAACACAAAATTTTAAACTTTGTTCGGCTTAGACTCGGCCACACCTCAGCAACTCATAAACACTTGCTCACTAAAAACAACCCGCTTATCTGCACTTCATCTAACAAAACTCTAAATATCTCTCATCTTCTTGAAAACTGCCAAATGTGAAAACCTGCTATATAAGCCGTCTCTCAAAACAAACCAATAGGTATATGAAATACTACAAAATCTAAACTCTTAACATGATAATAAATTATAATAATAAAAATAATTTATTATTATCTATGCATTAATATACCTTGGGATGAATTTGGATGCAAGGCTAAAATGAAAAGAGCATATCAAAAAGAAAAGGGAAGAGCTCAACTTGAAATATAGAAAAATGTACCGGTTACTCGGTAGAAATTCTGACTTATCTGTCGAAAATAAAGTAATGCTTTATAAAAAAGTCCTTAGACCTGTTTGAACCTGTGGAATCCAATTATGGGGCTGTACAAGGAAAACAAATACTGAAATCATCCAAAAGTTCCAAAACAAAGTCCTTCGTGGAATAGTAAATGCACCATGGTTTATAAGAAATGACGATTTACATCGTGACCTACAAATAGAAAAAAAGAAAAAAAAAAAAAAATTTTCGGAGATTAAGAAGAACCTAGCCACACGAGCTAATGGTCTAAAAGTCATGGGAAGCATTAAAAGTTTAAGCTTCCCTTAAAGCGATTATATTATTAAGAAGTTCATAGATTGGTTCTGATTACGATGAGTTTTTAGTGAGGTAAGAATCCCACACTACTTGGAATCGAATACTGCCAAGTGTCTTTTGAAGATTTCCTCCTGACAAAAAAAAAATAAAAAATTACCTAATATATTTTTTAAAGGGGTCATCCCAGGTAATGAACTCAAGAAATCGATTTTTTGTTCATTACTGCTTTCTTAACATGTCAAGAATACGGTAAGTAATTTTTAAAAATTCGAAATCGTTTTAAAGAAACAGTAGTTATAAAAAAATGTTTCATACCTTCATAATTATAAGCGGACCTAAAACCTTAACCCCGTTTTGCTCCAAGCTATGTTTTTCAAACTTTCCTTCATCGTAGGTATGTATCTCAAAAACAGTTTGCCGAATAACTTATCATAAACATTATGAGAAAGAAAAGTTTAAATATGAATTTAATAAGGGTGATTTATCATTCGATTACATTAGTACATTTGATTGGCATTGTATTTTTGAAAATGAAAGTCTATTGGATGCTTATAACTTTCTAAGTAGTTCCTTACATGAAGCTATTGACGTTTTGTACCTAAAGTTGTCATTCGAAAGAATTCTAAACCATCCTGGTTCAATAAAAGACTATGCAACTTATCGAACAAAAAAAATAAAGCCTATAAAATCTTTCGAAAATCTAATAATAATATTTCTTTTCTAAATAATTATCTGCGGCTTCAGAAGGAATTCGATGTACTAAAAAATTTTCTCTATAAAGATTATATTTATCGCACTGAAATGGATCTAAAGAAAAACAGCAAACGTTTTTGGTGCTTCGTAAATAGTAAAAGAGGTTCAAATGGTATTCCCAGCAGCATGCACTACGCAGGGAAGAATTCAAGTGACCCTATTGAAATAAATAATATGTTTTCAAATTTTTTTCAGTCGGTTTATTCTTCTTCAAACACACCTCCAAATTTTTCTCCAACCACCCCAGTAAATCAAGTCAATATCAGTTCCTTAATCTTAAGTAACTTAGATGTTGAAAGATCCCTATGTGAAGCTAATTATGATAAACAACCGGGTCCTGATGGTTTTCCTCCAATTCTCTTAAAATCATGTTTTACCGCTCTTTCTGAACCATTAACTCGACTGTTTAATGAATCTCTGAAAACGGGCCATTTTTTGAGTGATTGGAAAGTCTCCTATATTATTTACAGCAAATTGACTTTCATGACCAAAGATATCATTTCCCCGTTTCAACATGGTTTCGTCTCTGGAAGATCTACAGTTACTAATTTAACAATTCTTTGTAATGAGGTTATAAGTAACCTTTCAGTCTGATGTTATCTACACAGATTTCTCTAAAGCCTTTGACAGAGTTAATCACTATATCTTAGTAGCTAAACTATCTGCATTAGGCTTTCATTCGAGCTTCCTGCTATGGTTAGAATCATATCTGGTAGGTCGAACCCAATACGTCAACTTAAATTCAGCTATATCTCTTCCAATATCTGTCACCTCTGGTGTTCCTCAAGGAAGCCACCTAGGACCTTTGCTCTTTCTTCTTTTTGTTAATGATATCCCTCAAACCATTGAATCGTCTCTCTGTCTTATGTTTGCAGATGATATCAAGTTACTAAAATGTATTAGAACGGCATCTGATCGAGTTCTACTTCAAAACGATTTAGATAGGTTACTTTGCTGGTGTTCTGCACACCAATTACATCTTAACGTGTCTAAATGTGATTATATAACCTTTCGTCGTGGCTTTGAATTGTCAGATTTTATCTATTCAATAAACGGAATCAATCTTCAAATGGTTTCCAAAAAAAAGGATTTAGGAGTCATCTTTGATTCCAAACTAACTTTTTCTTTGCATATCGACTTTATTGTAGCTTAAGCTAACTCTTTACTTGGTTTTATATCCCGAAATTCCAAAGAATTTTCGGATCCTTTCACTCTCAAGGCGTTATATTATTGCTATGTTAGACCCGTACTTGAATATGGTTGTGTGGTATGGAACCCATACTATGCTGTTCATTCTAATCGAGTTGAAAGCATCCAAAAACGTTTTACTAGAACAGCAATATATAGGCTTAATTGGAATATTCGAATGCCTTCTTATGGTACAAGATGTAACCTTCTTGACCTTCAACAACTTAAAACTCGAAGACGATACTGTGAGATAGTTTTTATTCGCGATATTCTTGCTTATCGAATTGATTGCTCCTTTCTACTTTCGTTGGTAAAAATAAATGTTCCTATAAGAGGGCTGCGAGTACATAGATTATTTTTTGAACCTTTTCATAGAGTAAACTATGGACTCAATGAACCGATAACACGGTGCTTGAAACAAGCAAATATAGTAAGCAGTCATATTGACTTTCTAAATAATATTAGTCGTGACGTATTTAAAAAAAATGTGATGTATCAATTAATTATTCTTTATCCTGGTGGTTAGTCTGTAACCGCCGTATTAATAATCGCGGAATAGCTGCGTTCCATGGATTAAGTGGAAAATGGTATAATGGTAGCTTTAATTAAATGGAAAATGGTATAATGGTAACTTAATCCATGGAATAAGGCTATTCCGCGTTTATTAATACGGCGGTAAGTATTTATCTAATTATAAAGCAAAGCATGCAGCTTCATATTCTCAATTAGTCTATAAGAATATATATTAGTAACCTTTTATATAGTCTGCTTGATGAATAAATAAATAAATAAATAAATAAATAAATAAATAAAAACTTGAAATTTGAAAGGTCACTCAGCAAATGTAAACGTATGGAACTATTATCAATCAAAAATGCCCAAATTTACGATTTTCTTATAGCAAAAAACAAGAAAACAAAGTCAAAATTCGTAACTTTCAAATATCTACCAAAAGTCCAACTAAGACAAGAAACTGACCTACATTAACATCACAAAAAAAATCAGCTTTTCCTCACCGCCACCGCACTAAGGAGCATTTTGCTTTCAAAATCGGACAAAAATATTTTGAGTTATTTTCAGATTGGAAATGAACGAAAATACATGGAAAAGCTTATTAAAAGTAATTTTAGTAAAAATAAGTACATATTTGAAAAAAAAAAAAAATATATTTTATTTTTTTTCATCCATTAATGAATCGTCGTTATTTGGTTCGGGCTTGAAAAGGTCTATTGTTTCTTTCAAAAATGATGATTTTTCGTCAATTTTTCTAGCTGGGCTTTCTTTAAAAAGCATAAAAAGCGATTTTTGAGACATCTCCATAACATTAGATGACAAACCTGCGACAAAATGAAAATTGTTTACAAAATTGACCTATGCACTTTAAAGTCCTTTTATTCAAAGTCGTGGAAAGATGTGGAAAATGTTTTTACTGTTATAGCAGGGTAATATCCTACAGAATACTATAAAAAAAAAATTTTTACTCGATCTTGCTCGACACTATAACATAAACCCCTTTTTTGTCAAAGAAAAAAAAAAGTTTAGATGATGGGCCTAAATGTTATAATTTTGCTAACAAAGTCTTAAAGTTTTGGTTTTTAAATTAAGTACATACCTTGATCCAAAGGATCTATAACTCAAACTTGTCACTTTAACTCCAAAAAACATATAACTCGTAACTTAAAGTTAACAAGAAATAGAGCGTATCGAAAATGTAGGCGTGCTTTCTGAAAGATTTCTAGATTCCGACTAACTGTATAGCCTTTCCTTTCCCTTTCCCGGATAGTACGTTAACTTAGCTACAAAATAACTATGGTCATGGTGTCATTAGCTACATTTGGATTTTTTTTACTTTTGTCCGATTTTGAAAGCAAAATGCTCCTTAGTGCACCGTAAAAAACCAAGTGAAGAAATATCGACCCTTCAATATCTTCGTTTGCACTTCCAGCAAACTGACAAAAAAAATTACCTAGTTTTCTTGACTTGACTCAATATAGATATACATACATATATTTCAACCCATCCGAAAATAAGAAATCATAAAAAAAATTATCATTCGGACATTTATATCTTCTTCAGTGTGCCTTGCTATTATCTGTTTTCCTTATATGCCTACTAGCACAGAGCATGCTCGTATAATCAGGGCCGGACTTAGATTTGTGCCGCCCTGGGGCATTGATGAAAGTCATAAAATTTTATTTTAATAGTTTTGATATCCTATTATTTAAGAATAAGAATAGCTAATTGATTGCAGGAAATTTATTATGTATTATATATATATCTTTTTTTTTTTTTTTTTTTTTTTTTTTTTTTTTTTTTTTTTTTTTTTTTACTAAAAACCCACTGGGTGGGGTGACCCTTGTAGAATACACATAATTAAATTTTAATTTTTTTTTGTTTTTTTTTTTATATAATGCAAAAATTGATATCAAAAACACTAAGCAACAATAACAGATGTAGTAAAAAATTTTAAATGTGAAAATTAACCCAAAACATCAAAAATATAAGACTCCAGAGCAAGATAGTCTAAGGAAAGAAGTCACATTTTAACGCTTTTAAAAAACTTTTCAGGTATAGTTATAGTCCTTATTGATTGAGAAAGAATGTCTCAGAATAAACAACCGATGAGACATAATAGAGAAAAAGTTACGATAAGCAGTGGTACGGAAAAAAGGAACAGATAAAAAGTTTGAAAGGTTTCCACGAAGATTGTATCTCGAAATTAAACGAAAATTGAGATTGCCAGACATCATATAAAAAGTTTTTAGCACCTTGAAACAGTATAAATGACGAACTGGAAGTATCTTAAGAGCACAGAACAAAGGAAAACTAGAGAACATTTGGTTTTCTAACTATAAGACATTACGCTGACTCCTTGACATGTGGTAGCCCTGCCTAGTAATTAGCAAAGAACAAAACCGTAAAAAAAATGTTTTTATTGTAGTCCAAATTTCTTTTGATTGCCACTTTTTTGGAAAAGTTTCATCTCGCCAAAGGTATTGTATTGGCATCAAACAAAACATGTTAAATGGGACATAAGTCCAAACATTTCTTTTATGGACTTATGCTCCACCGCTGTGGGACCATAGGTCCATAATCCAGTTTTGGACTAATGTCCCACTAAAGTGGGACACAAGTCCATAATGGACATATGTCCCGAGGAGTTATGTCCCTGCGCCATACAGAGCTTATTGCAGATTACGGAGTTATCCACAACCAAAACAGTAGGTTTCTTAGAAACAGAAGTTTTGTTCAATATGCTGTTTACAACACGCCATTCATTTTTTATATTACCTTTTACAGAGTTGAATCGGTACGGTAATAGGTGTCTCTGCATATAGGAATCTCTTTTTTTAATTCACAACATAACTTCTTATACTTCTTTTATAATAGTTGGTTACCAGGATTCTTTTTGCATTTTAATCTAAGCTTATTTTTTGTTGCAACCTTATTTAAAATTGATCTGGATATCCAGGGTCTTAGATGCTTAACAAGTCTTTTGGGTGATACAAGAAAATGGGCACGACTGGGTCGCACTAACTTGCGATTGTGTTCTAAATACGATATCAAAATGTAAGGGCTGAGTTAAAGGTTTTGGTATTATCTAGATCTTCATAATATATTTTGTGGTACAGGGTTGCCAACTACACATTAATTATGAAAATTGAATTAAATCACGCAAAATAATAAAAAAATTAAATTAAATATTCCAAAGGTTTCAAGCCAAAATCTAAAGACGCCATTTTTTTTCAATCGCTAATACAAATGAATGATGAAAATTTAATCAAAATCGTTGGACCAGTTTTTCCAAAAAACGGTTTTTTATTTTTCACTTTTTTTTAAAAACTGGTTTTTAAAAGTCGAGTATGCAAAGATTTATATCTTGATAGAAGTTATTTTGACAAAAAATTTAAAAAAAAAATCAAAGTTACACTTTTGAAGTTATTTCTAAAAATCAAAATTTAAAAAAAAAAAAAATTATAAAAATTTCCAAAACTAAATTTTTTAAATATTGATATGCAGTCTTTCTTTAACAGTTTACAACTTCTTAAATCAAAAATTTAGTCAAGATCGTGTAAGCCATTAACAAGAAAGTCGGTTTTGAAAAAAAAAACGGTACTATTGGAGGTACCGTTTTTAGCCTTTTTCCCAATTTTTTTTTTACATCATAAGAAAGATAATTAAAAATTAATCTCTCACACAAAATTTTATCGAAATCGTTGGAGCCGTTTTCGAGAAAAATAAGTATTATCATATCGGTTGTATGGCAGGTACCGTTATTTCAAGACCTAGAGACTCAATTCCAAAAACCCCTCTGAAGAAAATCGGTCTATTAGTTCAGGCTGTAGATCCATATACAGACAGATAGACAGACACACACACAGACAGACAGACAGAATTGCAGGACCCACTTTTTTCGTATTCTCTATCATCGTAATGTCATAATTAATTGTTATCGCAAAATTTTTTTTCTGCACGATTGCAAGACTTGCCTTTTAGTACCTATAATCGCAAGTAAAAGGAGGCGGACGCTATATGTTTCTTCAAAGAGTCGATGAAAATTGAGTATGTAGCAGATGGATCGCTGGAAGCATACACATCTTCCCAAAACTCGAAGCATAAACCATTTCTAAGTTTAGCAAAGTCAATTTTTGCTTTTCTTTCAACTGACCTAGGAGGATTACAACATCTCGTTTTAGAAATATCAAAAACAAGTCCGGTCATGCAGTGATCTGTAATTTTAAAATCGAAAACACATTTCTCGCACTCCTTAAGATTAAAATTACTTAGACGACCATAAATATGGTCTAGACAGCTCCCGGAGGCTGGCCTAGTAGGTTCAAAGATGAAGCACGTAAGACCATGAGAAGCGAGTAGTATCAAGTAATTGGCAATGTTATCGTTACCATCCAAAATGTGTACATTGAAATCACCTACAATAATAAAATTCTTTGAGTTTTCCCTAGCCAAGAAGTCAGTGAATTCACTTATAAAGTTCACAACACTAAACATATGTAATCTGTAAACACAAAAAAATACGTACGTAACCTGATCAATTTCCACGGAAACCTTTAAAACATCAGCACTAAGTAAATTAACGCACAAGACTTCAATAATAACGTGGTTATCTTTGACAAAAAAACCAACTCCGCCTGCAGCATGATTTTCATTAGTTTTTGAATAAAACTTAAAGCCCGGTATAAAATAATCATTTTCCTCAAACTCATATATCCAAATTTCAGACAAAAAAACTATATCTGGAACTCAAGCAAAAGAATCTATATGCGTAACAAGTGAAGAAAAATTTTCTCTCATACTTCTAATGATCTGGTGAATTAAAAAAAACTTATCATTACAAAAGGAACTATCTGTTAGCCCATTATCACAGTTGGAAGTACATACATTAGGAGAAGAATAGTCATCAATTAAATCTATATCAAAATTCATGATTCAAAACAAAGTAGGATTTGCAAAGCACTAAATGACTGCAAGATCATTAAATGACTTAATAGAGATGACTCTTCCCCCCTCAACCTTTCTTATAAGAATTTGATTATTAGAAAACCATACATATTTTCCGCCTGTCTTCTTCATTGCCTCTTTTGTTTTCATCAAGAGCGCCTGCGTATACACTGCCAACCACTAGGATGAGGCCACAAATTTTGCGATCGATTTTCGCTTTTTATACCTGGTGGAAGGTTTGTACCCGGAAAAGTTTATTACCAGTTAATAGGTACGCATTTTCCCATTACAAATTCATAAATTTAAAGGGTTTATTCGAAACGACTGTTGGAATCTCCCAAGATCAATTAATGAGGTACTGAAAATAGGTATAAAAAGGTGCTCAACTAGGATGAGGCCACATGCAAAATTTTTAAAAAAAAAAAGGATGAAATGTTTTACATTTTATGGTTTAATAATATTTACTAATAACGTTTTATTACATTAGTAATGAGTATGTCCGCCATTTTTGGATATAACCTCTATTAGACGGTTTGGAATAGAATCATATAGTGTTTTTTTAAATAATCGTATGAATTTTGTGCCCAGGCAGAGGCACTACGAATAGCATCACTTAAGTTGTCCTTTTTTTCAAATTATCTACTGCCTTCATAAACTTTACGAGATAGCCATGACCAAACGTTTACAATAATGTTTAAGTCCGGTGAATATGGCGGCCATGACAAAAGTTCCACGCCTTCTGATTGGATCCAGCTTTTGACAACCCTGCTAGTGTGGAGTGGGGCATTGTCTTGTTGAAAAATCCAAGTCAGAGGTCCAAAAATGTTTTTCATTTTTGGAAATGCCCCTTCCAGCAAACATTTGTAGCTATTTCCGTTCATTGTTGTTGACAAAATCTCCAATTTGATCGTGCCATAGTAGGTAATAGCTCCCCACACCATTACACCTGATGTACGGCTATGATGTCTTGCCAAAATAAGCTCATCTATTCTAATGTCATGAAAATAGAAGTTGTGACTATCAGGACCGTCAAGGTTAAACTTTTTTTCATCCAAAAAGGCAACGCGTTTCCATTGACTGCTCCAAGCAACATGCTGTCTTGCTAAGTTCATGCGATGCTCCTTGTGTACTGGCTTTAAAACTGGTTTCTTTTTTAGTTTCCTCCTTTGAATAGTATGGGTGAAACTCCGCTTTTGGCCCGTATCATAGTCGCTGGTGGAGTAGAATTTGAGCCAAGTCGTAGAATCGACCAATTTTCTCTTGGTGTTGTGGCTTTTCCCGTCCATCCTTTTTGATTTTCCCCATAGTTAAGGGGATCATCTTTACGACAGATTATTCTAACGACATATTTCTGCAATACCAAAAGTGGTTGTATTTTGTTACGATATACATCACCCCAGCAAGCAATTCCGTATTGTAACTTAGAATGGAAAATACCATAATAAATGTCATTAACAGTTTAGTTGAGCATACATTACGCAAATAATAAAAATGTCGCAGTGTACACCGAAAATACTTCATCAGGGATTCAGCATGATTGGCAAAACTCATCACTACAGTTCAAATCACTATAAAAAGAGGGAGGAGAGAAACCAGACGAACAGTGGCAAGTAAACAGTTTGAATCTACAACATTCAGGAGCATGGAAGAAAAAATTTGCATTCAACATGGTAGATGAAGATAAACTGTAAAACATTATCTTGGTCTTAGAGCTTATTACTAAATTATGTTCATAGAACCAGAGTCGCAATAGGTCTAAGTCCCAATTAATATTGTAAACGAGGTCTTAAGGACTATAAGTGCCGTACGAGAACGCAATGTCATCAGCAAAAGCAGTTGGTAAACCTTTGAAACTAAGAGCAAAAAGCGAATTGATGTAAACTAAAAATAGAATTGGACCCAGTACAGAACCCTGTGATACACCCAAATTAAGAAACCTTACGTCACTTCTTGTATCATCCATTTTCACTCTTTGCGACCTGTTATCAAGGTAAGACCTGAACCAGTGAAGCATGAAACCCCTAAAACCAGCTTTCTCCAGCTTCCCTAGCAATATATTGTGGTTGACCATATCAAATGCTTTTGTGATGTCAACAAATAGGCCAGCTACACATTTTTTCTCGTCTAGTTGTGACATTGTTAATGAACAAAATTGTAAGAGAGCATCTTCCGTCGATTTGCCCTTTAAAAAACCAAATTGAGCTGGATTGAAAAACTTGGTTTTATCTAAAAAATTCTACTTTTCATAAGTTTTTCAAAATTTTACTGAAGACAGAAAGAAGTGAGATGGGCCTATAATTACTAATTTCAGTAGGAGAACCCTTTTTGAATAACGGTAAAACATCTGCACACTTTAGCTCTTCTGGAAACACACCCTCAAATACGCAGCGATTAAATATATACATATGCTAATACATCTACCAGGTAATACGCAATATATTTGAGTACATAACTAGAAATACCATCAGCTCCACGCGAAGACGGTTTAGGCAAGTTTCCAATATCTTTCAGTATTTCGAGAGAAGATAAAGGCTGAAAAACGAAACTCCTATTTTGGATATTCTCAGAGCGTTGACATATAGAAAGACAACTACAACACGTTTGATGGTTATGATTCGGTCCAATATTTAAGCCAATATTAGAGAAATTGCAATTGAAAGCATCAGCTATACAGAGCGGCGCAGGGACATAAATCCTCGGGTCATAAGTCCATTATGGGCTTGTTTCCCACTTCAGTGGGACATAAGTCCAAAACTGGATAATAAGTAGATTATGGACTTATGTCCCACCAATATGGGACATAAGTCCACATTTTTTTTATTTTAGCTGAGACATAAGTTCACAATTTGCATAGAATCTCAATTTTTCGATAATTAATAGTAAATAAAAAGCCTTATGAAATACAGTTAGAAAACCAAAGGTTGTTAGAATACCGCCGCTCTTCAAATTTATAAGCCAAAAACTATTTATTTTATTAAAACTTATTTAACCCCCTGAAAAATCAAATTTTCGTTCAGTAAAATATAAAAAAAAAAACTCCTAGCATTCTTTATTATAATTGAGTACAATGGCTTGGGTAGTTTTGCAACAAAGTTATTTATTGTTTTTCTCTTTATCCTCGTGCATCGAAAAATTTCAAAAATGCAAACAGTTGTTGGTATTAGATATTGCCTATTCAGAAAATGTAAGCAAAATCAAACGAATATGAAATATTGAAAGAAGCATAAAAAATTGGAGGAAAAAAAAGAAAGCAGGGAAAGGAAAAAGAAAAAAGCGAAACAAAATCATTCTGCTTTCTTTTGTTTTAATCAAACAGAAAAAGATTGAATAAAATTAGAGAAAAACAATAGAAAGCGGAATAAGTTTTTGTTTCTGAGAACTAAGAAAAATAAAAGTGAAAATCGCGCGATTTTTTAATTTTAATTTCTCAAATTCTCAAAAATTAAAATTTTTTTAGATTTCTTTTTTAAACAAAGAAATTTTACTAGCTTCTTAAAATAAAATATTATCTCAAAATTCCGGAAAATCATATCTCTACTTTGCGAATTTTAACTTTTATTTTTCTTAGTTCTCAGAAACAAAAACTTATTCCGCTTTCTATTGTCTTTCTCTAATTTTATTCAATCTTTTTCTTTTTGAGGAAAACAAAAGAAAGCAGAATGATATTGTTTCACTTTTTTCTTTTTCCTTTCTCTACTACATTAACATTTTTCTACAGTTTTTTTAATTATAAATTCGAAGAGCGAAAGGCGGTATTCTAATAACATTTGGTTTTCTAACTATAAGACATTACGCTGACTCCTTGACATGTGGTAGCCCTGCCTAGTAATTAGCAAAGAACAAACCCGTAAAAAAAACGTTTTTATTGTAGTCCAAATTTCTTTTGATTGCCACTTTTTTGGAAAAGTTTCATCTCGCCAAAGGTATTGTATTGGCATCAAACAAAACATGTTAAATGGGACATAAGTCCAAACATTTCTTTTATGGACTTATGCTCCACTGCTGTGGGACATAGGTCCATAATCCAGTTTTGGACTAATGTCCCACTAAAGTGGGACACAAGTCCATAATGGACATACAGTTGCGGTCAAAATAATAGTAGTGCGAGTAAAAGCATTGCACAGATTGGTATTTTTCGACTTTGTATTGCGTTGATAGTGAAAAACCGCTACACTTCAATTGTTTTATATGGTGGAAAAGGATCTCGTCAATATGTAAGAAGACCTCCTAACACCAAATATAATCCACGCTTTACAATCATAATGGTATGAGCATGTTTTTTTTTTCTACGGAGTGGGACCCATAAACCGGATTGAAGGCATTATGGATCAGCATCTCTATGTTAGGATAATGCAGGAAGAAATGCTACCGTATACTGAAATTGAAATGCCACTGAAATGGGTCTTTCAGCAAGAAGCAATGGTTCCAGGAATGTAGAGTAGATGTGATAGAGTGGCGCGCATAGTCTCCGGACCTTAATCCCATCGAAAACCTGTGGTGCGATGTAAAAAAATATGTTTCTAGATTCAAACCAAGCAACAACACAGGCCTTTGGGAAGCTTTACAGCAATCATGGAGTTCGATAAGCAAGGAAGATGTGGAAAACTGATAAACTCTATTCAACGTCGTTGTACTGCTGTTATAGCTAACAAGGGACATGCACACAGAAAAAAACACCCATGTAAGATTAACATGAAAAAATGTTGTTTTAAGCTCATTCTGTCATTTCACTTCAAATGTTGATTTGCCATTTTTTCAATTTAAAACAACATTTTTAGCTTTTGGTTCAACTTAATTTTAGTTTGATTTAACGTTTTTAAATGTTTAATTTTAATCTTACCATAAAAAATGTAATTTTAACATGATTTCCAAGTTGAAATATTATTATTGATTTAAAAATTAACATTTAGTCGTGAATCTACATCAGATGACCTTGAATCAAAGTATAATGATTTTGAAATAAAATCTTTTCGTGTTAATTCAACAGTTCAATCATTTTTAATTTCTGCGTTGTTTTCCCTTTTTTTGTTAGCTTGTCTGCCTTTTAGAATTTATTTCATGATTACAACATTCGCGTAAAATCAACATTCAATTCGTGTTGAAGTGTTAGTGAGCGATGTTCAAATTACATTAAATACCATCATATTCCGTTATTTGATTTCAAACACATGCATTTTCTCCATATATCTTCTCTTCATTCGCGTTGCAGTGTCTGTTCTTATTGTGGGTAGTAAACAGTGAAAAATATAATTTGAAAGTGCTTTGACTAATAAAATTAAATAATCATTATTACAATATCTATACATTTATTTGGTGAAGAACAGAAACTCTCCTTTATTTTTTCTTTTTCGTTTTGTGAGTGTGTCTGCCTTCCCAGAATTTAACGCGTTGCTGTGTGTTGTTCCTATTATAGGAGTCGGATATATATAATATGGCTGAACAAAGTGAAAACATTGATTTTTTAAACGCGCATAATAACAATATTAATTTATTAATCGCATCACCTTCACCTTCGACATCAACATCTTATATTCATTCAACAGTTGGAACTTCTCCAACCCAATTATCCAAGGTAAAGTATACAAATATATAAATGTTCTATACCGTACCGTTTTTAATTTTTTAGAAACTTGAAATTCTGCTTCAAGAAAGCCTAAGAGGCAAATTAGTTCTTGAGTTTTCTAAGACCAACGGCCATCTTACAAATTCTTTTCGAATCGATTTGATTAACATTATTGTTGAGGATATAATTTACCACAACGTTAAACTTTCACCCAGAGATTTCCCGCCGATCGTTGAAGAAATTGTAGAACTGTTCCCAAACGAAATTAAGGTAATAAATGTACATATATATTTAAAAAAATTCGATGGAAATATATAAGATTTTGTACTTTGCTATAATGTCTACTAATATATTTGTTGTATGTTGTAAAATGAAATTCAAGATTTTTGATAATCACTTTCAGTCGTATGAAATAGGCTTATTAGAAGAAAATTTTATATTAAAAGAACTAAAGGAATTTACAAGCCCACCAATGAACTTGTTTCCAAACAATAATGGGAAATTATACTTTAGAAATAAGTGTTTATAATTATTTTTATGACAGTGATAAATAAAATGCTAACAAAAAATAAATAAAATAAATAAAAACTTAAACCAATTTGAACTTTCTTTCAATTATATAATCATTATCATATATTATAATAACAATTTTCATTGAAAGACTTTAGGTAAAAGTTGTAAGTATACATTACATTGGGTCAAGAAAAAGATTTTAAGATTTTCGCATAGTAATATTTTTGCGATTGTTGTTGTATTTCGAACCACCCTAACGACCAGCATTATAACTGCAATATAATGTTATTTTACTTGAGGGAAGTGTTAATTCAACGTGAAGCTCAATATAATTTGAAAGTGGGAACCATTACGTTTTAAGGACGTTTTCGTGTTCATTCATTAACGGAAGCGATTGTTTTTAAGGGAATCATCGTATTAATTCATAGCGAAGTTAATGTTATTTCAACAACAAATTAACCACTTCAACAGGATTGTTCACTTTGTTTTAATACGGGAATCGAGTTGATTCAAGATGAAATGAGAATCATTTTCACATGTGAATAGATTTATTTCAAAACAAATTATGAGTTGATTCAAAAATGTATTCATGTCACTTTAAGCTTAATTCATGTTATTTTTACAACAATTTTAAGCTCATCTTTCAAACTCGTAAGCATGTTAAATCAACGAGAAACGGTAAGAAAGCAAAACCATAGCTAAAAAATGTTGAAATATGCTTGTTTTTTTTGATTTTACGTTGTTATTTTTCTGTGTGTGTAACTAAATACTAATTAAAAGTACGAACAATAAGCCACATATGGTAATAAAAACTTTGACCTAATTTTTCGATTTCGTAACATTTCAAGGTAGATTTTCCTAATACTACTATTTTTTTGACCGCTGAATTTCAACATCTGTTCAATAAACTTGCAACTATCGGATAATAATATTAAACTGATGTTTTTTTTTTTTTTGTAAATAAAAGCTTAAAACACCACTTTGAAAACCACGTTATTGGTTTTTTAAATTAGAATTTACTGATCCGTTTTTTTCAATTTTGTTGTTTCAGAAGCTCTATACTACTATTATTTTGACCGCAGCTGTATGTCCCGAGGAGTTATGTCCCTGCGCCATACAGAGCTTATTGCAGATTACGGAGTTATCCACAACCAAAACAGTAGGTTTCTTAGAAACAGAAGTTTTGTTCAATATGCTGTTTACAACACGCCATTCATTTTTTATATTACCTTTTACAGAGTTGAATCGGTACGGTAATAGGTGTCTCTGCATATAGGAATCTCTTTTTTTTAATTCACAACATAACTTCTTATACTTCTTTTATAATAGTTGGTTACCAGGATTCTTTTTGCATTTTAATCTAAGCTTATTTTTTGTTGCAACCTTATTTACAATTGATCTGGATATCCAGGGCCTTAGATGCTTAACAAGTCTTTTGGGTGATAAAAGAAAATGGGCACGACTGGGTCGCACTAACTTGCGATTGTGTTCTAAATACGATATCAAAATGTAAGGGCTGAGTTAAAGGTTTTGGTATTATCTAGATCTTCATAATATATTTTGTGGTACAGGGTTGCCAACTACACATTAATTATGAAAATTGAATTAAATCACGCAAAATAATAAAAAAATTAAATTAAATATTCCAAAGGTTTCAAGCCAAAATCTAAAGACGCCATTTTTTTTTCAATCGCTAATACAAATGAATGATGAAAATTTAATCAAAATCGTTGGACCAGTTTTTCCAAAAAACGGTTTTTTATTTTTCACTTTTTTTTAAAAACTGGTTTTTAAAAGTCGAGTATGCAAAGATTTATATCTTGATAGAAGTTATTTTGACAAAAAATAAAAAAAAAAATCAAAGTTACACTTTTGAAGTTATTTCTAAAAATCAAAATTTAAAAAAAAAAATTATAAAAATTTCCAAAACTAAATTTTTTAAATATTGATATGCAGTCTTTCTTTAACAGTTTACAAAATTTAGTCAAGATCGTGTAAGCCATTAACAAGAAAGTCGGTTTTGAAAAAAAAAACGGTACTATTGGAGGTACCGTTTTTAGCCTTTTTCCCAATTTTTTTTTTACATCATAAGAAAGATAATTAAAAATTTATCTCTCACACAAAATTTTATCGAAATCGTTGGAGCCGTTTTCGAGAAAAATAAGTATTATCATATCGGTTGTATGGCAGGTACCGTTATTTCAAGACCTAGAGACTCAATTCCAAAAACCCCTCTGAAGAAAATCGGTCTATTAGTTCAGGCTGTAGATCCATATACAGACAGATAGACAGACACACACACAGACAGACAGACAGAATTGCAGGACCCACTTTTTTCGTATTCTCTATCATCGTAATGTCATAATTAATTGTTATCTCAAAATTTATTTTCTGCACGATTGCAAGACTTGCCTTTTAGTACCTATAATCGCAAGTAAAAGGAGGCGGACGCTATATGTTTCTTCAAAGAGTCGATGAAAATTGAGTATGTAGCAGATGGATCGCTGGAAGCATACACATCTTCCCAAAACTCGAAGCATAAACCATTTCTAAGTTTAGCAAAGTCAATTTTTGCTTTTCTTTCAACTGACCTAGGAGGATTACAACATCTCGTTTTAGAAATGTCAAAAACAAGTCCGGTCATGCAGTGATCTGTAATTTTAAAATCGAAAACACATTTCTCGCACTCCTTAAGATTAAAATAACTTAGACGACCATAAATATGGTCTAGACAGCTCCCGGAGGTTGGCCTAGTAGGTTCAAAGATGAAGCACGTAAGACCATGAGAAGCGAGTAGTATCAAGTAATTGGCAATGTTATCGTTACCATCCAAAATGTGTACATTGAAATCACCTACAATAATAAAATTCTTTGAGTTTTCCCTAGCCAAGAAGTCAGTGAATTCACTTATAAAGTTCACAACACTAAACATAATGTAATCTGTAAACACAAAAAAATACGTACGTAACCTGATCAATTTCCACGGAAACCTTTAAAACATCAGCACTAAGTAAATTAACGCACAAGACTTCAATAATAACGTGGTTATCTTTGACAAAAAAACCAACTCCGCCTGCAGCATGATTTTCATTAGTTTTTGAATAAAACTTAAAGCCCGGTATAAAATAATCATTTTCCTCAAACTCATATATCCAAATTTCAGACAAAAAAACTATATCTGGAACGCAAGCAAAAGAATCTATATGCGTAACAAGTGAAGAAAAATTTTCTCTCATACTTCTAATGATCTGGTGAATTAAAAAAAACTTATCATTACAAAAGGAACTATCTGTTAGCACATTATCACAGTTGGAAGTACATACATTAGGGGAAGAATAGTCATCAATTAAATCTATATCAAAATTCATGATTCAAAACAAAGTACGATTTGCAAAGCACTAAATGACTGCAAGATCATTAAATGACTTAATAGAGATGACTCTTCCCCCCTCAACCTTTCTTATAAGAATTTGATTATTAGAAAACCATACATATTTTCCGCCTGTCTTCTTCATTGCCTCTTTTGTTTTCATCAAGAGCGCCTGCGTATACACTGCCAACCACTAGGATGAGGCCACAAATTTTGCGATCGATTTTCGCTTTTTATACCTGGTGGAAGGTTTGTACCCGGAAAAGTTTATTACCAGTTAATAGGTACGCATTTTCCCATTACAAATTCATAAATTTAAAGGGTTTATTCGAAACGACTGTTGGAATCTCCCAAGATCAATTAATGAGGTACTGAAAATAGGTATAAAAAGGTGCTCCACTAGGATAAGGCCACATGCAAAATTTTTAGAAAAAAAAAAGGATGAAATGTTTTACATTTTATGGTTTAATAATATTTACTAATAACGTTTTATTACATTAGTAATGAGTATGTCCGCCATTTTTGGATATAACCTCTATTAGACGGTTTGGAATAGAATCATATAGTTTTTTTTAAATAATCGTATGAATTTTGTGCCCAGGCAGAGGCACTACGAATAGCATCACTTAAGTTGTCCTTTTCTTCAAATTATCTACTGCCTTCATAAACTTTACGAGATAGCCATGACCAAACGTTTACAATAATGTTTAAGTCCGGTGAATATGGCGGCCATGACAAAAGTTCCACGCCTTCTGATTGGATCCAGCTTTTGACAACCCTGCTAGTGTGGAGTGGGGCATTGTCTTGTTGAAAAATCCAAGTCAGAGGTCCAAAAATGTTTTTCATTTTTGGAAATGCCCCTTCCAGCAAACATTTGTAGCTATTTCCGTTCATTGTTGTTGACAAAATCTCCAATTTGATCGTGCCATAGTAGGTAATAGCTCCCCACACCATTACACCTGATGTACGGCTATGATGTCTTGCCAAAATAAGCTCATCTATTCTAATGTCATGAAAATAGAAGTTGTGACTATCAGGACCGTCAAGGTTAAACTTTTTTTCATCCAAAAAGGCAACGCGTTTCCATTGACTGCTCCAAGCAACATGCTGTCTTGCTAAGTTCATGCGATGCTCCTTGTGTACTGGCTTTAAAACTGGTTTCTTTTTTAGTTTCCTCCTTTGAATAGTATGGGTGAAACTCCGCTTTTGGCCCGTATCATAGTCGCTGGTGGAGTAGAATTTGAGCCAAGTCGTAGAATCGACCAATTTTCTCTTGGTGTTGTGGCTTTTCCCGTCCATCCTTTTTGATTTTCCCCATAGTTAAGGGGATCAGCTTTACGACAGATTATTCTAACGACATATTTCTGCAATACCAAAAGTGGTTGTATTTTGTTACGATATACATCACCCCAGCAAGCAATTCCGTATTGTAACTTAGAATGGAAAATACCATAATAAATTGTCATTAACAGTTTAGTTGAGCATACATTACGCAAATAATAAAAATGTCGCAGTGTACACCGCAAATACTTCTTCAGGGATTCAGCATGATTGGCAAAACTCATCACTACAGTTTAAATCACTTTAAAAGAGGGAGGAGAGAAACCAGACGAACAGTGGCAAGTAAACAGTTTGAATCTACAACATTCAGGAGCATGGAAGAAAATATTTGCATTCAACATGGTAGATGAAGATAAACTGTTGTTATGTTGGGTTACCACGTCATGTGTTTTGAATGAGAAAATTATTTTAAAATGAAATTTTATCTGATTATATTTACATGTTTCTTGCTCTTATCAATCTGTTATTGTGTATTTCTTTATTTTTGTTCTCAATTCTTATCACACTATTTGGAGAGTTTTGTTCAATTATTTTATAGGGACCTTTAAATGGTTTATCTAGTTTTTTCTTATTGCCTATTTTTATGTATACATAGTCTCCTCCTTTAAAATTTTCTTTATTTACATTTGGTTGGTTATTACTTATTTTCGTCTTATTTAATTCTAAGTTTTCTTTAGCTTTTTCGTATGCATATTTTAATTTTATTTTGAATTCATTTACATAGTCATCTAAGTTATAAATTTCTGTTTTATTTTTAATTATTTCAAAAGGTAAAGTACATAATTTACCATATACCAATTCAAAAGGTGCGTAATTTGTGGTACTGTGTGGTGTAGTGTTGTATGTGTAAGTGTAGTATGGTAGTAACTCTTCCCATTCGTCTTTTCCGTTCATAGTCATTAAATAGTCGTTCAGAACTCTGTGGTTTCTTTCTATTGAGCCTAAAGTTTCATGGTGAAATGGCGTAGATGTAGCCTTTTCTATTTTTAATAATTTGCATATGTTTACTAGTAGTTCATTTGTGAATTCTGTGCCTTTATCTGTTTTTAATTTCCTAAAACAACCATATTTTAAAATAAACTTTTCTACTATAGTCTTTGCTACTGAAACGGCATCTTTTGTAACTAATGGAAATGCTTCAATGAATTTTGTAAGCTCACATTGAATTGTCAGAATATACCTGTATCCATTTGATGGTCTGAGTGGTCCTACTGTGTCTATTGTTATTGTTTCAAATGATGTATTTGGTGTCTCTGTTTTTGTGAATTGTTCTTTTGTATATTTAGTTATTTTAACTTCATTACAAATTCTACAATTATTTATATAATTCTTGACCATCTTATTCATATTCTTCCATACATATTTCTGCTTAAGCTTTGCTATACATCTTCTTATACCTATATGTCCTCCTAATTTATCATCATGATACCTTTTTATTATTTCATTCATTTCTTTTATATTATGCACTCTGTTTGGTGCATTGTATAATATAATGTCTAGACAATTTTCTTTTTCATTTTTCTGCAGTTCATTAAATATCTTCTGAAATTTGTGCACTGATACTGTTTCAAATATTTCATTATTCATTGCTAACGCTAGCTTTTCTAATTTCACATGCTTTGCATAGGATAATAGTTTCCTCAGAATCAATTTTAAATCTGATAATGATTTATCACTGTATCCAACATGTATTCTATCTTTGACTGCATATATTCTTTCTTTTTGGGTACCCATTAAATTTTTTATATTCTCAAGTTGCAACTTCTTAATATTCCTAGTGTCTGACATTGATATGCATTCCCATATGTGAAGGTGATCAGTCTCCACTGGTGGCATAGTTTCCGGATTTTTTTCTTTTTCACTAATGTTATCTATATTTCTCAGCTTCATTGCTCTAGTTAGGACATTTATGTTTACTTTTGGTATCATCTCTTTAATTCTTCTGAACTTATCTTTACTCTGGATAATGCATCAGCATTCGTATTCATCTTTCCTTGCTTAAAAACTATGTCAAAATCGTAATCCATTAAATCTATTCTAATTCTAGTCAACTTAGATGAAGGGTTCTTATGTGTAAATAAACTAACTAATGGTCTATGATCTGTGTACACAATAAATCTTCTTCCATACAGATAAGGTCTGAAATGATTAATTCCCCAATGAATACCAAGTAATTCTTTCTCTATTACTGATTTATTGAGTTCATGTTTGTTTAATGCTTTACTGGCATATGCAATGGGCTTATCATCGCCTACTTCTCCTTGAGATAAATTCGCTCCTAGTGCATAGTTTGATGCATCAGTTGTTAGTATAAATGGTTTTGAAAAATTTGGGTAAGATAGGATAGGTGGTGACATTAGTTTTAATTTAAGTGTTTCAAAAGCAATTTGACAATTTTGTGTCCAGCTAAAAATTTGATTTTTCTTTAATAATTGGTTTAGTGGTTTTGCAATTTCTGCAAAATTTTGTATGAAACGTCTATAGTAATTACAGAAAGCTACGAATCTTCGAACTTCATCTACATTATCTGGTTAAGGATATTCTTTAATAACATTGTATTTATCTGGGTCTGTAGTTACACCTTTTGCAGTTATTAAATGTCCAAGATAAACTACTTCTGGATGTAGAAAATTACATTTGCTTGGGTTTAGTTTTAAATTATATTTACGTAACCTTTTAAAAATTTCTGTTAGATTGTTATTATGCTCTCTAAGATTTGATCCAAAAACGATTATATCATCTACGTATAGAAATGCAGATGCTTGCAGTCCACTAAGTGCAATTGATAACATTCTCTGAAAGCTATTTGTTGAAATTTTTAATCCAAAAGGTAATCTTTTGAATTGAAAGTGACCAGTGTCCGTAGAAAATGCTGTCAATGGTCTGGATTTCGGATGTAATGGAATTTGGTGAAATGAACTTGTCATATCTAAAGTTGAAAAATATTTTGCTTTTCCTAATTTATCTAATACGTCTTCCAAACGAGTTAGTGGGAATTTATCATCAACTACTTTTTTGTTCAAAGACCTAAAATCAACCACTAATCTCCATTTTTTGTTACCTTCTTTGTCCTTTTTTGGAACTATTAATAAAGGTGAATTATAAGGACTTATAGATGGTTCAACTATATCTTCATCTATCAACTTTTCAACTTGGTTTTTGATTTCATTCAAATTAGCATGCGGGAGTCTGTAATTTTTTATGTATACTGGTGTTTTATCTATAGTTGTTATTTTCTGTTCATAAAAATTATTTTTTGTTAGTATTTCATTTTCTAAGTGAAATATATTTTGAAATTGCTTGCATAATTTAAGTATTTCTGTCTTAGCGTTGTCATCTAAACTATCTACTTTTATTTCCTTTTCTATTTTCTTAAACCGATCTTCATCTACTAAACTATTTTTAAATTGTAATATTTCATAACTCGAGATTGGTTCTATTCCTAATGAGATATGTTTAAGCGTTACTTCTGAATCAGTTGTGTTTAGTATTTTCACATGTTTGATTCCTATTGCTGGTATTAATGAATTTGCTAAAAATACTCCCTTTTTTATTTCTTTTCCATGTATTACGCTATCTTCTTTTACTTCTAAATCGACTTTATGAATTATCTCTGTTCTTGCTGGAATTTTAATATCATTTTTAATGTCTCTTGTATTCATATTCATTGGTAAAACCATTTCTTCCCCATCTAATGGAATTATTAGTACACATGTCTCATAATCAATCTTACAGTTATATTGTAATAAAAAGTCTCTACCTAGTATTCCATCTGTACTTAAATTTATATTCTTATCTACTATATTAAATGTTTGTTCTAATTTCACATCTTCTATAAATAATTCAATTTTTGAAGTGCCTAAGGTTAATAATGGATTCTCAGATATGCCATTTATTTGGCAGTTGTTATTATATTCTACTCTATTACTACCTAATACATTATTTTTTATTATGGAAATATCAGCTCCAGTATCAATTAATAAATTTATTGGCTCTAGTCTACATTTAGTCTTTAATCTTACAAAATTTGTATGTTTTTCTGAAATTGTTATTCGTATTATCTTCTTCTGAACGCTAGCCCCGGGTTTTGTTGTCCGGGGACGTACCCGTTTCCCTGAACATTTTGCCTATCATTATTTCTTGGCATCCTGTTCTGTCCTCTATTATTGAATTGACCCCTGTGTTGGTTCAAATTATTTCTATTGACATTCTGAAAACCATGACTTGAGTAATTATTATTGCTTCTACTAAAATTACTTCTATTGTTAAATCTACCTCTACTGTAGTGCATGACATTTCTGGATTGATTGGGTTCTATTTCTAATGCAATCTGGATTGCTTCTGACAGTTTAGTTGGTCTTGTGGCTATTACTAATGATTTGTATGGTTCTGTTAAACCATTCTTGAAAGCCGTCATTCCTATTTGATCATTAAGTCTAACAATAACTTCTCTATGTTCATCTCCTTGTTCTGAGATTTGCAATTCGTTTAAGGAAGCTAGTAATGCTTCAATGCGTGAAGCATAGACCAAAACTGTCTGATTTCCTTGATAGCAATTAGCGATATCACTATGTAATCGCGATGCAGTTTTATTTGATTTATAGGAATTTTTTAATACTTTCTTTAGGTCTTCAAGATTTCGAGGTGTAATTTCAGTTTGTATCTTGTTTTTGACTTTTTCTGAAAGTTTCGTAGCCAAAATGAACTGGATTAGTATCGCTTTTTGTGTTTCATCTTTAAGAGTGCTATTATAGAATTCGATTAAACCTAAGAAATTGCTTAAATCTTTTCTTTCCCCTTGAAATTCAGGTAAAACTTTTGTAGCAGTAACTAAATCGAAATTCGCCATTGTATTTATTTTAATGTCTTTTTCTAAGTCAATGTCTATAATATTTTCTTCTTCTACTATTCTTTCTAACTCAGTATTTTTCTCCTTTAATTTCAAATATTTATTGATCTCTTCTACTAATTTATTGTATTTCACTCTTAGTTCTTGTAAGTCTTTTACGTCAGCTGTCTCTATTATTTGTGTCCACAATAATTTTAGTTGTCTGTTAGTTTCATTAATGTATTTCTTACTATATGTTCTATTTGGTGCTTTTTTTAATTTTTCTAATATGTTCTTTATGATAATGAATTCCATGGAAAAAAAAATTTTTTTTTTTTTTTTGATTTTATTTATACATTGCTAAAATTTTTCATCGCGTGTTTTTTAAATATCCCTTGTAATAGCTATTAATTTTGCATACTACTAATAGCAAAAGTAATAAAAAGTTTATATAAATGATGGTGGACGTCGTTGGCAAGCTGGTTGTTGTGGCTGCTGCAGCGTTGTTGTTAATTATTTCCTCCTTCGATTCTTTTCCACCCATTTTGACAATTTGAGTGGTCGTGGTGATACAATTGTGCTGTATCTCTTTTCCGATACAATTGAAGTGTGTAAGAGACGTTCACGAGGTTTTAACAGTGCCAAGTCGCCGGGCACAACAAAATGCTACAAACACATCAAGTTGATGTCCCTGAACGCGATACGCTTTGTGATTGATATCACTGATAGTCGACGTGCATTTGCAATACTTTGTCGTCAAGACAAGGACAAGTTACATTCGTTTACTATTGCTGATGAGGAAATCGACAAGTGTGTCTATTTAAAGACTCTGTGCAAGCAAATGGCTGAGAATGCTTGTCGAACTGATACGGATAAACCTCTTCTCTTCAGAACATCACAAGAGTTGGAAGTCGACATTAGTGACGTGAATTTGAGTACTCTCTCGAAAGCATTTAAATTGGCTGTGGATACAGTCTTAATCGTATTGCATAAGTTCCAGTTCGTCGTTAATGCAGGATCGCCATGTTATGTTTGGTTACCACGTCATGTTCCCTATTGTTGAGTATTGCTTAGCTCTCCAGCCGATTATATAGCCGAGCACTGTTAGGTGCACGATTTACGTATTGTCTGAGCTCGCCAGCCGATTGAAGTGAAACTAAAACGTTTAATGTCTATGTTCAAACTTGCTTTATTTTACAAAATGCAGCCCTTTATATACTGCTTTTAATTCTACTCAAAATAGGTAATACAAATACAAAATGTGACTCAATTAAATGTGACTCAATTGAACTCATATGCACTTTGGTTCTCAATTTCTCACTCGCATAGAATGGACTCATTCTTCAATCCATTCTAGTGCAACATGATCCCTCAGTGCAATGTGTTCAGTAGGTCACAAACTAGATTTTACTATTCTTTTTTCTGACTCACTATGTGCATGCGGTCATTCATTAATATGTCATCAGCATGCACAAGTGGTTTCAGATTATCGGGAAGTACATTGCTTTGTTTACACAACAATTGAACTCATGGTTCGGATGTATACACAACACTGTAAAACATTATCTTGGTCTTAGAGCTTATTACTAAATTATGTTCATAGAACCAGAGTCGCAATAGGTCTAAGTCCCAATTAATATTGTAAACGAGGTCTAAAGGACTATAAGTGCCGTATGAGAACGCAATGTCATCAGCAAAAGCAGTTGGTAAACCTTTAAAACTAAGAGCAAAAAGCGAATTGATGTAAACTAAAAATAGAATTGGACCCAGTGCAGAACCCTGTGATACACCCAAATTAAGAAACCTTACGTCACTTCTTGTATCATCCATTTTCACTCTTTGCGACCTGTTATCAAGGTAAGACCTGAACCAGTGAAGCATGAAACCCCTTAAACCAGCTTTCTCCAGCTTCCTTAGCAATATATTGTGGTTGAACATATCAAATGCTTTTGTGATGTCAACAAATAGGCCAGCTACACATTTTTTCTCGTCTAGTTGTGACATTGTTAATGAACAAAATTGTAAGAGAGCATCTTCCGTCGATTTGCCCTTTAAAAAACCAAATTGAGCTGGATTGAAAAACTTGGTTTTATCTAAAAAATTCTACTTTTCATAAGTTTTTCAAAATTTTACTGAAGACAGAAAGAAGTGAGATGGGCCTATAATTACTAATTTCAGTAGGAGAACCCTTTTTGAATAACGGTAAAACATCTGCACACTTTAGCTCTTCTGGAAACACACCCTCAAATACGCAGCGATTAAATATACATATGCTAATACATCTACCAGGTAATACGCAATATATTTGAGTACATAACTAGAAATACCATCAGCTCCACGCGAAGACGATTTAGGCAAGTTCCCAATATCTTTCAGTATTTCGAGAGAAGATAAAGGCTGAAAAACGAAACTTCTATTTTGGATATTCTCAGAGCGTTGACATATAGAAAGACAACTACAACACGTTTGATGGTTATGATTCGGTCCAATATTTAAGCCAATATTAGAGAAATTGCAATTGAAAGCATCAGCTATACAGAGCGGCGCAGGGACATAAATCCTCGGGTCATAAGTCCATTATGGGCTTGTTTCCCACTTCAGTGGGACATAAGTCCAAAACTGGATAATAAGTAGATTATGGACTTATGTCCCACCAATATGGGACATAAGTCCACATTTTTTTTATTTTAGCTGAGACATAAGTTCACAATTTGCATAGAATCTCAATTTTTCGATAAATAATAGTAAATAAAAAGCCTTATGAAATACAGTTAGAAAACCAAAGGTTGTTAGAATACCGCCGCTCTTCAAATTTATAAGCCAAAAACTATTTATTTTATTAAAACTTATTTAACCCCCTGAAAAATCAAATTTTCGTTCAGTAAAATATAAAAAAAAACTCCTAGCATTCTTTATTATAATTGAGTACAATGGCTTGGGTAGTTTTGCAACAAAGTTATTTATTGTTTTTCTCTTTATCCTCGTGCATCGAAAAATTTCAAAAATGCAAACAGTTGTTGGTATTAGATATTGCCTATTCAGAAAATGTAAGCAAAATCAAACGAATATGAAATATTGAAAGAAGCATAAAAAATTGGAGGAAAAAAAAGAAAGCAGGGAAAGGAAAAAGAAAAAAGCGAAACAAAATCATTCTGCTTTCTTTTGTTTTAATCAAACAGAAAAAGATTGAATAAAATTAGAGAAAAACAATAGAAAGCGGAATAAGTTTTTGTTTCTGAGAACTAAGAAAAATAAAAGTGAAAATCGCGCGATTTTTTAATTTTAATTTCTCAAATTCTCAAAAATTAAAATTTTTTTAAATTTCTTTTTTAAACAAAGAAATTTTACTAGCTTCTTAAAATAAAATATTATCTCAAAATTCCGGAAAATCATATCTCTACTTTGCGAATTTTAACTTTTATTTTTCTTAGTTCTCAGAAACAAAAACTTATTCCGCTTTCTATTGTTTTTCTCTAATTTTATTCAATCTTTTTCTTTTTGAGGAAAACAAAAGAAAGCAGAATGATATTGTTTCACTTTTTTCTTTTTCCTTTCTCTACTACATTAACATTTTTCTACAGTTTTTTTAATTATAAATTCGAAGAGCGAAAGGCGGTATTCTAATAACATTTGGTTTTCTAACTATAAGACATTACGCTGACTCCTTGACATGTGGTAGCCCTGCCTAGTAATTAGCAAAGAACAAACCCGTAAAAAAAACGTTTTTATTGTAGTCCAAATTTCTTTTGATTGCCACTTTTTTGGAAAAGTTTCATCTCGCCAAAGGTATTGTATTGGCATCAAACAAAACATGTTAAATGGGACATAAGTCCAAACATTTCTTTTACGGACTTATGCTCCACTGCTGTGGGACATAGGTCCATAATCCAGTTTTGGACTAATGTCCCACTAAAGTGGGACACAAGTCCATAATGGACATACAGTTGCGGTCAAAATAATAGTAGTGCGAGTAAAAGCATTGCACAGATTGGTATTTTTCGACTTTGTATTGCGTTGATAGTGAAAAACCGTTACACTTCAATTGTTTTATATGGTAGAAAAGGATCTCGTCAATATGTAAGAAGACCTCCTTACACCAAATATAATCCACGCTTTACAATCATAATGGTATGAGCATGTTTTTTCTTCTACGGAGTGGGACCCATTAACCGGATTGAATTATTTGTGTCCACAATAATTTTAGTTGTCTGTTAGTTTCATTAATGTATTTCTTACTATATGTTCTATTTGGTGCTTTTTTTAATTTTTCTAATATGTTCTTTATGATAATGAATTCCATGGAAAAAAAAATTTTTTTTTTTTTTTTTGATTTTATTTATACATTGCTAAAATTTTTCATCGCGTGTTTTTTAAATATCCCTTATAATAGCTATTAATTTTGCATACTACTAATAGCAAAAGTAATAAAAAGTTTATATAAATGATGGTGGACGTCGTTGGCAAGCTGGTTGTTGTGGCTGCTGCAGCGTTGTTGTTAATTATTTCCTCCTTCGATTCTTTTCCACCCATGTTGACAATTTGAGTGGTCGTGGTGATACAATTGTGCTGTATCTCTTTTCCGATACAATTGAAGTGTGTAAGAGACGTTCACGAGGTTTTAACAGTGCCAAGTCGCCGGGCACAACAAAATGCTACAAACACATCAAGTTGATGTCCCTGAACGCGATACGCTTTGTGATTGATATCACTGATAGTCGACGTGCATTTGCAATACTTTGTCGTCAAGACAAGGACAAGTTACATTCGTTTACTATTGCTGATGAGGAAATCGACAAGTGTGTCTATTTAAAGACTCTGTGCAAGCAAATGGCTGAGAATGCTTGTCGAACTGATACGGATAAACCTCTTCTCTTCAGAACATCACAAGAGTTGGAAGTCGACATTAGTGACGTGAATTTGAGTACTCTCTCGAAAGCATTTAAATTGGCTGTGGATACAAAGTCTTAATCGTATTGCATAAGTTCCAGTTCGTCGTTAATGCAGGATCGCCATGTTATGTTTGGTTACCACGTCATGTTCCCTATTGTTGAGTATTGCTTAGCTCTCCAGCCGATTATATAGCCGAGCACTGTTAGGTGCACGATTTACGTATTGTCTGAGCTCGCCAGCCGATTGAAGTGAAACTAAAACGTTTAATGTCTATGTTCAAACTTGCTTTATTTTACAAAATGCAGCCCTTTATATACTGCTTTTAATTCTACTCAAAATAGGTAATACAAATACAAAATGTGACTCAATTAAATGTGACTCAATTGAACTCATATGCACTTTGGTTCTCAATTTCTCACTCGCATAGAATGGACTCATTCTTCAATCCATTCTAGTGCAACATGATCCCTCAGTGCAATGTGTTCAGTAGGTCACAAACTAGATTTTACTATTCTTTTTTCTGACTCACTATGTGCATGCGGTCATTCATTAATATGTCATCAGCATGCACAAGTGGTTTCAGATTATCGGGAAGTACATTGCTTTGTTTACACAACAATTGAACTCATGGTTCGGATGTATACACAACACTGTAAAACATTATCTTGGTCTTAGAGCTTATTACTAAATTATGTTCATAGAACCAGAGTCGCAATAGGTCTAAGTCCCAATTAATATTGTAAACGAGGTCTAAAGGACTATAAGTGCCGTATGAGAACGCAATGTCATCAGCAAAAGCAGTTGGTAAACCTTTAAAACTAAGAGCAAAAAGCGAATTGATGTAAACTAAAAATAGAATTGGACCCAGTGCAGAACCCTGTGATACACCCAAATTAAGAAACCTTACGTCACTTCTTGTATCATCCATTTTCACTCTTTGCGACCTGTTATCAAGGTAAGACCTGAACCAGTGAAGCATGAAACCCCTAAAACCAGCTTTCTCCAGCTTCCTTAGCAATATATTGTGGTTGACCATATCAAATTCTTTTGTGATGTCAACAAATAGGCCAGCTACACATTTTTTCTCGTCTAGTTGTGACATTGTTAATGAACAAAATTGTAAGAGAGCATCTTCCGTCGATTTGCCCTTTAAAAAACCAAATTGAGCTGGATTGAAAAACTTGGTTTTATCTAAAAAATTCTACTTTTCATAAGTTTTTCAAAATTTTACTGAAGACAGAAAGAAGTGAGATGGGCCTATAATTACTAATTTCAGTAGGAGAACCCTTTTTGAATAACGGTAAAACATCTGCACACTTTAGCTCTTCTGGAAACACACCCTCAAATACGCAGCGATTAAATATACATATGCTAATACATCTACCAGGTAATACGCAATATATTTGAGTACATAACTAGAAATACCATCAGCTCCACGCGAAGACGATTTAGGCAAGTTCCCAATATCTTTCAGTATTTCGAGAGAAGATAAAGGCTGAAAAACGAAACTTCTATTTTGGATATTCTCAGAGCGTTGACATATAGAAAGACAACTACAACACGTTTGATGGTTATGATTCGGTCCAATATTTAAGCCAATATTAGAGAAATTGCAATTGAAAGCATCAGCTATACAGAGCGGCGCAGGGACATAAATCCTCGGGTCATAAGTCCATTATGGGCTTGTTTCCCACTTCAGTGGGACATAAGTCCAAAACTGGATAATAAGTAGATTATGGACTTATGTCCCACCAATATGGGACATAAGTCCACATTTTTTTTATTTTAGCTGAGACATAAGTTCACAATTTGCATAGAATCTCAATTTTTCGATAAATAATAGTAAATAAAAAGCCTTATGAAATACAGTTAGAAAACCAAAGGTTGTTAGAATACCGCCGCTCTTCAAATTTATAAGCCAAAAACTATTTATTTTATTAAAACTTATTTAACCCCCTGAAAAATCAAATTTTCCTTCAGTAAAATATAAAAAAAAACTCCTAGCATTCTTTATTATAATTGAGTACAATGGCTTGGGTAGTTTTGCAACAAAGTTATTTATTGTTTTTCTCTTTATCCTCGTGCATCGAAAAATTTCAAAAATGCAAACAGTTGTTGGTATTAGATATTGCCTATTCAGAAAATGTAAGCAAAATCAAACGAATATGAAATATTGAAAGAAGCATAAAAAATTGGAGGAAAAAAAAGAAAGCAGGGAAAGGAAAAAGAAAAAAGCGAAACAAAATCATTCTGCTTTCTTTTGTTTTAATCAAACAGAAAAAGATTGAATAAAATTAGAGAAAAACAATAGAAAGCGGAATAAGTTTTTGTTTCTGAGAACTAAGAAAAATAAAAGTGAAAATCGCGCGATTTTTTAATTTTAATTTCTCAAATTCTCAAAAATTAAAATTTTTTTAAATTTCTTTTTTAAACAAAGAAATTTTACTAGCTTCTTAAAATAAAATATTATCTCAAAATTCCGGAAAATCATATCTCTACTTTGCGAATTTTAACTTTTATTTTTCTTAGTTCTCAGAAACAAAAACTTATTCCGCTTTCTATTGTTTTTCTCTAATTTTATTCAATCTTTTTCTTTTTGAGGAAAACAAAAGAAAGCAGAATGATATTGTTTCACTTTTTTCTTTTTCCTTTCTCTACTACATTAACATTTTTCTACAGTTTTTTTAATTATAAATTCGAAGAGCGAAAGGCGGTATTCTAATAACATTTGGTTTTCTAACTATAAGACATTACGCTGACTCCTTGACATGTGGTAGCCCTGCCTAGTAATTAGCAAAGAACAAACCCGTAAAAAAAAACGTTTTTATTGTAGTCCAAATTTCTTTTGATTGCCACTTTTTTGGAAAAGTTTCATCTCGCCAAAGGTATTGTATTGGCATCAAACAAAACATGTTAAATGGGACATAAGTCCAAACATTTCTTTTACGGACTTATGCTCCACTGCTGTGGGACATAGGTCCATAATCCAGTTTTGGACTAATGTCCCACTAAAGTGGGACACAAGTCCATAATGGACATACAGTTGCGGTCAAAATAATAGTAGTGCGAGTAAAAGCATTGCACAGATTGGTATTTTTCGACTTTGTATTGCGTTGATAGTCAGGCGGTAACCCTTTCATATCATTAAGTCCTCTGATTTTGCTCCCGGTTTTCCATCGGTTTTCTCATAATAATACCCATCTGTTGGCGTTTAAAGTCGCGTAATATATTTATGAACTGCTTAGGCACCGCAAAACATTAAAAGTTTACTGGATTTTTGTGCTAGTGTGGTGATTTCAATAATACAACTTGAATCAAAGTGAAAATTAAATACATATCACTAGTACCGTAACTTTTATTTATTTCTGGTGCAATTATTCTTTTAAAGATCTTAGCATCTTATAGTGCTAATTTGTACTGTACATTGTAAGACTTATTGAAAGCTGCAAAAAAAGTGGTTATAGTTAACTGTGGGATTCATACATCCAAAGTTATTGTAATTTAAATAAAATTTGTAGTATTTCATTTATTGATAGCCCAAAGTAAAGGGTTGCCATTACATCTTTTTGATTAAAAATTTAAATCAAATAAAACTTTTTTTTTTGTGTCGCTCACGTTAAACGCCCATCCATAATTTTTTTTTTTTTTTGTGAAAATGTCTGAGCTGAACTGCTTAGTGTGTAAAAAGGATTCTAGTGACTTATCGGTGTATTGTGCCATATGTCTGCAACAAGTTCATGCAAAATGCATTGGTATAAAAGGAAAGGATGTGGATAAATTCATTTCTGTTCCGGGTCTCAAGTTTTACTGTAAAGCTCATGAAAAAATTTCGATAGATAAGATTTATTGGAAGATAGTGAAGTTAAAAAAGCTTTTTAATAGTGCTCAAGTGATTTTTGGCGACCTCAAAGATGTCTTTGATTTTGATGTCTTAAACAATGAAGTTTTGGCGAATTCTTTCAAAGTCATTGAACCTGATATTTTGTCTCCAAGTAAATTTGTACAACAACCGTTAATACTTTTGACTCCGTCACCCAAACCTAATGTCCAAAAACAACATCTTCAACTTTCACAACAACAACAACAACAACAACAACAACAACAACAACAACAACAATAACAACAACAACAACAACAACAACAACACGAACAGCAGCATCAGCTGTATCAGCATCAGCCACCTCAACATCCACGGCAACATCAACAGCTACTGTTACAACAACAGTCGCTGCAGGAGCAGCAACAACAACAACAACAACAACAACAACAACAACAACAACAACAACAACAACAACAACAACAACAACAACAAATACAACATCAACAACAACAACAACAACAACAACAACAACAACAACAACAACAACAACAACAACAACAACAACAACAACAACAACAACAACAACAACAACAACAACAACAACAACAACAACAACAACAACAACAACAACAACAACAACAACAAGAGATTCAGCAACAGCAACAGCAACAGCAACAGCAACAGCAACAGCAACAGCAACAGCAACAGCAACAGCAACAGCAACAGCAACAGCAACAGCAACAGCAACAGCAACAGCAACAGCAACAGCAACAGCAACAGCAACAGCAACAGCAACAGCAACAGCAACAGCAACAGCAACAGCAACAGCAACAGCAACAGCAACAGCAACAGCAACAGCAACAGCAACAGCAACAGCAACAGCAACAGCAACAGCAACAGCAAAAGCAACAGCAACAGCAACAGCAACAGCAACAGCAACAGCAACAGCAACAGCAACAGCAACAGCAACAGCAACAGCAACAGCAACATCAACAGCAACAGCAACAACTAGAGCCACTGGAACAGCAACAACTCCAAAAACATCAACAAAAGAAGCTCAAGCAAAAAAATCTTCAAAGTTTAGTAGCTCCAACTTCAGGTACAAGAGTACTACGTTCGACAGCTGGCAAAGGAGCTAGCTTGAATGTTCAATCCCAAGTAAGTGACTACTCTTCTCTTAGACCTAATTTTTCTAGTGAATGCAATGTTAGTGAGCCACTGGGTGCCCCAATAGCTTCCATAACGGATGAGGGGTATTCCAACTCGGTAACAATTGTTTCCACAGAATGTAATTCTACCTCGTATCAATGTTTAAATGAAGAACTCACTGCTTTACCACCAGTAAAGAGTATTTTTGTGTCTCGACTTTCTCCATCAACCTCGGAGGATTTAATACTAAATTATATTTTGAAAAATGTTGCATCAGTTTGTGTGTCGAACCTTACGATTCGAAAATTTATTATGACACCGGAAAAAGATTACTCTTCATTCGAAATTAGAGTTGGTAGGAACCTTGAGCTCTACAATTTGATATGCAAGAGATCTTTTTGGCCTTTGCATACTGTTGTGCATGATTTTTTTCGCAACAAGAAACAACGACCCAACAACACCTGAGAGGGCCTTACTCTATAACACCATCTACGGCTTCTGAAACAGCTCGTTTATCCTCGCTAAAAATATATTTTCATAATGCAAGTGGTCTCCGAACGAAAGTTAACAATCTTTTTGTTAACTCCAGTTATCTACACTACGATGTCATCATTATAGTTGAAACTTGGCTTTATAGTGGAATTCTTTCTACTGAACTATTTGACTGTCGTTATTTTAACACATATCGATTTGATCGTTGTAAATCTGCTGATCAGCGTGGGGGTGGAATCATAGTTGCTGTCCGGACTTTTCTAAGCTGCAATGAAGTCGTCCTACCATGCACAGATATTGAACAGATATGTATATCTGTCAAACTTGATTTAAAACCCAGATCAAATTTATTTTTTATTGTTAGCTATGTGCCTCCAAGTAGTTGTCTTGAATTATATCAAAAACATATGAGTAATATTGATTTTATTAACAACTTGTGCTCTATCACTGATAATCTATGTGTATTAGGTGACTTTAATTTATCTGAAATAGTTTGGAATTGGTCTGAAATTGATAAAATGTTGATTCCTTACAATATAACAAAAGATTTTGAAATTTTATTCATTGATTACATTTTTTCTTTAAATCTTATACAATTTAATTATAGGTATTCTGAATGATTTGATGAAGATTTTAGATCTTGTTTTTATTAGTTGCAATGATTTTAGTGTTAATCTAACTAACCCGTATTTTTCCCTTTTGAATGACTCAATGCATCATAAAGAGCTTATGTTTGTAATCGAATTTTATAGATTCATTCCAAAAAATATCTCTGATAATTTACAATCTTTAAACTTTTATAAAGCTAATTTTGTTGAGCTTAATAATTATTTGCAAAACATTCAATGGTCTTATAAATTTATGAATTTAAATCTTACAAATATGTATGAACGCTTCATTGAAGTTCTTAGAATAGGTTTTGATAGGTTTGTTCCTCATAAAAAAAATAAAAATAATTCTAGTTCTCCTTGGAGCAACAAACAGCTCCTTGATTTAAAAAAGCAGAAGCGCAAAGCTCATAAGTTATTCTGTAGATCAAAGCTTCAATCTGATTATTTGAAGTTTAGTAAGCTTCGTAAGGATTTTGTGGTTCTGGGTAAGTTTCTATATAAGGCTTATATCATGAATATAGAAACTAAAATTAAGAGTGATAGTAAGTCTTTCTGGTCTTTTGTCAATTCAAAAAGAAATTCTATGGGTTTTCCTAACTACATGTTTCTCAAAAATGTTAATTCTTCGAATATAGATTCTACTGTTGAGCTGTTTGGTCAATTTTTTGAGTCAGTTTATTGTAAGTCTAATTTTAATAGCTGTTCGTTAAACAATATAGCCAACAAGATTGATCTTGGATTAATCCAATTAAATTACACGGAAGTAAATTCTGCTCTTGTGAATCTAAAATCGAATTTTAGTCCTGGTCCAGATGGCATACCTGCAATAGTGTTAAAAAATTGCTGCAATTCTTTAAGTGTCCCTCTCCTCTCCATATTCAATAAATCTCTTCTGGAAGGAAACTTTCTAGACAACTGGAAACAGTCTTATGTGTTTCCAGTTTATAAGTCGGGTAATAAAAGTAATATCGAGAACTATAGAGGAACTACTAAATTATCTGCAATCCCCAAACTATTTGAGAGCCTAGTAAAAAATAGACTCGATTTCGTTACAAAGGAATGCCTTTCAGAAGCTCAGCATGGTTTTGTCTCTGGAAAATCAACTGTTAGTAATCTTGCTTGCTTCACTTCATATGTTATTGGTGCTTTTGAAGATAGGTTCCAAGTTGACGCAGTATATACTGATTTCAGCAAGGCTTTTGACTCAGTTAACCATGAAACTTTGATAAGGAAGCTTGAAGTTTTAGGTTTTCATTCTCAGCTGCTTAGTTGGTTATCATCGTATCTAATTGGAAGATCACAAAAGGTTCAGGTTGGTAGCACTTTTTCGAACGAGTTCACGTGCTCTTCGGGTGTTCCACAAGGTAGCCATTTAGGTCCCCTTCTATTTTTATTATTTATTGATGATATTACTTCTGTCATAAAATATTGTGAATGTCTTCTATATGCTGATGATCTGAAGTTGTTTTTAAAAATTGGTAACTTCAATGATTGTCTTTTAGTTCAGTCAGACCTCAATTCTTTGTCAAAGTGGTGCTCTAACAATGGCCTCAATCTTAATATTAGTAAGTGTAATTCAATTTCTTTTTTAAGGAAAAGTAATTGTCATTTGTTTGATTACCACATTGATTCAAAATCAATTAGTAGAGTCACTAATATTAAGGACTTAGGCATTGTACTTGATCCCTGTCTATCTTACAAAAACCATTTTGATTATTTGGTTACCAAAGCCAATGTCATGGTTGGATTCATCAAACGAAATGCAAAAGATTTTAGGGACCCTTTCGTCCTTTTAACTCTGTATAATTCTCTTGTGAGATCGATTTTGGAGTATGCTGATGTTATCTGGAGCCCTGCTTTCATTACACATTCTAATCGATTAGAAAAGATCCAAAGACGATTTACTAAATTTATATTTTTCCAAATGCGTTGGTACCCGATTATAGAGCTAGATGTCAGTTACTAGGGATAAAATCATTAGAATCTAGGCGAACTATTCATGGTGTAACCTTAATAAGAGACTTACTATGTAACCATATAAAATGTCCTACGCTACTTGCTCTAGTACCTATTAATGTTCCATCAAGATCTTTAAGATCGAGAATGTTTTTAAAAGAAAAATTGCATAGAACGATATATGGAAGTAACGAAACCATATCTAGATCTATTAGAGATTTCAATGAAGCCTGTGTAAATATTGATATCTTCTGTATGAGTCGTGATAAATTTAAACTAGAAGTTTTATATTTATTTACATTCTAATTATTACCTATTATTTGTTTTTCTTGGAGTGCAATTATGAATTATCTGATAGCTGTAAAATTGCTTGTAGATGAAGTATTAAATAAATAAATAAATAAATAAATAAATAAATAAATAGATAGTGAAAAACCGTTACACTTCAATTGTTTTATATGGTAGAAAAGGATCTCGTCAATATGTAAGAAGACCTCCTTACACCAAATATAATCCACGCTTTACAATCATAATGGTATGAGCATGTTTTTTCTTCTACGGAGTGGGACCCATTAACCGGATTGAATTATTTGTGTCCACAATAATTTTAGTTGTCTGTTAGTTTCATTAATGTATTTCTTACTATATGTTCTATTTGGTGCTTTTTTTAATTTTTCTAATATGTTCTTTATGATAATGAATTCCATGGAAAAAAAAATTTTATTTTTTTTTTTTGATTTTATTTATACATTGCTAAAATTTTTCATCGCGTGTTTTTTAAATATCCCTTATAATAGCTATTAATTTTGCATACTACTAATAGCAAAAGTAATAAAAAGTTTATATAAATGATGGTGGACGTCGTTGGCAAGCTGGTTGTTGTGGCTGCTGCAGCGTTGTTGTTAATTATTTCCTCCTTCGATTCTTTTCCACCCATGTTGACAATTTGAGTGGTCGTGGTGATACAATTGTGCTGTATCTCTTTTCCGATACAATTGAAGTGTGTAAGAGACGTTCACGAGGTTTTAACAGTGCCAAGTCGCCGGGCACAACAAAATGCTACAAACACATCAAGTTGATGTCCCTGAACGCGATACGCTTTGTGATTGATATCACTGATAGTCGACGTGCATTTGCAATACTTTGTCGTCAAGACAAGGACAAGTTACATTCGTTTACTATTGCTGATGAGGAAATCGACAAGTGTGTCTATTTAAAGACTCTGTGCAAGCAAATGGCTGAGAATGCTTGTCGAACTGATACGGATAAACCTCTTCTCTTCAGAACATCACAAGAGTTGGAAGTCGACATTAGTGACGTGAATTTGAGTACTCTCTCGAAAGCATTTAAATTGGCTGTGGATACAAAGTCTTAATCGTATTGCATAAGTTCCAGTTCGTCGTTAATGCAGGATCGCCATGTTATGTTTGGTTACCACGTCATGTTCCCTATTGTTGAGTATTGCTTAGCTCTCCAGCCGATTATATAGCCGAGCACTGTTAGGTGCACGATTTACGTATTGTCTGAGCTCGCCAGCCGATTGAAGTGAAACTAAAACGTTTAATGTCTATGTTCAAACTTGCTTTATTTTACAAAATGCAGCCCTTTATATACTGCTTTTAATTCTACTCAAAATAGGTAATACAAATACAAAATGTGACTCAATTAAATGTGACTCAATTGAACTCATATGCACTTTGGTTCTCAATTTCTCACTCGCATAGAATGAACTCATTCTTCAATCCATTCTAGTGCAACATGATCCCTCAGTGCAATGTGTTCAGTAGGTCACAAACTAGATTTTACTATTCTTTTTTCTGACTCACTATGTGCATGCGGTCATTCATTAATATGTCATCAGCATGCACAAGTGGTTTCAGATTATCGGGAAGTACATTGCTTTGTTTACACAACAATTGAACTCATGGTTCGGATGTATACACAACACTGTAAAACATTATCTTGGTCTTAGAGCTTATTACTAAATTATGTTCATAGAACCAGAGTCGCAATAGGTCTAAGTCCCAATTAATATTGTAAACGAGGTCTAAAGGACTATAAGTGCCGTATGAGAACGCAATGTCATCAGCAAAAGCAGTTGGTAAACCTTTAAAACTAAGAGCAAAAAGCGAATTGATGTAAACTAAAAATAGAATTGGACCCAGTGCAGAACCCTGTGATACACCCAAATTAAGAAACCTTACGTCACTTCTTGTATCATCCATTTTCACTCTTTGCGACCTGTTATCAAGGTAAGACCTGAACCAGTGAAGCATGAAACCCCTAAAACCAGCTTTCTCCAGCTTCCTTAGCAATATATTGTGGTTGACCATATCAAATTCTTTTGTGATGTCAACAAATAGGCCAGCTACACATTTTTTCTCGTCTAGTTGTGACATTGTTAATGAACAAAATTGTAAGAGAGCATCTTCCGTCGATTTGCCCTTTAAAAAACCAAATTGAGCTGGATTGAAAAACTTGGTTTTATCTAAAAAATTCTACTTTTCATAAGTTTTTCAAAATTTTACTGAAGACAGAAAGAAGTGAGATGGGCCTATAATTACTAATTTCAGTAGGAGAACCCTTTTTGAATAACGGTAAAACATCTGCACACTTTAGCTCTTCTGGAAACACACCCTCAAATACGCAGCGATTAAATATACATATGCTAATACATCTACCAGGTAATACGCAATATATTTGAGTACATAACTAGAAATACCATCAGCTCCACGCGAAGACGATTTAGGCAAGTTCCCAATATCTTTCAGTATTTCGAGAGAAGATAAAGGCTGAAAAACGAAACTTCTATTTTGGATATTCTCAGAGCGTTGACATATAGAAAGACAACTACAACACGTTTGATGGTTATGATTCGGTCCAATATTTAAGCCAATATTAGAGAAATGGCAATTGAAAGCATCAGCTATACAGAGCGGCGCAGGGACATAAATCCTCGGGTCATAAGTCCATTATGGGCTTGTTTCCCACTTCAGTGGGACATAAGTCCAAAACTGGATAATAAGTAGATTATGGACTTATGTCCCACCAATATGGGACATAGGTCCACATTTTTTTTATTTTAGCTGAGACATAAGTTCACAATTTGCATAGAATCTCAATTTTTCGATAAATAATAGTAAATAAAAAGCCTTATGAAATACAGTTAGAAAACCAAAGGTTGTTAGAATACCGCCGCTCTTCAAATTTATAAGCCAAAAACTATTTATTTTATTAAAACTTATTTAACCCCCTGAAAAATCAAATTTTCGTTCAGTAAAATATAAAAAAAAAAACTCCTAGCATTCTTTATTATAATTGAGTACAATGGCTTGGGTAGTTTTGCAACAAAGTTATTTATTGTTTTTCTCTTTATCCTCGTGCATCGAAAAATTTCAAAAATGCAAACAGTTGTTGGTATTAGATATTGCCTATTCAGAAAATGTAAGCAAAATCAAACGAATATGAAATATTGAAAGAAGCATAAAAAATTGGAGGAAAAAAAAGAAAGCAGGGAAAGGAAAAAGAAAAAAGCGAAACAAAATCATTCTGCTTTCTTTTGTTTTAATCAAACAGAAAAAGATTGAATAAAATTAGAGAAAAACAATAGAAAGCGGAATAAGTTTTTGTTTCTGAGAACTAAGAAAAATAAAAGTGAAAATCGCGCGATTTTTTAATTTTAATTTCTCAAATTCTCAAAAATTAAATTTTTTTTAAATTTCTTTTTTAAACAAAGAAATTTTACTAGCTTCTTAAAATAAAATATTATCTCAAAATTCCGGAAAATCATATCTCTACTTTGCGAATTTTAACTTTTATTTTTCTTAGTTCTCAGAAACAAAAACTTATTCCGCTTTCTATTGTTTTTCTCTAATTTTATTTAATCTTTTTCTTTTTGAGGAAAACAAAAGAAAGCAGAATGATATTGTTTCACTTTTTTCTTTTTCCTTTCTCTACTACATTAACATTTTTCTACAGTTTTTTTAATTATAAATTCGAAGAGCGAAAGGCGGTATTCTAATAACATTTGGTTTTCTAACTATAAGACATTACGCTGACTCCTTGACATGTGGTAGCCCTGCCTAGTAATTAGCAAAGAACAAACCCGTAAAAAAAACGTTTTTATTGTAGTCCAAATTTCTTTTGATTGCCACTTTTTTGGAAAAGTTTCATCTCGCCAAAGGTATTGTATTGGCATCAAACAAAACATGTTAAATGGGACATAAGTCCAAACATTTCTTTTACGGACTTATGCTCCACTGCTGTGGGACATAGGTCCATAATCCAGTTTTGGACTAATGTCCCACTAAAGTGGGACACAAGTCCATAATGGACATACAGTTGCGGTCAAAATAATAGTAGTGCGAGTAAAAGCATTGCACAGATTGGTATTTTTCGACTTTGTATTGCGTTGATAGTGAAAAACCGTTACACTTCAATTGTTTTATATGGTAGAAAAGGATCTCGTCAATATGTAAGAAGACCTCCTTACACCAAATATAATCCACGCTTTACAATCATAATGGTATGAGCATGTTTTTTTTTCTACGGAGTGGGACCCATAAACCGGATTGAAGGCATTATGGATCAGCATCTCTATGTTAGGATAATGCAGGAAGAAATGCTACCGTATACTGAAATTGAAATGCCACTGAAATGGGTCTTTCAGCAAGAAGCAATGGTTTCAGGAAAGTAGAGTAGATGTGATAGAGTGGCGCGCATAGTCTCCGGACCTTAATCCCATCGAAAACCTGTGGTGCGATGTAAAAAAATATGTTTCTAGATTCAAACCAAGCAACAACACAGGCCTTTGGGAAGCTTTACAGCAATCATGGAGTTCGATAAGCAAGGAAGATGTGGAAAACTGATAAACTCTATTCAACGTCGTTGTACTGCTGTTATAGCTAACAAGGGACATGTAACTAAATACTAATTTAAAAAAACGAACAATAAGCCACATATGGTAATAAAAACTTTGACCTAATTTTTCGATTTCGTAACATTTCAAGGTAGATTTTCCTAATACTACTATTTTTTTGACCGCTGAATTTCAACATCTGTTCAATAAACTTGCAACTATCGGATAATAATATTAAACTGATGTTTTTTTTTTTTTTTGTAAATAAAAGCTTAAAACACCACTTTGAAAACCACGTTATTGGTTTTTTAAATTAGAATTTACTGATCCGTTTTTTTCAATTTTGTTGTTTCAGAAGCTCTATACTACTATTATTTTGACCGCAGCTGTATGTCCCGAGGAGTTATGTCCCTGCGCCATACAGAGCTTATTGCAGATTACGGAGTTATCCACAACCAAAACAGTAGGTTTCTTAGAAACAGAAGTTTTGTTCAATATGCTGTTTACAACACGCCATTCATTTTTTATATTACCTTTTACAGAGTTGAATCGGTACGGTAATAGGTGTCTCTGCATATAGGAATCTCTTTTTTTAATTCACAACATAACTTCTTATACTTCTTTTATAATAGTTGGTCACCAGGATTCTTTTTGCATTTTAATCTAAGCTTATTTTTTGTTGCAACCTTATTTACAATTGATCTGGATATCCAGGGCCTTAGATGCTTAACAAGTCTTTTGGGTGATAAAAGAAAATGGGCACGACTGGGTCGCACTAACTTGCGATTGTGTTCTAAATACGATATCAAAATGTAAGTGCTGAGTTAAAGGTTTTGGTATTATCTAGATCTTCATAATATATTTTGTGGTACAGGGTTGCCAACTACACATTAATTATGAAAATTGAATTAAATCACGCAAAATAATAAAAAAATTAAATTAAATATTCCAAAGGTTTCAAGCCAAAATCTAAAGACGCCATTTTTTTTTCAATCGCTAATACAAATGAATGATGAAAATTTAATCAAAATCGTTGGACCAGTTTTTCCAAAAAACGGTTTTTTATTTTTCACTTTTTTTTAAAAACTGGTTTTTAAAAGTCGAGTATGCAAAGATTTATATCTTGATAGAAGTTATTTTGACAAAAAATAAAAAAAAAAAATCAAAGTTACACTTTTGAAGTTATTTCTAAAAATCAAAATTTAAAAAAAAAAATGTATAAAAATTTCCAAAACTAAATTTTTTAAATATTGATATGCAGTCTTTCTTTAACAGTTTACAAAATTTAGTCAAGATCGTGTAAGCCATTAACAAGAAAGTCGGTTTTGAAAAAAAAACGGTACTATTGGAGGTACCGTTTTTAGCCTTTTTCCCAATTTTTTTTTTACATCATAAGAAAGATAATTAAAAATTAATCTCTCACACAAAATTTTATTGAAATCGTTGGAGCCGTTTTCGAGAAAAATAAGTATTATCATATCGGTTGCATGGCGGGTACCGTTATTTCAAGACCTAGAGACTCAATTCCAAAAACCCCTCTGAAGAAAATCGGTCTATTAGTTCAGGCTCTAGATCCATATACAGACAGATAGACAGACACACACACAGACAGACAGACAGAATTGCAGGACCCACTTTTTTCGTATTCTCTATCATCGTAATGTCATAATTAATTGTTATCTCAAAATTTTTTTTCTGCACGATTGCAAGACTTGCCTTTTAGTACCTATAATCGCAAGTAAAAGGAGGCGGGCGCTATATGTTTCTTCAAAGAGTCGATGAAAATTGAGTATGTAGCAGATGGATCGCTGGAAGCATACACATCTTCCCAAAACTCAAAGCATAAACCATTTCTAAGTTTAGCAAAGTCAATTTTTGCTTTTCTTTCAACTGACCTAGGAGGATTACAACATCTCGTTTTAGAAATATCAAAAACAAGTCCGGTCATGCAGTGATCTGTAATTTTAAAATCGAAAACACATTTCTCGCACTCCTTAAGATTAAAATTACTTAGACGACCATAAATATGGCCTAGACAGCTCCCGGAGGCTGGCCTAGTAGGTTCAAAGATGAAGCACGTAAGACCATGAGAAGCGAGTAGTATCAAGTAATTGGCAATGTTATCGTTACCATCCAAAATGTGTACATTGAAATCACCTACAATAATAAAATTCTTTGAGTTTTCCCTAGCCAAGAAGTCAGTGAATTCACTTATAAAGTTCACAACACTAAACATAATGTAATCTGTAAACACAAAAAAATACGTACGTAACCTGATCAATTTCCACGGAAACCTTTAAAACATCAGCACTAAGTAAATTAACGCACAAGACTTCAATAATAACGTGGTTATCTTTGACAAAAAAACCAACTCCGCCTGCAGCATGATTTTCATTAGTTTTTGAATAAAACTTAAAGCCCGGTATAAAATAATCATTTTCCTCAAACTCATATATCCAAATTTCAGACAAAAAAACTATATCTGGAACAGTGATGGGACTTTTTGGAAAAATGTCCGAAGTAGATTTGAAATAAAAATGCAGTAGATTCAACTGTTCTGCAGTAGATTTTTCATTTTCAAAACATGAACAACTTTAAACATAGATTCACATACATAAATAATTTAAGATAAAAAAATAAACATTTTTCTTCAAAGCAAATTCACTTAAAAATTCACATACTCATATGATTATCAGCTTTGAATTAAAAAAGTACTGTCATAATTGCTTTTTTTTTATTGTCCGTCGACAAATAAAAACTTATTAAAATACTCTTTAAGGCCCACGGAATCAGAAGGTTCCCAACAATCTTTGTTTAGGTCGTCCATTTCCTTACAGGGTATAGCATTTTCTAAAGTATGGTTATATTCAATTTGTTGCGAAGTTTATTCTTCACTTAACTAACTGTCGAAAATTTCCGATCTGCTGCGGTACTACTATGTGGCAGTGATCATAAACTTAACATATATGTACATAAACTATTAAATTATTTTCCCAAAAGTTTTTTCTTCATTTTTAAGTGTGACCCTAAAAGCTGTTATGTCAACAGCATCATAGTATTTATCTAAAAGATATTGGTTTCCCAACAAAGACCTCCAAACAATGTTACGATCTTCAAAATTTTCAATCAAATCAAATTAAAGAAAGGAAAAGACGCTACAATGGCCAAAACGAGGTCATTGTATAGAGAATATATCACTACCTTTGCATCTAAATACTTAAGAAGTTTTAATTGTGTATTATTAAAATTAAAACGCTTTTTTATTTAATCACAAATTTCTACATAAAATTGAACCAAAAATTTTTTTATTTCAAAAATTTTGCTTTCCTCAAAATTGTGAGAAGCAATATATCGCTAGAACTCGATCCCAGAATTCATATCCGTATAGGAAAGATAAATGTAAGGTACTTTCTAATCCTGCATTGGTACTGACTGAATCCATACTAATATAATATCTAAAAATTTCAATGTAAGGACCTGTTTAGTTATACATAGTCAACCGTATCTATAATCGCATAATAAACTCCGCACAACTTTAAAACACACTTAATCATTGAATAAAACAAAAATCGTATTTATAATCAATTTTTGTCAGTGAATAAGAACTGAATAGCTTAAACGCCGATATGCGTGTTTTAGCGCATAAATTTCCCTTGATTTTGAGTATTGAGTTTTCATTCAGTGGTTTATTTACAACTTGGAGAATTTTACTATAACTAAAATGGAAATGTACTCAAATTACATTAACTTTATAAATAATTTGGATGTAGTAATTGTGTTTCAATTGAAAGAAATATGCATTGTTTTCCTTTTTTGTAAATTGGTTTCTTACAAGTTTTCCAGTTGCGAAACGTCAACAAAACAACTAGAAATTAAAGCCTAACCCCCGTATTAATAAACGCGGAATAGCCTTATTCCATGGATTAAGTTTCCATTATACCATTTCCCATTTAATTAAAGCTACCATTATACCATTTTTCACTTAATCTATAGAACGCAGCTATTCCGCGTTTTATTAATACGGGGGTAAATATATAGAATAACGTACATTGTGTGACCTACATTTCATCTTCCATAGCTAAGAAAATATAAACAAAAACAAATTTCTGTTGTCAGTTTTAACCATTGAGAAACCAAATTAGAGAATTTCTTTATGATTTTGACATAAGGTATGAATAACTATAATAGGTGATGAAAAGGATTATACATTAGGATTTTTATTCACTGAATAAAGTTTTAATAAGTTCTTATTCACTGCATAACTATTTTGCGTTTTAAGCGTGTTATAGCGAAATCTAATAAATACGGCTGAGTTAGAACAAAAGTGCAGTAGATTTGATTTAAAGGCAGTAGATTTATTTTTCGAGAAAAGTGCAGTAGATCTACTGCAATTGCAGTAAAGTCCCAACCCTGATCTGGAACTCAAGCAAAAGAATCTATATGCGTAACAAGTGAAGAAAAATTTTCTCTCATACTTCTAATGATCTGGTGAATTAAAAAAAACTTATCATTACAAAAGGAACTATCTGTTAGCACATTATCACAGTTGGAAGTACATACATACATTAGGGGAAGAATAGTCATCAATTAAATCTATATCAAAATTCATGATTCAAAACAAAGTACGATTTGCAAAGCACTAAATGACTGCAAGATCATTAAATGACTTAATAGAGATGACTCTTCCCCCCTCAACCTTTCTTATAAGAATTTGATTATTAGAAAACCATACATATTTTCCGCCTGTCTTCTTCATTGCCTCTTTTGTTTTCATCAAGAGCGCCTGCGTATACACTGCCAACCACTAGGATGAGGCCACAAATTTTGCGATCGATTTTCGCTTTTTATACCTGGTGGAAGGTTTGTACCCGGAAAAGTTTATTACCAGTTAATAGGTACGCATTTTCCCATTACAAATTCATAAATTTAAAGGGTTTATTCGAAACGACTGTTGGAATCTCCCAAGATCAATTAATGAGGTACTGAAAATAGGTATAAAAAGGTGCTCCACTAGGATAAGGCCACATGCAAAATTTTTAGAAAAAAAAAGGATGAAATGTTTTACATTTTATGGTTTAATAATATTTACTAATAACGTTTTATTACATTAGTAATGAACATGTCCGCCATTTTTGGATATAACCTCTATTAGACGGTTTGGAATAGAATCATATAGTTTTTTTTTTTAAATAATCGTATGAATTTTGTGCCCAGGCAGAGGCACTACGAATAGCATCACTTAAGTTGTCCTTTTCTTCAAATTATCTACTGCCTTCATAAACTTTACGAGATAGCCATGACCAAACGTTTACAATAATGTTTAAGTCCGGTGAATATGGCGGCCATGACAAAAGTTCCACGCCTTCTGATTGGATCCAGCTTTTGACAACCCTGCTAGTGTGGAGTGGGGCATTGTCTTGTTGAAAAATCCAAGTCAGAGGTCCAAAAATGTTTTTCATTTTTGGAAATGCCCCTTCCAGCAAACATTTGTAGCTATTTCCGTTCATTGTTGTTGACAAAATCTCCAATTTGATCGTGCCATAGTAGGTAATAGCTCCCCACACCATTACACCTGATGTACGGCTATGATGTCTTGCCAAAATAAGCTCATCTATTCTAATGTCATGAAAATAGAAGTTGTGACTATCAGGACCGTCAAGGTTAAACTTTTTTTCATCCAAAAAGGCAACGCGTTTCCATTGACTGCTCCAAGCAACATGCTGTCTTGCTAAGTTCATGCGATGCTCCTTGTGTACTGGCTTTAAAACTGGTTTCTTTTTAAGTTTCCTCCTTTGAATAGTATGGGTGAAACTCCGCTTTTGGCCCGTATCATAGTCGCTGGTGGAGTAGAATTTGAGCCAAGTCGTAGAATCGATCAATTTTCTCTTGGTGTTGTGGCTTTTCCCGTCCATCCTTTTTGATATTCCCCATAGTTAAGGGGATCAGCTTTACGACAGATTATTCTAACGACATTTTTCTGCAATACCAAAAGTGGTTGTATTTTGTTACGATATACATCACCCCAGCAAGCAATTCCGTATTGTAACTAAGAATGGAAAATACCATAATAAATTGTCATTAACAGTTTAGTTGAGCATACATTACGCAAATAATAAAAATGTCGCAGTGTACACCGCAAATACTTCTTCAGGGATTCAGCATGATTGGCAAAACTCATCACTACAGTTTAAATCACTATAAAAAGAGGGAGGAGAGAAACCAGACGAACAGTGGCAAGTAAATAGTTTGAATCTACAACATTCAGGAGCATGGAAGAAAATATTTGCATTCAACATGGTAGATGAAGATAAACTGTTGTTATGTTGGGTTACCACGTCATGTGTTTTGAATGAGAAAATTATTTTAAAATGAAATTTGATCTGATTATATTTACATGTTTCTTGCTCTTATCAATCTGTTATTGTGTATTTCTTTATTTTTGTTCTCAATTCTTATCACACTATTTGGAGAGTTTTGTTCAATTATTTTATAGGGACCTTTAAATGGTTTATCTAGTTTTTTCTTATTGCCTATTTTTATGTATACATAGTCTCCTACTTTAAAATTTTCTTTATTTACATTTGGTTGGTTATTACTTATTTTCGTCTTATTTAATTCTAAGTTTTCTTTAGCTTTTTCGTATGCATATTTTAATTTTATTTTGAATTCATTTACATAGTCATCTAAGTTAAAAATTTCTGTTTTATTTTTAATTATTTCAAAAGGTAAAGTACATAATTTACCATATACCAATTCAAAAGGTGCGTAATTTGTGGTACTGTGTGGTGTAGTGTTGTATGTGTAAGTGTAGTATGGTAGTAACTCTTCCCATTCGTCTTTTCCGTTCATAGTCATTAAATAGTCGTTCAGAACTCTGTGGTTTCTTTCTATTGAGCCTAAAGTTTCATGGTGAAATGGCGTAGATGTAGCCTTTTCTATTTTTAATAATTTGCATATGTTTACTAGTAGTTCATTTGTGAATTCTGTGCCTTTATCTGTTTTTAATTTCCTAAAGCAACCATATTTTAAAATAAACTTTTCTACTATAGTCTTTGCTACTGAAACGGCATCTTTTGTAACTAATGGAAATGCTTCAATGAATTTTGTAAGCTCACATTGAATTGTCAGAATATACCTGTATCCATTTGATGGTCTGAGTGGTCCTACTGTGTCTATTGTTATTGTTTCAAATGATGTATTTGGTGTCTCTGTTTTTGTGAATTGTTCTTTTGTATATTTAGTTATTTTAACTTCATTACAAATTCTACAATTATTTATATAATTCTTGACCATCTTATTCATATTCTTCCATACATATTTCTGCTTAAGCTTTGCTATACATCTTCTTATACCTATATGTACTCCTAATTTATCATCATGATACCTTTTTATTATTTCATTCATTTCTTTTATATTATGCACTCTGTTTGGTGCATTGTATAATATAATGTCTAGACAATTTTCTTTTTCATTTTTCTGCAGTTCATTAAATATCTTCTTAAATTTGTGCACTGATACTCAGGGCCGGATTTAAATTTTTGCCGCCCTGGGGCATTGAGGAAAATGCCGCCCTATGACTTAAATTTTATTTTAATAGTTTCGATATCTTATTTTTTAAGAGGCAAACTTGCCTGACTTTTTGAGTTGCAAACTGCTCGATTAAATCTTCACAATAAACGTTGAAGCACATCTGTTTGTATGCATAGAATAGCTAAGCTATTGAGTCTATTTGTACCCATTGTAGAACGTAAGTAATTTTTAACCCGTTTTAAACAAGAAAACGATAGTTCTGCGCTATAGTTTGTTACGGCTAAAGTTATAAATATTCGATAAGCGATTTCTACGTTTGGAAACTCAGTGTAAAGGTCGTTTGAATGCAGAAGTTTCAGAAGATCAGAAGGTGAAATTCTTTCCATTTTTTTCGGTACAATGAGCATGGAAGTGCACAAACTCGTCTTCTAGTGAGGACTCAAGATCTGACCAAATATTTCTCTTAAAAGTTTAGCTCGTTTACGAATTTCCCTATTATCTAAATCATCAAATTCAATAATAACCGAAAATTTTACTTGAATCTTTTCATACGCTGTACATCTTTTACGAAATTCAGATCCCAGATTGTCAAGAATGACATTAAAAGTATTATCTCTAAACTGGTCTCGACCTGACAGCTGAAAATCTCCGTCTCGAGTTTCATCAGCATGTAGTTTTATCTTTCTTTGTCTGGAAACTAATGTTTTATAATCTTGAATTTCTGAAATTTTTATACATAGCATATTTTTCATAGATTTCAAATTTATTAGCAAACGACGTTGAACAAAGTATGATAATCATCGATTACATCAGCGATACTACAATCAATTTTTTTCAATCTTTTGCTTACAGCATTTAATCTTGAGAGTAAGAAATGCCAAAATATCTGCATAAATGCTGTTTCAAGTCGCTCCAACTGAATTCGAATACCTTTAGCTTCTTGCCGTTTAATTGCATTTTCTTCCATATCTTCTTCAAGATTAATCAAAGTTTCAATTATTTCAACAAAATGTTGATTAAGTGCTTAAACCGCTTCATAACGAGCTGACCATCTGGTTGCAGATAAAGATTTTAACGCAATTCCTTTTTTCAGTTTGGGACTGTAAGACTTCCCAGCGATAGATAGTTGTATAAAAGTTTGTACTGTATTAAAGAAAGACGCAGCTTCTGGGGCGCATTCTACTGCGTGAACTCCAACTAAATTCATATAAGCAGCACAAGGAGCATGTTCTGCAAGATCATTAATTTCATGAAATCTTGCCTGTAAGCCCGAACAAATCCCTTATACATTATTCGCGACTTTTGTCCAAAGCGCGCTTTCTATACTCATATCCACTTAATTTTTTGCGTCCATCAGCCATGTTCGAAAATTTATTTTAGATTTATGCTCAGAAAAATTAAAAGTCGTTGCAGGTAGATTCATCTAAACATCAAATATAAAAGAAACTATATTGCAGGAACCTTATACAAAATTATAATTTGATAGATAATGCATAAATTATATTTCTTGAAAGATGAATTGTTTATTAAAAAAAATTAGTTAATTATATATTGTATAGAAAAATTTGCCGCCCTAGAAAATTTGCCGCCCTGGGCACTAGCCCCGACTGCCCCTAGTGTAAATCCACCACTGCTGATACTGTTTCAAATATTTCATTATTCATTGCTAACGCTAGCTTTTCTAATTTCACATGCTTTGCATAGGATAATAGTTTCCTCAGAATCAATTTTAAATCTGATAATGATTTATCACTGTATCCAACATGTATTCTATCTTTGACTGCATATATTCTTTCTTTTTGGGTACCCATTAAATTTTTTATATTCTCAAGTTGCAACTTCTTAATATTCCTAGTGTCTGAAATTGATATGCATTCCCATATGTGAAGGTGATCAGTCTCCACTGGTGGCATAGTTTCCGGATTTTTTTCTTTTTCACTAATGTTATCTATATTTCTCAGCTTCATTGCTCTATAGGACATTTATGTTTACTTTTGGTATCATCTCTTTTAATTCTTCTGAACTTATCTTTACTCTGGATAATGCATCAGCATTCGTATTCATCATTCATTGCTTTACTGGCATATGCAATGGGCTTATCATCGCCTACTTCTCCTTGAGATAAAATCGCTCCTAGTGCATAGTTTGATGCATCAGTTGTTAGTATAAATGGTTTTGAAAAATTTGGGTAAGATAGGATAGGTGGTGACATTAGTTTTAATTTAAGTGTTTCAAAAGCAATTTGACAATTTTGTGTCCAGCTAAAAATTTGATTTTTCTTTAATAATTGGTTTAGTGGTTTTGCAATTTCTGCAAAATTTTGTATGAAACGTCTATAGTAATTACAGAAAGCTACGAATCTTCGAACTTCATCTACATTATCTGGTTAAGGATATTCTTTAATAACATTGTATTTATCTGGGTCTGTAGTTACACCTTTTGCAGTTATTAAATGTCCAAGATAAACTATTTCTGGATGTAGAAAATTACATTTGCTTGGGTTTAGTTTTAAATTATATTTACGTAACCTTTTAAAAACTTCTGTTAGATTGTTATTATGCTCTCTAAGATTTGATCCAAAAACGATTATATCATCTACGTATAGAAATGCAGATGCTTGCAGTCCACTAAGTGCAATTGATAACATTCTCTGAAAGCTATTTGTTGAAATTTTTAATCCAAAAGGTAATCTTTTGAATTGAAAGTGACCAGTGTCCGTAGAAAATGCTGTCAATGGTCTGGATTTTGGATGTAATGGAATTTGGTGAAATGAACTTGTCATATCTAAAGTTGAAAAATATTTTGCTTTTCCTAGTTTATCTAATACGTCTTCCAAACGAGTTAGTGGGAATTTATCATCAACTACTTTTTTGTTCAAAGACCTAAAATCAACCACTAATCTCCATTTTTTGTTACCTTCTTTGTCCTTTTTTGGAACTATTAATAAAGGTGAATTATAAGGACTTATAGATGGTTCAACTATATCTTCATCTATCAACTTTTCAACTTGGTTTTTGATTTCATTCAAATTAGCATGCGGGAGTCTGTAATTTTTTATGTATACTGGTGTTTTATCTATAGTTGTTATTTTCTGTTCATAAAAATTATTTTTTGTTAGTATTTCATTTTCTAAGTGAAATATATTTTGAAATTGCTTGCATAATTTAAGTATTTCTGTCTTAGCGTTGTCATCTAAACTATCTACTTTTATTTCCTTTTCTATTTTCTTAAACCGATCTTCATCTACTAAACTATTTTTAAATTGTAATATTTCATAACTCGAGATTGGTTCTATTCCTAATGAGATATGTTTAAGCGTTACTTCTGAATCAGTTGTGTTTAGTATTTTCACATGTTTGATTCCTATTGCTGGTATTAATGAATTTGCTAAAAATACTCCCTTTTTTATTTCTTTTCCATGTATTACGCTATCTTCTTTTACTTCTAAATCGACTTTATGAATTATCTCTGTTCTTGCTGGAATTTTAATATCATTTTTAATGTCTCTTGTATTCATATTCATTGGTAAAACCATTTCTTCCCCATCTAATGGAATTATTAGTACACATGTCTCATAATCAATCTTACAGTTATATTGTAATAAAAAGTCTCTACCTAGTATTCCATCTGTACTTAAATTTATATTCTTATCTACTATATTAAATGTTTGTTCTAATTTCACATCTTCTATAAATAATTCAATTTTTGAAGTGCCTAAGGTTAATAATGGATTCTCAGATATGCCATTTATTTGGCAGTTGTTATTATATTCTACTCTATTACTACCTAATACATTATTTTTTATTATGGAAATATCAGCTCCAGTATCAATTAATAAATTTATTGGCTCTAGTCTACCTTTAATCTTTAATCTTACAAAATTTGTATGTTTTTCTGAAATTGTTATTCGTATTATCTTCTTCTGAACGCTAGCCCCGGGTTTTGTCTGTTAAACCATTCTTGAAAGCCGTCATTCCTATTTGATCATTAAGTCTAACAATAACTTCTCTATGTTCATCTCCTTGTTCTGAGATTTGCAATTCGTTTAAGGAAGCTAGTAATGCTTCAATGCGTGAAGCATAGACCAAAACTGTCTGATTTCCTTGATAGCAATTAGCGATATCACTATGTAATCGCGATGCAGTTTTATTTGATTTATAGGAATTTTTTAATACTTTCTCTAGGTCTTCAAGATTTCGAGGTGTAATTTCAGTTTGTATCTTGTTTTTGACTTTTTCTGAAAGTTTCGTAGCCAAAATGAACTGGATTAGTATCGCTTTTTGTGTTTCATCTTTAAGAGTGCTATTATAGAATTCGATTAAACCTAAGAAATTGCTTAAATCTTTTCTTTCCCCTTGAAATTCAGGTAAAACTTTTGTAGCAGTAACAAAATCGAAATTCGCCATTGTATTTATTTTAATGTCTTTTTCTAAGTCAATGTCTATAATATTTTCTTCTTCTACTATTCTTTCTAACTCAGTATTTTTCTCCTTTAATTTCAAATATTTATTGATCTCTTCTACTAATTTATTGTATTTCACTCTTAGTTCTTGTAAGTCTTTTACGTCAGCTGTCTCTATTATTTGTGTCCACAATAATTTTAGTTGTCTGTTAGTTTCATTAATGTATTTCTTACTATATGTTCTATTTGGTGCTTTTTTTAATTTTTCTAATATGTTCTTTATGATAATGAATTCCATGGAAAAAAAAATTTTTTTTTTTTTTTTTGATTTTATTTATACATTGCTAAAATTTTTCATCGCGTGTTTTTTTAAATATCCCTTATAATAGCTATTAATTTTGCATACTACTAATAGCAAAAGTAATAAAAAGTTTATATAAATGATGGTGGACGTCGTTGGCAAGCTGGTTGTTGTGGCTGCTGCAGGCTGCAGCGTTGTTGTTAATTATTTCCTCCTTCGATTCTTTTCCACCCATGTTGACTTTAGCTCGGCAAAAATCCTCGATCGAACCCTCCAAGTGGGTGCCGGGCGGGCAATGTTCACTACATATACTTATCAGTGTCTGTACGATGTCAGACGGTGACAGCCAAGGTTAGGTTGGATCGCTGGGTGGTTGTGACTTCTCAATAGCACAATCCTTAGAAATCCAATCTCACCATAGATAAGAGGTTCCTAGTTTCAGTGGTGGTGTGAGCTTTTATAATCCGTGCCGAAGAATTAAAGGTTGGGGGATAAACCAATCAATAACGAGCTCTTCTGGATGCTTGGCAGGGTCCAGAATAGACTAGCCTTACCCCGGTACACGGCTCTGCCGGGGCTGACCTTTTCCTTCCGGAGTTACTCGTGGGACCTTCTATGGAATTTCTAAAAACAAACAAACAAACAAACAAACAAACAGACAAAAAAACGAACAAAAAGACGAAAAAGAAAACTGGGGGGAGGCAACGAAAGTTGTACACATTCTCCGATTTGGCTGAAAAGTCGAAGCAGGAATGTGAGCCAACGGCCAAACCTTCCACCAGTGGGATACTAGGTTCGCACACAGGCTCTGAACCAGCTGCAAAGCCAGTTCAGGTCTGTGCAGTGGGAACCAAGAATCCCGACTCTGGCGAGCAGCACAGCCCGCTGGAAACTGGTCAAGAACATGCTGCAAAGCTAGTTCTAGCCAGTGAATCGGAGGGCAAACGGACCGCCACTGCTAATAGTGGGGATGAAGTCCCCAATATTAGCTTTGAAAGCAATTCGCCTGCTTTGGTGCCATCATCAAAACAGGACGAGGTGAAATTAACAAAAAGGGGAAATGGAGGGGTGATCAACGACTCCGTCTCCACCTTGAATGCCCTTAAAATAAAGGACACGGGGAGGGCCGTTCAGACTGGCAGGGTTGGAGAGGCGAATAGCCACCCTACCTCTGCGGGTCGGTACGTACCCTCGTCGAGTGCAATGAATCCTCCAACTGGTGGAGCAGGAGAGGTGATTAACAACTCCAGCTCGGCCAAGGGGGGGACTCAGATCAAAAAAACGCCCGCTCAGATACGTCGCCAAGCCAGAAGGGTAATTGAAACGGTGGGTTGTAAACCCGCAGTGGAGAGAACCCAGGGTGAGGTTGAAAGATTGAAGTGGGCAAGTAAAATTGCAGAAGAGACCAGCCAAGACTCAACGTCGAAGCGAAACAGGTCGTTTGAGGTTGAAAAACCTCAACCAAAAAAGCCAAGAGTCGGGGTTAGCGTTCCATCGACACTGGTGCCGGGGCAATCCTTTGGTGACGTGGTAAAGGGACAGATTGTTGTCGCGGTCATCGACGGGAGCAATATGGATGGAAACATCTCTGCCGACAGGTGGGCGGACGTCAAGGCTCACCTCGCTTTCAGGTTTATACCTGTTATCGAGGCGAATCCGGGACCCCTCCCAAGAATTAGCGACGCTGGCTGGCATCAAAACCGCGTCAAGCTGATCGCCTGCCAAGACCAGAGATCGCTTCACCTATATAAACTAGCTGTCAGCGGTTTAGGTGAGATCTGGCCAGGTGCTAAGCTAGAGGTTGTGGCAAGGGAGGATATCCCAAGCAGACCGAGAGCTCGTGCCTTGGTACCGGCCCTACATGAATCGCGGGAGATGGTTCTCCAGCTGATTAAATACAGCAACCCGGATCTGCCCACTCACGATTGGACGGTTCCGGTGATTGAAAAAGAGTCGGTGGGTCGTTATCGGTCGGCTCTTGTTATCTTGAATAAGGAGTCATTAGAACCCCTGGCGGCACGCGGGGGTGTTATTCAGTACGGGTTTGACAACCTAGTGCTGAAAATATACAAAAAAGATGAGGACGCTGCAAAGCTTCCAAAGCAAGCGGCTGAATCCGAAGCCAAGGAGTCCACTGCGAGCGTCGAATCTTCCATCATGGAGACAGACGCGGTAAGTTGCTCTGACTCTTTGGAACAGCTGTCTTGCTCGAAACCGGTCGAAAAGACTACAACAATAGTGTCTGAACAAGACGCAATAGACAACAAATCGTCCGATAAGGACGATAACAACAAAGGTGGAGTCTTAGACTCCGACGATGAAATGCTTGGGGTTCTCCTTTCTGAGGATGAGTTGCTAGACTCCGCCTCAGATATGGAGGACCTTAATGCTACAGTGTTGGAGATTAAGCTGGATGATTGTAGCAATGCTGCAAATACTCCAGATTAATCTCCAACACTCCATCAAAGCCTCAGCCGGACTCCTTCTCCGACTAAGCAAGTCCGGCGAGGATATAGTCCTGATCCAGGAACCATGGATCAATAAATCCGTGGTAAAAGGACTCAGGACGAAAGATTATTCTCTGCTGTATGTGACGGACAAAGGTGAACCAAGATCCTGCATACTGGCAAAGAAAACACTTAACGTATTTTTACTACCTAATTACAGCAATTGCGACACCACAACAGTAAAACTGCAGACCAACAGTGGGACTTACTGGCTCACGTCCGCCTATCTAGGCCATGACCAACCGGGGCCGCTACCAGGAGAGACGCTCGAGCGCGTAATAAAAAGCGCAACAAAGCTCAAAGCGGAGCTCATAATAGGAAGTGACGTCAACGCACATCACGTAGTATGGGGGAGTACGGACGTAAATGAAAGGGGTGAGTCTCTTTTTAATTTTATACTAAGTACTAACCTTCTTATATGCAATATCGGTAACGAACCAACCTTTGTCACAAAAAACAGACAAGAGGTTTTAGATGTTACCTTTGTAGCTCAATCAATCTATAACAAGATTAAAAATTGGGCTGTATCTAAGGATCACTCCTTCTCTGATCACAGATACATCCAATTTAGTCTAACAGATGACACACCAAAACCCATAGGCTTCCGTAATTATAGGAAAACTGACTGGGTAAAATTCAGGGAAATCTTCAAACATTGTTACAACTACAATGACAATAGCTTCCCTTCAAACCCCAAGGATCTTGACAGTAAAGTCGACGATCTAACTAGTGCTCTTAACCATGCCTTGTGTAACTCCTGTCCTCTTACCATAGTAAGAGGGAAGAAGAAACCACACTGGTGGACCAAGGAGCTAGAACCGCTCAAGAAAAGTTGTGCGAAGCTTTTCAATCGAGCCAAATCTTCCAGAAATCCCATAGATTGGGATCTATATAAGGAATCCCTTAGGATTTACAAAAAGAGGTTACGTATAAGCAAAAGATCCTCTTGGAGAGAATTCTGCAATAAGATTGAAGACTCCTCAGAGGCATCTAGACTTAGGAAAATCCTATCAACGAGTCCAAACATGCCAAGTTCTATAAAAGATGAAAACGGCAACTGGACCAACTCATATGAAGAAACACTAAACTTGCTACTGGATACTCATTTCCCTGGTAGCTCGTTGACAATAACAGACGAGGAGCACTTGCCTCGAATCGCAAACCAATCAGGTAAAGGTTTTATCTCTAAAGATATACTGTTATGGGCAATAAACAGCTTTGACCCTTATAAATCACCAGGGCCTGACGGAATCATCCCTGCGGAGCTGCAGCAGGTTTCAGACATTATCATCTATAACTTAGAGATGATCATGAAAGGATGTATCAGCTATGCATATATTCCCAAAGCCTGGAGAGAAGCTAGGGTCGTCTTTATACCTAAAGCCGGCAAAAGCTCCCATGTAAATCCAAAAGATTTAAGACCTATTAGTCTATCATCCTTCCTCCTTAAAACACTGGAAAGAATGATTGACATACACTTAAGACAAGAAATTAAACCTAGTCTGATCTCAACGGCGCAACATGCCTATACAAAAGGTAAATCAGTGGAAACTGCACTCCACTCTCTGGTTTGCACCATTGAAAAATCCCTGCACTATAAAGAATACTCTCTCGTCGCATTCCTAGACATAGAGGGTGCATTTAATAATGTTAAAAATTCAGCAATCACTAATGCTCTTGATGGGCTGCTCATAGAGGAACACATCAAAAACATGATAACAACAATGCTCAGTAGCAGAATCATTAGTTCCGAAATGGGGAACTACAAAACAAGCAGAATGGCCAATAGAGGAACCCCGCAGGGAGGAGTTTTATCTCCCCTACTGTGGAACCTGGTCGTTAACAAATTGTTAATCGACCTAGAGGACGAAGGTTTCAAAGCTATAGCCTATGCCGATGATGTAGCAATTGCCGTTTCAGGCAAGCACCCACAAACCCTAGCTGAGCTGCTACAAACAGCACTTAACAAGCTTAACAGTTGGGCTGCAGATTGTGGTCTGAACATCAATCCACACAAAACGTAATTAGTTCTCTTTACGAGGAAATACAAAATTCCGGATTTCAAACCCCCAACTATTAAAGGGGTAACTCTCACACTGTCAAATCAGGCTAAATATCTAGGTCTCATTTTTGACAAAAAACTGACCTGGAAAACCAATATTGAGGAAAGAGTAAATAAAGCCAACGTTGCACTCTTCTCCTGTAAAAAAGCCATTGGCGGGAAATGGGGTTTCTCCCCCCAAATCACCCATTGGCTGTTTACATCGGTAATTAGACCGATACTCACATACGGGGTGATAGTCTGGTGGACAGCACTAGACAAGATGATCAACTACAACAAGCTGGCCAAAGTTCAAAGAACGGCTAGTCTGTGTATTAGTGGTGCACTGAGGACAACCCCATCGGACGCCCTCAATGTACTACTAGATCTCACACCCCTAGATATCTTCAGCAAACAAGTCGCAGCTAGCTCAGCTACTCGACTCAGAGCTACATCACAGTGGACCAATAATCAAATCGGCCACACTACCATTCTAGATAACTTTAGATTCTTACCGAATCGATCCGACTACACCACCCCCAAGTTGGTGTTTGACAATAATTTCCAAGTAACCATACCTTCAAGAGAAGCTTGGGAAAATGGCGCTCTTTTGGAAAATGAAGCAATACACTTCTACACCGATGGTTCAAAAACCAGCGAAGGTGTGGGAAGTGGAATCTACTCAGAAAAGCTGAATCTCAGTCTTTTCTTCCGCCTACCCGATCATTGTAGTGTGTTCCAAGCGGAAATTCTGGCGATTAAGGAGGTGCTGTCTTGGCTCAAAGAAAACGTCATATCCTCCACGGATATTCGGATCTTCTCAGACAGCCAAGCTGCCCTCAAATCTCTTGCCTCTGTCTCTACAAAATCCATCACGGTCCAAAATTGTCAGATGTCTCTGAGGGAGATGTCATATCAGTTTAACATTCACCTTTCATGGGTGCCAGGGCACAGGGACATACCAGGCAACTGTATGGCAGACGAACTAGCCAAAAAGGGCACGACCACTTCCCTACGCTCAGAATGGAACAACATAGGTGTACCTATCGCTACATGTAAACTCCTGCTTAGACAGGACGCTTCAAGGATAACAAACACTAGATGGACTGAGAGTAACACATGCCTTGCAACCAAAAAAGTTTGGCCGTGTGTGGACTCAAAACGATCAAAGAGTTTGTTGTCCCTGAACCGTCTGTGTCTAGGTTCTACCATAGGTGTTCTTACAGGACACTGTCTTATAGGGAGACACGCCAAAAGACTTGGTGTGTTTTCCAATGATTTCTGCAGAAGCTGCATGGACGAGGAGGAGGAAGAGACCGTTCAACACCTTCTTTGCTCATGCCCTGCACTGCTTCATAGGAGGAAGGCTCATCTCGGTGAATTCTTCTTCGATGATACTAGCGACCTAGCGTACATAGACCCTAAAAGTCTTTCAAAATACATTAAAAGTTCCACGTGGTTCGACTAGTAGGTGATTAACCGGCTAGTACCGTAATGGAAGATTAATAAGTGATTAACTCGTTAATCTTACATCGGGTTTCTGAGATCAGTAGGTGATTAACTTGCTGATCTCTGTGGTATCACAATGGGCCCTAGCGGCCTAAGTGTGTTAGGCAATGTACTCATTGACTGACAGCCACTTCCACCTAACCTAACCTATGTTGACAATTTGAGTGGTCGTGGTGATACAATTGTGCTGTATCTCTTTTCCGATACAATTGAAGTGTGTAAGAGACGTTCACGAGGTTTTAACAGTGCCAAGTCGCCGGGCACAACAAAATGCTACAAACACATCAAGTTGATGTCCCTGAACGCGATACGCTTTGTGATTGATATCACTGATAGTCGACGTGCATTTGCAATACTTTGTCGTCAAGACAAGGACAAGTTACATTCGTTTACTATTGCTGATGAGGAAATCGACAAGTGTGTCTATTTAAAGACTCTGTGCAAGCAAATGGCTGAGAATGCTTGTCGAACTGATACGGATAAACCTCTTCTCTTCAGAACATCACAAGAGTTGGAAGTCGACATTAGTGACGTGAATTTGAGTACTCTCTCGAAAGCATTTAAATTGGCTGTGGATACAAAGTCTTAATCGTATTGCATAAGTTCCAGTTCGTCGTTAATGCAGGATCGCCATGTTATGTTTGGTTACCACGTCATGTTCCCTATTGTTGAGAATTGCTTAGCTCTCCAGCCGATTATATAGCCGAGCACTGTTAGGTGCACGATTTACGTATTGTCTGAGCTCGCCAGCCGATTGAAGTGAAACTAAAACGTTTAATGTCTATGTTCAAACTTGCTTTATTTTACAAAATGCAGCCCTTTATATACTGCTTTTAATTCTACTCAAAATAGGTAATACAAATACAAAATGTGACTCAATTAAATGTGACTCAATTGAACTCATATGCACTTTGGTTCTCAATTTCTCACTCGCATAGAATGGACTCATTCTTCAATCCATTCTAGTGCAACATGATCCCTCAGTGCAATGTGTTCAGTAGGTCACAAACTAGATTTTACTATTCTTTTTTCTGACTCACTATGTGCATGCGGTCATTCATTAATATGTCATCAGCATGCACAAGTGGTTTCAGATTATCGGGAAGTACATTGCTTTGTTTACACAACAATTGAACTCATGGTTCGGATGTATACACAACACTGTAAAACATTATCTTGGTCTTAGAGCTTATTACTAAATTATGTTCATAGAACCAGAGTCGCAATAGGTCTAAGTCCCAATTAATATTGTAAACGAGGTCTAAAGGACTATAAGTGCCGTATGAGAACGCAATGTCATCAGCAAAAGCAGTTGGTAAACCTTTAAAACTAAGAGCAAAAAGCGAATTGATGTAAACTAAAAATAGAATTGGACCCAGTGCAGAACCCTGTGATACACCCAAATTAAGAAACCTTACGTCACTTCTTGTATCATCCATTTTCACTCTTTGCGACCTGTTATCAAGGTAAGACCTGAACCAGTGAAGCATGAAACCCCTTAAACCAGCTTTCTCCAGCTTCCTTAGCAATATATTGTGGTTGAACATATCAAATGCTTTTGTGATGTCAACAAATAGGCCAGCTACACATTTTTTCTCGTCTAGTTGTGACATTGTTAATGAACAAAATTGTAAGAGAGCATCTTCCGTCGATTTGCCCTTTAAAAAACCAAATTGAGCTGGATTGAAAAACTTGGTTTTATCTAAAAAATTCTACTTTTCATAAGTTTTTCAAAATTTTACTGAAGACAGAAAGAAGTGAGATGGGCCTATAATTACTAATTTCAGTAGGAGAACCCTTTTTGAATAACGGTAAAACATCTGCACACTTTAGCTCTTCTGGAAACACACCCTCAAATACGCAGCGATTAAATATACATATGCTAATACATCTACCAGGTAATACGCAATATATTTGAGTACATAACTAGAAATACCATCAGCTCCACGCGAAGACGATTTAGGCAAGTTCCCAATATCTTTCAGTATTTCGAGAGAAGATAAAGGCTGAAAAACGAAACTTCTATTTTGGATATTCTCAGAGCGTTGACATATAGAAAGACAACTACAACACGTTTGATGGTTATGATTCGGTCCAATATTTAAGCCAATATTAGAGAAATTGCAATTGAAAGCATCAGCTATACAGAGCGGCGCAGGGACATAAATCCTCGGGTCATAAGTCCATTATGGGCTTGTTTCCCACTTCAGTGGGACATAAGTCCAAAACTGGATAATAAGTAGATTATGGACTTATGTCCCACCAATATGGGACATAAGTCCACATTTTTTTTATTTTAGCTGAGACATAAGTTCACAATTTGCATAGAATCTCAATTTTTCGATAAATAATAGTAAATAAAAAGCCTTATGAAATACAGTTAGAAAACCAAAGGTTGTTAGAATACCGCCGCTCTTCAAATTTATAAGCCAAAAACTATTTTTTTTACTAAAACTTATTTAACCCCCTGAAAAACCAAATTTTCGTTCAGTAAAATATAAAAAAAAACTCCTAGCATTCTTTATTATAATTGAGTACAATGGCTTGGGTAGTTTTGCAACAAAGTTATTTATTGTTTTTCTCTTTATCCTCGTGCATCGAAAAATTTCAAAAATGCAAACAGTTGTTGGTATTAGATATTGCCTATTCAGAAAATGTAAGCAAAATCAAACGAATATGAAATATTGAAAGAAGCATAAAAAATTGGAGGAAAAAAAAGAAAGCAGGGAAAGGAAAAAGAAAAAAGCGAAACAAAATCATTCTGCTTTCTTTTGTTTTAATCAAACAGAAAAAGATTGAATAAAATTAGAGAAAAACAATAGAAAGCGGAATAAGTTTTTGTTTCTGAGAACTAAGAAAAATAAAAGTGAAAATCGCGCGATTTTTTAATTTTAATTTCTCAAATTCTCAAAAATTAAAATTTTTTTAGATTTCTTTTTTAAACAAAGAAATTTTACTAGCTTCTTAAAATAAAATATTATCTCAAAATTCCGGAAAATCATATCTCTACTTTGCGAATTTTAACTTTTATTTTTCTTAGTTCTCAGAAACAAAAACTTATTCCGCTTTCTATTGTTTTTCTCTAATTTTATTCAATCTTTTTCTTTTTGGGGAAAACAAAAGAAAGCAGAATGATATTGTTTCACTTTTTTCTTTTTCCTTTCTCTACTACATTAACATTTTTCTACAGTTTTTTACTTATAAATTCGAAGAGCGAAAGGCGGTATTCTAATAACATTTGGTTTTCTAACTATAAGATATTACGCTGACTCCTTGACATGTGGTAGCCCTGCCTAGTAATTAGCAAAGAACAAACCCGTAAAAAAAACGTTTTTATTGTAGTCCAAATTTCTTTTGATTGCCACTTTTTTGGAAAAGTTTCATCTCGCCAAAGGTATTGTATTGGCATCAAACAAAACATGTTAAATAGGACATAAGTCCAAACATTTCTTTTATGGACTTATGCTCCACCGCTGTGGGACATAGGTCCATAATCCAGTTTTGGACTAATGTCCCACTAAAGTGGGACACAAGTCCATAATGGACATATGTCCCGAGGAGTTATGTCCCTGCGCCATACAGAGCTTATTGCAGATTACGGAGTTATCCACAACCAAAACAGTAGGTTTCTTAGAAACAGAAGTTTTGTTCAATATGCTGTTTACAACACGCCATTCATTTTTTATATTACCTTTTACAGAGTTGAATCGGTACGGTAATAGGTGTCTCTGCATATAGGAATCTCTTTTTTTAATTCACAACATAACTTCTTATACTTCTTTTATAATAGTTGGTTACCAGGATTCTTTTTGCATTTTAATCTAAGCTTATTTTTTGTTGCAACCTTATTTACAATTGATCTGGATATCCAGGGCCTTAGATGCTTAACAAGTCTTTTGGGTGATAAAAGAAAATGGGCACGACTGGGTCGCACTAACTTGCGATTGTGTTCTAAATACGATATCAAAATGTAAGGGCTGAGTTAAAGGTTTTGGTATTATCTAGATCTTGAGAATATATTTTGTGGTACAGGGTTGCCAACTACACATTAATTATGAAAATTGAATTAAATCACGCAAAATAATAAAAAAATTAAATTAAATATTCCAAAGGTTTCAAGCCAAAATCTAAAGACGCCATTTTTTTTCAATCGCTAATACAAATGAATGATGAAAATTTAATCAAAATCGTTGGACCAGTTTTTCCATAAAACGGTTTTTTATTTTTCACTTTTTTTTAAAAACTGGTTTTTAAAAGTCGAGTATGCAAAGATTTATATCTTGATAGAATTTATTTTGACAAAAAATTTAAAAAAAAATCAAAGTTACACTTTTGAAGTTATTTCTAAAAATCAAAATTTTTAAAAAAAAATGTATAAAAATTTCCAAAACTAAATTTTTTAAATATTGATATGCAGTCTTTCTTTAACAGTTTACAACTTCTTAAATCAAAAATTTAGTCAAGATCGTGTAAGCCATTAACAAGAAAGTCGGTTTTGAAAAAAAAAACGGTACTATTGGAGGTACCGTTTTTAGCCTTTTTCCAAATTTTTTTTTACATCATAAGAAAGATAATTAAAAATTAATCTCTCACACAAAATTTTATCGAAATCGTTGGAGCCGTTTTCGAGAAAAATAAGTATTATCATATCGGATGTATGGCAGGTACCGTTATTTCAAGACCTAGAGACTCAATTCCAAAAACCCCTCTGAAGAAAATCGGTCTATTAGTTCAGGCTGTAGATCCATATACAGACAGACAGACAGACACACACACAGACAGACAGACAGAATTGCAGGACCCACTTTTTTCGTATTCTCTATCATCGTAATGTCATAATTAATTGTTATCTCAAAATTTTTTTTCTGCACGATTGCAAGACTTGCCTTTTAGTACCTATAATCGCAAGTAAAAGGAGGCGGACGCTATATGTTTCTTCAAAGAGTCGATGAAAATTGAGTATGTAGCAGATGGATCGCTGGAAGCATACACATCTTCCCAAAACTCAAAGCATAAACCATTTCTAAGTTTAGCAAAGTCAATTTTTGCTTTTCTTTCAACTGACCTAGGAGGATTACAACATCTGGTTTTAGAAATGTCAAAAACAAGTCCAGTCATGCAGTGATCTGTAATTTTAAAATCGAAAACACATTTCTCGCACTCCTTAAGATTAAAATTACTTAGACGACCATAAATATGGTCTAGACAGCTCCTGGAGGCTGGCCTAGTAGGTTCAAAGATGAAGCACGTAAGACCATGAGAAGCGAGTAGTATCAAGTAATTGGCAATGTTATCGTTACCATCCAAAATGTGTACATTGAAATCACCTACAATAATAAAATTCTTTGAGTTTTCCCTAGCCAAGAAGTCAGTGAATTCACTTAGGGTAAGCGCACTAGTACCCGGACACTTAACTTTTTTCTCAACTTTGACTACAAACCATTTTGTAACCATAAATGCTACCGCGGAAACTTTTATTGATTGTAAGAAAATAGACATTTCTCAATAATATGGCGTTTAAGTCAATTGCAAAGAGATCACTGTTAAAATTAATAAAATAACAATTCAGAAAAGTTCCATTTGCGTTAGTACCCGGACAGCAAAATCTAGTACCCGGACGCCTTTGTTTTAGTACCCAGACACAATCATTTTAAGAGACAAGCCCTGTCCGGATACTGAAAATATAAGATAAGCGCACATTTTTTGTATCCATACAGGGCTTGTCTCTTTAAATGATTAAATCTCTCAATGATTGATCTCTTAAAATGACTGATCTAGTATCCGAACGCTTTTGTTTCAGTATACATACACAATTATTTTAAGAAACAACCCCTGTCCGGGTACTGAATATGCATGATAATCGCACTGTGTTAGTACCCGGACAGCATGTCTGAGTACTGAAAAACATATTCAATTTTGGTGTTAGTTCCCGGACACCACAAATAATGGCAAAGATTTTATTAAATTTGGTTTTTTTTTGCAAATTGTTTTAGTTAATCATATTTCCAACGAAACCAATGACTTTCCATTACAATAAATTAACTATTACTTGTTCAATTGCTTACTATTAAAAACTGTTCCTACTATTTTTTTTTTTACCTAAATCGACAACGAGACCGCACCTTCAAACCTTAAGCAATAAAATGACGCGTAGTTCTTAAAGTACGCATTTCGAGTACCTGAAACTTTGCATGCATGTACAGGACACATTGAAGAACCCATGTTTGTTGATGTTTGTGGATTTTTTTGTGTGATTTATCTATTAATCGCAAAAAAAGGTCAAAGTGTCCGGGTACTAACACTGTCCGGCTACTAGTGCGTTTACCCTATAAAGTTCACAACACTAAACATATGTAATCTGTAAACACAAAAAAATACGTACGTAACCTGATCAATTTCCACGGAAACCTTTAAAACATCAGCACTAAGTAAATTAACGCACAAGACTTCAATAATAACGTGGTTATCTTTGACAAAAAAACCGGGTTGGGGACATAATCCCGAAAAAACTTTTTCCGAAATGCCAAAATCCCGAAAATCCATAATCCCGAAAACCCACAATCCCGAAAATCAAAAATCCCGAAAACCCACAATCCCGAAAATCCATAATCCCGAAAACCCACAATCCCGAAAATCCCGAAAGGTTTTCCCGAAGAACGATATAAAATGAAAAATTTGCGCAAATTTTTCATTTTATATCGTTCTTCGGGAAAACCTTTCGCGATTTCTATTTTGCATTAATTTGATATAAAAATATGTTTTTTAAAGTTTGGTCGTCACGTGTAAGAAGAAATCTGTTTATTGGAATGATTACCTGGAGTAAGTATCAGTGTTATGATTGTTCATAATGTTGTTCCGTTATTCTCGTTGCTTATCAGAACATAATCTTTTCATGTGCTCAGTGTCATTATTGTTTTGAAAGGTTCTAGTGAAAGTTATTGTGTGTAATACAAATATTTAGTTGAGTGTTAAAGAACTAATTATGTGATATACATAGGTAAATATAAAGTGCCTAAACTTGAAATTTATTTGCTGTTTTTGTTTTTGTTGAAATAAATACGCCATTTAAAAAATAGTTTTGGTAAGAATTTTTTATTTTTCAAAATTGATTTTTTCGGGATTTTGGCCATTCGGGATTGATGTTTTCGGGATTATGAGTTTTCGGGAAAAGTCTGTTTCGGGATTTTGAATTTTCGGGGAAAGTCTGTTTCTGGATTATGTTTTTTCGGGATTTTGACTTTTCGGGGACAGTTTTTTCGGGATTGTGTCCGTTTCCCAAAAAAACCAACTCCGCCTGCAGCATAATTTTCATTAGTTTTTGAATAAAACTTAAAGCCCGGTATAAAATAATCATTTTCCTCAAACTCATATATCCAAATTTCAGACAAAAAAACTATATCTGGAACGCAAGCAAAAGAATCTATATGCGTAACAAGTGAAGAAAAATTTTCTCTCATACTTCTAATGATCTGGTGAATTAAAAAAAACTTATCATTACAAAAGGAACTATCTGTTAGCACATTATCACAGTTGGAAGTACATACATTAGGGGAAGAATAGTCATCAATTAAATCTATATCAAAATTCATGATTCAAAACAAAGTAGGATTTGCAAAGCACTAAATGACTGCAAGATCATTAAATGACTTAATAGAGATGACTCTTCCCCCCTCAACCTTTCTTATAAGAATTTGATTATTAGAAAACCATACATATTTTCCGCCTGTCTTCTTCATTGCCTCTTTTGTTTTCATCAAGAGTGCCTGCGTATACACTGCCAACCACTAGGATGAGGCCACAAATTTTGCGATCGATTTTCGCTTTTTATACCTGGTGGAAGTTTTGTACCCGGAAAAGTTTATTACCAGTTAATAGGTACGCATTTTCCCATTACAAATTCATAAATTTAAAGGGTTTATTCGAAACGACTGTTGGAATCTCCCAAGATCAATTAATGAGGTACTGAAAATAGGTATAAAAAGGTGCTCCACTAGGATGAGGCCACATGCAAAATTTTTAGAAAAAAAAAGGATGAAATATTTTACATTTTATGGTTTAATAATATTTACTAATAACGTTTTATTACATTAGTAATGAGTATGTCCGCCATTTTTGGATATAACCTCTATTAGACGGTTTGGAATAGAATCATATAGTTTTTTTTTTAAATAATCGTATGAATTTTGTGCCCAGGCACTACGAATAGCATCACTTAAGTTGTCCTTGTCTTCAAATTATCTACTGCCTTCATAAACTTTACGAGATAACCATGACCAAACGTTTACAATAATGTTTAAGTCCGGTGAATATGGTCCAAAAATGTTTTTCATTTTTGGAAATGCCCGTTCCAGCAAACATTTGTAGCTATTTCCGTTCATTGTTGTTGACAAAATCTCCAATTTGATCGTGCCATAGTAGGTAATAGCTCCCCACACCATTACACCTGATGTACGGCTATGATGTCTTGCCAAAATAAGCTCATCTATTCTAATGTCATGAAAATAGAAGTTGTGACTATCAGGACCGTCAAGGTTAAACTTTTTTTCATCCAAGAAGGCAACGCGTTTCCATTGACTGCTCCAAGCAACATGCTGTCTTGCTAAGTTCATGCGATGCTCCTTGTGTACTGGCTTTAAAACTGGTTTCTTTTTTAGTTTCCTCCTTTGAATAGTATTACTTTTTTGTAATATTCTTCGAACCGTTGTTATGCTGGGTGAAACTCCGCTTTTGGCCCGTATCATAGTCGCTGGTGGAGTAGAATTTGAGCCAAGTCGTAGAATCGACCAATTTTCTCTTGGTGTTGTGGCTTTTCCCGTCCATCCTTTTTGATTTTCCCCATAGTTAAGGGGATCAGCAAGATAATTGTTTATGAATGTCTTGCTCCTGTTAATTCTCCTTGCTTTTTCACGGCCTGAAAGTCCTGTTTCCTTGAAAGCGTCTATTTTTGCTCTTTCTGTCGCTGTCAAAGTCTTTCCGGAACCCATGTGTGCTTCAAACTAATTAAAACGGTTTTTTTCAACACTCTATTAGATATTTTATACAAAAATTCGCACTTCTGCACGGAAATATTCGTAGTGGCCTCATCCTAGTGGAGCACCTTTTTATACCTATTTTCAGTACCTCATTAATTGATCTTGAAAAATTCCAACAGTCGTTTCGAATAAACCCTTCAAATTTATGAATTTGTAATGGGAAAATACGTACCTATTAACTGATAATAAACTTTTCCGGGTACAAAACTTCCACCAGGTATAAAAAGCGAAAATCGATCAAAAAATTTGTGGCCTCATCCTAGTGGTTGGCAGTGTATTTTGTAAGAGACTCGTTAATGTAAATTACAGTACCTTTGCTCTTTTTACTGCTGTCGCTGTTAGTGCTGTTTCTACCTCCCGCTCCGTTGTCAACTAGTCCATCAACGCCAGCCGCATGAGTGTTTAAATTATTTTTGTTTTTCCTCTTTGCGCACATTATTCGCTGCTTTGTTGTTAGATTAGAAAATCTTACACAGATGATTGACTTAGAACTTAGAAGCAGTCGAAGATGATTTAGTTTGTGTTTACTTCATATAGCATTTCTCAATATCTTTGTCAGGAACAACGGCGGAAAGTGCTTTGGAGAAAATTTGCTGTATTATTCTCAAGCAATTTGAATCATTTGCGTTAGATACACCCGCAATCTCAATCTCATTACTTAGCAGATGTTGTTGTTGCCAGTTTAACCTGCTTTCGAGCACATTAACTCTTGATTTAAGTTCTGCGTTTTCAGATCGTAATGCATTTACTTCGAGTAGGAATTGTTTATTCGTTTGCTCCAACGCAGACAGTTTAGTACGTAATTCACAGGAATTTTTATAGCTATTAACAAAAGATCATTTTTATATTCCATTACTCCTGCCTTTAACAGTTTAATTGTATGTAAGTCTATGTTGTATGTTTCTAATTCTTCCAAAGCTAGCATACTTGGATGAATAATATCGTTTTTAGCGGCCATTATGCTATCAAGAAGTTGATTGATGAAATTTTCCAAATATTTAAGTTTACTTGATTGTTCCAAAACTAAAACTTTATAAGTTAGATTATGAATAAATTCGTTGGTTATGTTTACATTTTCTAAAATTTTGAGTCTGTCGTTTCCTATAGTAAATTTCAAATCTGTCAAAGATTTGTTAAAATGGTTATTTATTTTTATTTGTTTATTAAGATTTTTAATAGCTGCATGGTTATTTTGATCAGTAACTTTCAAATGCTCCATGATTTCTTGACGATCTGTATCGTCCAAAGTGCCGTAAAGCCAACTTTGAAATCTACCTACAATATTTATTAATCCTCTTTTCTGTCTATTTGATCTACGAATTGATCTTATTTTACTTTTTATTAATTTTATTTCAGGGTACAAAGTTTGCTTATCTTTTGGATCTAGAACATTCATATTGGATTCCAAGTCGATTAAAATTTGCATAATCTCATTTGGATTTATTAAATGTAGAATCGTGTCTGTATCATTTACTAGGTATATCTACCTCCTTCTATCTAATTTTTACATACCCGTTTTCTTCAGGGATGTGATGAACCTGCAATAACCCTTGTGCTGAGGTAATCATCATCAATAGTATTATGATTACCTGTAAATTTAGGTTTTCTTTTAATATTTTGCAAATGTACATTATCTAGACGAAATTTTCTATTATACGGTTGATCCTTATGCCTTACTCTTTTATAATTTTTTATGTAACCTTCGGTCCTATTTTCTACATAATTTTCCCTATTTTTATTAAATTTTGTTATAATTTTATTTTATTTTTCTATTTACAAAGTCAACTTACTTTTGGATGTACAATGGTTCATTTATTCTATTGGCCTGTCTCGGAGTCATTTCTATTGTTGAGTGAAATCTATCGTTATAATTTCCAATCGTTTTTAGGATCTTTTGCTCAATTGTAATGTCTTCGCCGATTTCCTGAATCTTCTCTATTTAAGTCGAATGCAGTCTTTCAACATCAGCATTGCCAGTATGACTATTTGGCTTGGTCCAATGGACTTCAATACCTTTCTCTGTTAAAAAATTGTATAAGCCTTTCAGATCTAAACTCGTTAACCATTATCATTTTATCTGGCTTATCAAAAATTGCTAAATACCCTTCTAATATAGCTGTCTTCTTAATCCAATTTCTATCATTGATTAAATATGTTACAGCAAACTTAGTAAGTTTATCAATAATAGTGACAAATGTTTGTTTACGGTAATGGAAAACATCTAAATGTACAATGTCGTTTTTGTGTTTTGGGGTTTCTGTTACATTCATAACCGGTTTGATTGGATTTCTGTCATATTTGATTTCCTTGCATTTTCTGCAATTATTGATAACTGTATATGTTTAAGATGAAATTTGATAATAATCTTTTATTGACCACAATTAAAAGAAAGAAATTCAAAATCAAAACAAAAACGCAAATTCTCTTTTTTCTTTTGAATTAATTATTTTTCGAATGCATTTCGAGTTAACATGCAACTCATCGTCAGCATGATCTGTCACGATTTTAAACTTTCTACCATATAGATATGGCCTAAAATACGTAACCGAATAAACGATTGCTAAGAATTCTTTGTCAGTAACACTTTATTTCTTTTCATGTTTATTCAGAGTCCTAGAAATGTAACATATTGGTTGTCTGTCTTGTGAAAGAACAGCTCCTATGGCATAATCGCTAGCATCTGTTGTGACCACAAATGGCTTATCATAATAAGGAAATTTTAAAATTGGATGTGAAGATATAAGAATCTTAAGCTTCTCAAAAGCTTCGATATACTGAGGATCTTTTG